>JAVBJF010000020.1:1200000-1800000 GCA_033439095.1 Pseudococcus viburni | reverse complement strand
ATGTCACAAGTCGCAAGTGTGTATTTTTCAATATAAATACTTCCTGCTATATTCGTTTAATGTATGTACAACACATGTCATCACTGTTAATCTTATAGGTGTTACAAGTTCGCTCAATGTAAAACGATTACAGAAATCACGTTGTGTTAACCACATTATATGATGTGATGGAATTTATGTCCATTTTCAGTTTCTTGCTTTGTATGTGTATACCTGGAATTTATTGTGGAGAAGAACAAAATGTATCTACATCACAGGTAGCAACTAACACTCCAGAAATACAACTCGCCAATACAATGAAATCTACCCCAGAAGAAATTCCAATTGGTGAGTAAATCAATATTTTTAAAGTTCGAGTTGGAAGTAAAACCATTACCTACATCTCTTCAATTTGTAGAATCAGCAAAACCACAAAAACAACCATCTATACCATTAAAAGTAGTAAAAAAGAAGAAAAAAGGAATCTATGATTGGCCACTTGAACCCAACAGTATACATCTAGAACGTGGTGATACCTTGGTTAATCTATGTCCAGCAGAAACAGAAGAACAAAAAGATATTTTAAAAAACTCAAATTACAAGTACTGTCTATTCATACAAGACAAAAGTGCAACATCTTTAGGAGATCGAATGTGTGAAGAAAAACTGGAACCAAAACTTTGGAATGTAAAGGATGGACAAGACAGATGCGGGGAAAAAGGAAAGGGTGGACTTTACACATATAATCATCAAGTAAAAATAAGTTTGTAACGAAATAGCGATAATTCTGTGATGAAAAATACCTGATGGTATTCGATTTTCCAGGTATGTTGGAAATCTAACTCTATAATGACAAAAGTGGCAAAACTTTCATTCCTGAATTGGAAAACTTTGGTAAGTTTATAAAAGTATTATTATTATAACCACATCAACTTGGTTTATGCATGCACATTTCATTCCAAACAGGATGAGCGTTTTCCAGAAATAAGACAGGATTTTATTGAAGTATACACAGCATGTTGTTTATATGAAAAAGAAACTATATATGTAAAGTTCACATTGGTACCAGCTAACAACAGTGAACTTTCTCAAGCTTTAGAGGATCGTGAGTTACAAAAAGAATCAAAGGGATTTGCAACATTGGACTTTCAGAGACGGACAGAAATGTTCCAAAAGGTAAAATTTCACCATAAGCTTCCTGCATACGTACACTATCACACAATTGTATCACTTTAACAATTTTCCAATTTTTTTTTGGTAGGAAAAACAAGAAGTTGCTTTGCATGAAATGTTTGGAGATAAATTTGACGACCATTTAATCCCTCAAATGTTAGCTTCACCAAAACTTGTTGCACCTTTACTAGCAAGAAATTCTCTTTATAGTTATTTGAACATCGCACCACAATGGGCCAGCATTGAAGACCATTGGCAGATGCTGGAAGAACATATACGACAGGTGGGATTAAAAGTAAGGGAATGAAATTTTAATACCTACATTATAACTGTTATTATACAGTTTCAGGACAACAAGTTGGTATCTCTAGCTACCGGAGTAGCCTTTCTAATTTTTATGAGTTTTCTTCGTTCTTTTTCTGATTCCCACTCCTAGAAAACCCCATCAGTATCAAAGATGGGAAAATATTGTCATATCTGATCAAGGTATTAGCTCAATTTAAAAATTTAGCGTCCTGCATGGCGAATAATGTGAGCCAACGTTTAAATTTTTACATTTTTTAAATGAAAAATCATGATTTTTTCATGGACTTTCATGGCCAGTAAAGGATATAACAATTCTCAAGTGTTTATTTCAAAAATAATTGTGAAATGGTTTCAAAAAGACAAGGTAACTAAAAATTAGAAAATTTTCAGTCTATGTTCAACCTTCCCAGTAAAAGCTAAAAGTTCCAAAATTGCAATTTTTTTCAATTTTCAGGTGTTTTTTGCAAGTGGTTTTAAACACTCTTTGGTGATAAGTAAATGGTACAAAACATAAAAGAATCCAAGGAGTGGACTCAAGGGGCTCTAGCCCCCCTTCTCAAGCTTGGAAAAGAACTTTTTAAACAAAAATGTAAAAAATACATTTTTTGCTCTTTAAACTTGATTTTTCAAAAAAGCAATTGTCGTTCTATTTCTTGAATCAACATGTGGTAGTGATTGTAAAAAGAGCCGTTAAATGTCAAAAAATCGTTTTTCGTTTTTTTTTGTTTTTTTGTTCTAAAAACCTTCCTCTACAACCCTATGTAGTTGAAATTGCCCAAAAATCAATTTTAACCCCTTAATTTTTCGTTTGAAATGAGCCTCCCAACTTCAGAAATACGATATTTCCGAACTGGTTATTGTAACGCCGCTTGCAATCTTATAAATAATTTTTTTTTAATATTCATAAATATTCTGTTATTAAACGCGAAGGAAAAAGAAAACCCAATAATAATATAATTAATTCACCATAAATAAAGAAATTAGAGGGGAAAAATACGACGTGATAACAATATTTATTTCAGTTTTGTTTTTTCGTTTTCCTGACAAATTTCACAAATCGCAGTTAACGGCCCTTTCTACAATCACTGCCACACATCTAAATCTGAATCAGTCGTTGATGAAATTCTGCCTTTGAGAATCACTGAAGAGATTTTCATGAAAAATTGATGATTTTTCATTGATTTTTCCTTCAAAAATCACTGCTTTCTCAATCAGTTCCCAATTTGTCAGAAACAAACAATAATTTTGACTGAAAAATCAGTGAAAATCTCCAATTTTCAGTTAAATTCATTTAACTGGTTCAATTTAAGGAGTGTACCTGACTGTTTGTTCCAAAAATTCCGCAATTTTCCAATTTTTCTTGGTTCAAATATTTTTTTGTATCATCAGGCTACTGAAAATACCCCGACAACGCTGGCGCCACTAAAATAAAGGTTACTTAATTTTTTCATTGAAATGTGATCCCCTGCTCCTATTTTTTCTCGAATTTTCAGCCCCTCTCATAAATAATTTCTGGGTGAGCTTATGGTACAAAAGATGCATATTTTTGAATGGGAAGAAAAGATGCCGACTAAATTAAGATACCTAAATGATGAAAATTTATCATCCAAAATTAATTGCTTATTTTTTTCTATATTGATGTCCCAACGATCACATAATAGAAAAATAACATTTTCAAAACTACGCCAAGAAACTCCAGCCATTTTCAGAAAAATTCGAATAAAACCAAATTTTTCAACAAAATACACTTCAAAACAATCATTCCACAAAAAAAACGAACAAAATCGATTTGGAGAGGAAAGTGTTATATTGTTTTTAAACATCAAAACCCTCTATAACTTCAGAGTGAACTTGAATTTCATGAAAGTAATGATTGAAAACGCATCACACTTTGACCATACCTATAATACTAACGGCATGCATCACATTACTCTCTCATTTATAAATCAGTGAAAATGGTTGAAAATCACTGGAAAACAGTCAGAATTGCAGCTCAGTAGTAAATCAGTGTAAAAAAATTCACAGAAAGGGAACAGTGAAAAAAATTACTGGAAAATCATTGAAAATTCGTTGGAAAATCAGTAAAATCTCTGAAATTGACTGAAAAATCAGTGAAATTCGTTGAAAATTAGTAAAATTCCTTGAAAAATCAGCAAAAGTTCGCTGAAAATCAAAGAATTTCGCCGATTTTTCTGTGCTGCAATTCTGACTATTTTTCAAGGACTTTTCACTGATGCAAAATGAGAGAGTACTCTTCACAATCAAACTATCAAACTTTGGAGTTTGAACTATGGGAAGAATTCAAGTGTTACAATATGAGTTCTGAACAAAAATGTTATCCATGTCTTGGTGAAAATTTCAAAAAAATTGATAAATTTTCCCGTTTTGCCAATTTAAAATTGAAAAAAATGAATAAAATATCTTCAGATTATTGAAAATCCCTGTCCAGTATTGGGCTCACCCATTTTGCTCCTCCGTTTTTCAACACAATTTTCGTGATCAAAATTTAAAATTTCAAAACATCCGCATAACAAGTTATTTCATCCTTCAAGATAAATCAAACCATACCCTTGATACATTTTCAACTGTTCTTCTTCCTGTGCCCTCCAGTCATGATCGACATACCCCTCCCCCTTCAAAAAAATTCATTCTTGGAATAAAATCAAAAAATTCAAGTCATTTTCAGATTGAAACAAAAAACAACAAAAGAATATCATTTTTGGAATAAAACCAAAAAAATTATTTTTAGAATAGAACTAACAAATCTGAAATCGCTCGCGAGGAACAAACTAAAAAATCCGATTAATTTCGTGAAAAAAAAATATCCAAAATACCTTTAAAAAATCAAATTATTAGATACTTATCAGAAACTGATCAAAAATGACCACTTGCAAATAAACCGAATGAATCATTTTCGGAAAAAAATCCAAATTGTTTTCCAGAAAAATGCAAAAATGAGAAAAAAATCATTTAAAAAAAATTAATAAATTCAAATCATTTTTCAAAAAAAATAGGTCACCCAAAATAATGTAATAATTTTTTTAATTTTCCCAATTATACTTATACATTTCATAACAGTTAATAAAGATAATAAATATACCTATTTCAGTACACATATAACATATTCATATTCGCCGGAATACAAGGTAAAATAACCAAAGATGAAAAACCACTGTCCATTAAGGTGGAAAGGAACACATTTGACGTGCCAAGTGTTTGGTGGAAACTGCTAATAAACAAAGATTACGAGGAAGGTATTTTAATAGCGATGCAAAACGAACCCAAAAAATTTCCAAATTTGGGCGATAGATTATGCAACGAGAGTATCTGCAATTCAAACGGGTGGCAAGAGATCGACAAATTTGCGTATTGTTGTGAATTTAACGAAGACATGCAGAAATTGTTAGATCTACATATGGAAAATTTTACAATTAATAAAGTTTTCAATCCAAAAACATCTATCGAGGAAAGACCTCAGCCGAAACCTAAACCTAGAAATTCTAAATCAAGGGTAAATGAATGGTTTAAAAAAGCCGTCAAACGTAAACCTAAGTCTCTCATTTGATGGTACGTATTGTCGTTTTACTGGTATAATTCTAGTCTACATGTGTTTTTGATAAATGACGAATTTCAGTTGTAATACATATTCCTATTCACAATGAATGCCTACATCTTTATCAATTTTGTATTCTAACATATATACACCTGAATAAATATTCACAAACGATATTCATCGCAGAAGCGTACCTATTTGTGTCTTAATGTTCTTCTGGATTGCTATGTGTAATATGATTTTTCAAACACGATCAAACTTTAAAATATTGAATTCGAAATTGTCGGTTATTCGTGACATTAGGAAAAAAAAATCATTTTTTTTATACAGGGTGGCTCGGTTAAGGTGTGAAATATTGAAACCTCATATTCTACTTATCAATACGAACAAAAAATGTCATATTCAACATGGGCCCAAAACGCTTTCTTTCTGAGATATTGCCGAGTAAAGAACTGGAAATTCGGCAACGTTGCGCATCGCGACGCCCGTAAAATGTTGCGTTTAACGAGACGAGCGTCGGGCTTACTTACGCGGAAGTCAATTACAGCGTTGCCACAAAATAAATTATGCTGAGATACCCTCCATTTTTTTGATTTTTTAAAAAAAAATTTTAGGCGAAATTTTTTTTATAATAATGAGGAATCATGAGAAATCATTAAATTCGATTTTTATTGTAATTTTGTGGGATGGTCGAATTTTGATAAATTGATTACTCAGCATCCAATAAATAAAAAAAACAGAAACTTGGGTTAATAGGTGTTAAATAAGTAGTACTACCCCTAAAAGTGAATAAAATTTCAAAAAAATGATTTTTTGTTCTTGTTCGACCATTTTTCTGGTACAGAAACACATTTTTTACTTCAAAACACTTACTTATGAACCAAAAAAAAAAAAAAAATGGTATACGTTTCTATGGACCTCCTTTCACTTTTTCCACCACCTACCCCCCGAAAATTTTCACTGCTAGAGCAAAAATTGCCAATTTTGGGTGAAATCTGGGCCCCCTTTAAAGGCGAATAACTCAGTAATGAAGCGTTTATGACTCATCATGTATATAAGATTTTTTACTCCAAATGATAAGTAGAATACGTGGTTTTAATATTTCACACCATAACTGAGCCACCCTGTATTTTAAATTCAATATTTTAATGCTTGAGAAATATTTTTTCAAATCATGTTCTAGGCACCTAAAATTTTCAAAAACATCGATATTTGAAAGATTTGTTCTAATTTTTTAAATTTTGATGAGCAAACGTACCTATTGATGTATTTAAGCAGGGAGAAGGGTAGGTTATAGGGATGAAAAAATAGATTTTCTAGAGAACGCATAGGTAAAGTAATCCGCTAAGCATAGATAAATGTAAAAACCGACAATTAGGTACAACAATTTCAGTCAACCTATTGCTCAAAAAGTAAATTTCATGAAATAATTATTTCTCGACAAAACTACTTTCTAAAAAAGTTACGACTGAGGTAAAATTGAATTTTTTTAATCACTATACTTCACCTTTGGGCCACAATTCTACACAACTCTTAGCATTTATTTCCTAATGTTTGGTAACGATGGAAAAAGTTCGAATTTTGACATCACTGAATACAGATTGTACAGAATAATCAGAGACTGTTCAAAAATCAAGTTTCCATGTTCTCTGAATCTAGAAGTTGTTTTTTAGACTTGAAAGCTCAACTTTTTTGAAAATTGAATTTTCTTCTCTTGAAAGCTCTTTTCTGAAAAGTTTGTTTTTCATGTTTTAGGCCATTTTTTTCTACAACTACCAGACTAATTTTCTTTTTCTTCCATTTATTACATCCAGAAAAGTTTTCTTTGTAATTTAACAGAGAAGTTTAGGGAAATTTCAACTTTATCCCAAACATTTCGTCAATCCACTCAAAATCAGTAGGTAGGATATAATGTAAATCAATTCAAAGCAAATACACAAAAAATTGACAAGTACCTACAAAAATCCTCTCATTAAATTACAAAGAAAACTTCCCTGAATATAAATACCTAATACAAATAGGTAATAAAAAAATGAAAGAAAAAAAGAATTGGCCTGGTATAGTTCTGAAAAAATGGGGAAAACATTAAAAACAAACTTTTCAGGAAAGAGCATCTAAAAGAAGAAATTTCAATTTCAAAAAATGTTGAGCTTTTCAAGCCTAAAAAAACACATTTTCATCACTTTTCCCAAATTTCACCACATTTTCTTTTACGAATGCAAATCATAAATTAGGGTGTACACTATATTTCAGAAATTATTTTCTCCAACTTTTCCAGGTTTTCCAGACTAATTTTTCGAATTTTTCCAGACCTTTTAAATATAATATTCGGAAACCGACGGACGAGGGGGGGGGGTAATTTTTCTTCGAATTTCGCATAAGAATGATACAAATTGCATGGGGCCTTAACGTTTTTTTTTTCAAAATCACTAGATACTTTTTACGAGATCTTTAGATGCTCCTCTTCGGGCCAAAAAAAAAGATTAAAATTCAATTCTGAAAATTTTTGAACCCTTCCAACTCCCCTTCACCACAAAAATTTGACAATTCGAATTTATTACCTACAGAAAAAAATTCAAATAAAAAGGAAAAACAAAGTATTCCAACGCAAAATAAATTTTTTAAAAATGAAATAAATAATGCCAGGGTGTCTACCAAATCAAGCGAATGAAAATTCGGATTTTCCGGTCTGAAAATTCAAAAATTTCTCCCCCCCCTCAAGTGAAACACATGCCTCACACATAATCCCCTGCAATTTTTTAGTTTGTACCAATAAATAAAAAAGTCAATGAGAAGGTGAATTATGAATCATTTCATGAAAACCAGAAATCATGTTGAGCCCGAGCGAAGCGAGGGCGAAAATTGTTGTAAAAAAATATCTTCAAAAGATAAAAATTCACCACTTTTCCCTCATTCATGTTTTCAAAAACATGGTTAATAATTTCGAATTCTTTTTCATTCCCTTCCCTTTTTTTTTCAACATCGTGGTCAAGGACATCATGGCATTTCTTTCTCATTACAGCTCATTAAAAAGTAATTTTCCAAAAACTTAAGATTTTACATAAATTCTGTAGAAAGAGTGTAAATTATCCCGAGCGTAGCGAGGTAAAATTTTTCTTGAATAATTCATAATTTCATGGACGAAGAATTCTATTGTACATTACGATCAACAGAAAATGATGAATAAAAAAATCAGATAAAAGATGCAATAAGTTAGCCCGATCCACCCGAGCGGAGCGAGGCCAAAATTTTTTGAAAAATTTATAATAAAATAAACAAAAAAATACTTTTCTAAATGATTTATCTTGAGATTTTCGAAAAATTCCAGAGAAAATTCCAAAATTCCCTGACTTTTCCCCGACTTTTCCAGACCACCAAAATTCCCCGACTTTTCCCGGTTTTCCAGAGAATGGACACCCTGTAAATGTAGATAAAGCTTCAGAGAACATGAAAACTTCATTTTTGGGCAGTCTCTGATTATTCTGCACTCGTGAAGTCAAGATTTGAACTTTTCCCATCGATACCAAAATTTACCTCCCTCCCCCCTCCCCTCTGAAATATAATTACGTATAAAACCTATTAGGATGCTTAAGTACAAGCGAAGGAAGAAATGTGGGAAATTTTCAACTTAGCTAAAAAAAAACTAAAATTGAGTTTTCAATTAAGTAAAATTTGCTATTTTCAATTTAGGATCAAGAAATTTATGAAAATTCTCTGTGCTTGAATTTTCTAACTTTTTTTTACATTTTGTAGAATTTTTTTTAAAAATTACATACAAGCTAAATAAAACTTATGATCATTTTTATCATCTTTTAAGCAATTTTTTTTTTTAAATTAAAGAAATGATTACTCCTTATTCCATCATTTCAATAGGTGTAATTTTCAATATTTTTCAGACGATTGCTTTGAACTTATTTTTAAATCGTTTACAATATTTTGAATGGCATTTATTACGACGCCACAATTAAATGGTCCAATTACGTACATAAAGTATGCATCAAAATTGACCTCAAATTATATTTTTTTAAACATAGAACATGGATGCGGATCCCGATTTTCAGGGCTATCTGGCCTTAAAGCACAAAATAAGCCCCGAAAAAAAGATGCAAAAGTTAAATTTTCAAATTTTTCGACAAGGTTTTGATACACAGGTTTTTTAGAACACTGATTTCGATCATCTGGCTAATTCAACCCTAAAATTCAAAATGAGTTTTTTAAAGGGATAACAGAACTCAAAATTTCGAATTTTTTGACACAAATATTGCAAAATTTTGAGTTCGGTGTCCTAAAACACTTACTTCGAGTCAGACGGTTAATTAATCCCGAAAATCGAAACAAGGGTTCTCAAAAACTTACATATCGATATCATGACGAAATTTTTGAAAATAGGACTCTTGTATTCCCTTTGAAGTTCATTTTAGGCTGTGAGGCAAAAAATGTCGAAAATCGTTCACTTACACATAAAAAACCCCATATTCAATGATCCATTTTTTTTAATTTTTTTTTTTTGGACTTGGATTTTGGCTTACACGTATATTTTTCTCAATTGAATCACCGTGTGACGCTCGTAACACTCTTTTGATTATTTCGAACAATTTAAGTGGATAAAAAAATTGAAATTTCAAACGAATTTTTTAATTTATTTTTTGGGCTAATTTTTTTTAATTTTCTTATGCAGTGGGTAAGTATCATTTTTTGGTTTTAACAGAAAAAACTACCTATACTTACATAAAAAATAAGTATGTATGAGTTATCCACGTTGGTAGGAATAAGACATTAATTGAGCTATTTCTATAGTTTTTAATTCAACACTGAAACCAGTCATTTGCAAAACTTCATAAGCCCATGTGACCCTGCATATAAAAACCACCCTTAGGGTATCAAAAATTGGACCCTAAATGGTGATTTTTATATGCAGGCTCACATGGACTTATGGCGTTTTGAAAATGACTGGTTCATTTCATGATTATTTTTCAAACTTATTCGGTCACATTTTTTCGTTTTTCTAGCAATTTAATTTACTTATTTAAGAAATTCATAAGTATCAAAAAAAATTTCAAATTATAATTACATTAATTACCTATTATTGATAGTGATAAATATTTTTTTCAAGCCCTCGAGTGAATTGCAAAGGAATTGTTGAAGATCTGCTTCGCAAATTTTTTTAAAAAACTCGTAGATTTCCTGAAAATTACACCAATTTTTCGAAAAAAATCGTAGAATTTGGCAAAACCGATGAAAAGAATTTTTGAAAATATTCAATTTCTATGATCAATTCTAACGATTTTACGAAATCATAGTGATACATTTTCTAAAAATTTTGAACAGGCATCTAAAAAAATAAAATCCAAGCATACTTCTAGCTGCCTATGTCCTGGAGCTCCTTCTGAGTCAAGGTGAAAAATACCTTCATAATCTTATTCACGGCGTAAGAAAACATTGCTTTTAATACCTCGCATCAAACTTTTGGAAATTTCGAGTTTTATCCTTTCCCCCTGGAGCCTCTTTTTGGTTCAGAGTCGAAATAACCCAAAAAATGGATTCAGCGCCGTGAAAGTCCTCTATACACCAATATTCAGATTTTTTTCGCCTAAAATTCCTAATATCCCACTGTACGCTATATCATTTAAACTACGTCAAATTACTTCGGAGCAGTACGCGTCCCTCTTCATCGACCTTGTATTCTTCGCCCGAAAATAAGTTCACGAAAAACAAAAAGATAACGTCAATGAAAAAACCATTACTTAAACACACCTGCAGGTGTTTTAAATCATTTCAACGAATATTCGATTCGATTAAATTCTAGTATCAATGCCACATAGTTTTTCAACGAAAAAGAAAAAAAACTCATTTGCGAACATATACAAAGTGTTTGAGATAAAAATTACAATTCGCAATGAAATTGTCCAGCTTGTTACTGATCTTAGTGATGTGTAAATTGGCCAAAGCAAATAAATCAGAATTGAATCACGAAGATCCGGGTGCGATATACGAATTATTAACATTATATAAAGTAAGTTTGTATTCTCGAATCAACTTTATCTTGAAACATTTTTTCATCACTTGCAGGTAATTTCACACCAGCATTATTTTTCGTGGACGATACAAAATTTAAGCAATTTTATATCGTACCTGATAATAAATATGATGAATACGGTATGAAAAAACGTGAAGAAATATTGTCCTATACTTGTCCCGCATCGCAAGGCGAAATAAAAAAGTTGAAAGATTTCGAATTATTGAAAAAAAAAGATCCAACTCTTGCTTCGGCACCGTCACAGACCTCACCGTTGACAAAAAGTAACTCAAAATCGCCACAATTGATACCGTCATCGTCCAAGAATGGGAAAAAATCATCGACTCCGCCGTCGGCAGACCAAGCAGATCCAAAGGCTTCTCCAAAACGGGAGGAAAAATTATCATCACCGAGTTCATTATCATCGAAGAACGGCTCCGATTCAGCGGAAGATGAGTCGTCATCGGATGAAGAAGATGAGCAAATACAGACATCATTGGATAATAGCAAAGAAGAAAAAATATTTACTTACGATCACGATTATTTTTTACCGACTTTTCTTGAAAAGTCAGGTACTAAATTTGTTGCCGCGGTGAGACTTGGGGTCGGGGGTGAGTTTTCTTTGCGTTTTGGGTCATTTGGAACACAACTGTACCATTGGTTCATTTTCACCTTTCCTTATATATATATATATATATATATATATATATGGATCATACTAACCTTGCGAGACCCGTTTTGCAAAAGGAGATAATACAGGCACTGTGAGGCCCGAAACTTTAAAAATTGGCATAAATGAAGGGTCAGGTAATACGGCCGATGTGTGGAGCGGAAAAAATAGTAAAAAATGAGACGAATTTCACTGAGCAAGCGCCATCCCTTTAGCTTGATTCGTATTTGAATGGCGCATGGTTGAAATTTCCAAATGTTGCTGTGTGCAGAGAGGCGAGGTAATTCATATACAAAGATATACAAACGACCTTGCGAGACCCTCTGCCTACAGACTCCTGAGTATGCATACATCATGAAAAACCACTTTATATGGCATGACGTTGCGAGACCCGATTTCGGGCCTCGCAAGGTAAAAACGGGCCTAATAAGGATAGCGAGATATCCAAAACGGGTCTCGTAAGGCTGCAGCATGCCTGTATATATATATATATATATATGTATGGAATTTGTCCTGGATTAAACTCCGAAACTGTAAGGTCTGAGAAAAATCTGAAAACGTCGAGCTGTTGGGGCATTGGTGAACCTGTGAGATTTTAAGTTTTATCAAAATCGGTTGAAACGTTTTTGAGAAAAATGAATTTTTGTGATTTTTTTTCATGGAATTTGCCTGAAAATAGCGTCCAAGAAGTGGTCTTCAGGGTGTCCAAAAAAAAAATAAATAAAAATGCTTAGGAAAAATTATTTAACCAACCTAATTGAAAAATTTCAAATCTAGTGTCATTCGTGGTCTATCACCATTCGACTGTACATGATGGTAGAATAACAAGACTCCCATGATAACTATGGCCTTCTTTAGATGATGAATTCATTGTTACTGGTTTCCATCAACTTTGGAGAAAAAGAGGTCTTCAGGGTATCCGAAAAAAAGCTTGCAATAAAAATGCATAGCAAAAATCATTTAACCAACTTAATTGACAAATTTTAAATCTGGCATCAGTCCTATTCTAATACCATTCGAATGTACATGATAGTAAGAAGGATCCATTCGAGATGGGCTTCTTTAGGTTACAAATTCATCATTTCCGGTTACCATCAACTTTGAAGAAAAAAAAGAGGTCTTCAGGTTGTCCGAAAAAAATTACAATTAAAATGCTTGGCAAAAATTTTGTAACTAACTTAATTGTAAAATTTTAAATCTGTCGTCAGTCTTGGTCTATTACCAGTCGAATGTACATGATGGTAGAATAACAGGACCCTCACGATAATGATGGTCTTCTTTAGGTGATGAATTCATTGTTTCTGGTTTCCATCAACGTTGGAAAAAAGGAGGTCTTCAGGGTATCCGAAAAAGCTCACAATAAAAATGCATAGCAAAAATTCTCCAATCAAATTGATCAAAAAATTTCAAGTCTGGCATCATTCGAATATACATAATCGTAGAATAACAGGACCCACTTGAGATCGACTTCTTCAAGCGACGAATTCATCGTTTCCAGTTCTCATCAAGTTCGGAAGAAGTGCAGACAGGTCTTTGAAATTACCTGTCAATTTAGAATGTTCAGAAACTGAATCGCCAAGAAATTGACTAAATTTTGAATTCGAATATGTGCTCATGAAAAATACCGTGTGACAAGTCTATTGTTTGGTTTTGTTTTTTCATTCGATTCCTCTGAACCCCCCTATCGGCTCTCTAAAACCAGGAAATCGCATAGATGTAGGTTTATTTCGTTTTCACTCATTTTCATTGTATCAAAATTATTAACCCCAACAAATAGTTACGTATTGATTACACAGATGATAGGTATCTTTGATAGCTAATACATTTTGATGCATAAGTATACGAGAAAAGTCGGTTTATCTCACGATTTAGGCGTGAGAATTTTTTAATTTGGGGGAAATTCTTAATGAGTTGGCATCAGAGATGGGGGTAAAAAATATTCTTTGGCCAACAAAAAATTACGTTTGCAAAAAGGACTTCAGACCACAGAGAGCTACATTTGCTGATTGCGCAAGATTCAAAACAGACGAGGAATTAGAAGAAGGTCAATTGTACTCGATCTCATACAAAGTAATTACAATAATATTTAAATTTTAAATTCAAAATCAACCATTTATTCGCTAATTGACGAATATTTTTCAATAGGTCAAGAAGATGGAAAATGACAAAGAAGTAAATGAAAATTTCATCAAAATTGGAATCAACTTATCCATTCCATCGATAATAATTGATTTAAATTATAGGTTAGAGGTGAATTATTCGTTTATGCAAAATGCTTCAAATACATTATACAAAAAACTTATTTCGTGATGTATAAAATAATTCCAACCGTCCCAGCTGAAAAACCCGAACAGATCGATTATGAAACATTTGATCCAACTACAGTTTACCCCAAAGATGTCTACCTCTCATATGTATTGGTAATAGCGCACATTTCACAAATACCTACCTAAATAAGTGATCCATTCTTTAAATTAAATGTGTATCAAAATCGATTGTATTGTTCGATAGAATGATCAAAAAGACTTCTTCAAGGAATTCGACGATAAAATAGAAGACGGCGTGATACCTCAACGTTTAATTCCTGTATACAGCATAGCTGAAAATTATGCTAGGGGGACAGTGGCTAATGATGGGGATATTATCAGTCCTCAGTGGCGGAGTAAAGCTGAAATTTGGGACGAACTCAGTCGTAAGATTTTTAACCATGGAAAAAAGGTTGGTATTTTTTGTCGTTCTTTACCTTTACCCCACATTAGGGTGAAGTGAAAAAAAAACATATCTTGGATTTTGACCAAATTTGATGGGGTGATTTACTTTGAGTGGGAGACCTCTCAAAAAAATGGAGCCCTCTAGGGGCAAGGGGAGGAGAGCAGGAGGTGCTCAAAGTGCACTTTTTGAAAAACACACTGTTTTTCAGGGTGTCTAACAAAATTTCAAAACCCCAAAACAGGACAAACAGGACCTTCAACAGGACCTTTAAAAAATCGGTTCTGATCGATTTTGTACCCCCCCCCCCCCCCCAAAAAAAATCATATTCTGGCAAAAAAAAATTGAAACGAATTTTTTCAATAATTGTTAGAAATGAACAAAAAATTTATTTTAAAAAATTCGAGGACAAGGAAGATAGTATCTCACACAGTTTTGCCACTAACAGCCTCTCAAAAAAAAAGTTCCAAAAAAATTAGCTATTTTTTAATTTTTTTCAATTACGATCATTTATTGAATTTTTTTTTCTATTTTGGCGGGTGGAATTTCAAAATTGTTATAAAACAGGACTTTTCACTGAAAAAGCCCCAAAACAGTACAAAAACAGGACAAACAGGACCACTCAGCCCAAACCAGTACAAATAGGACGAACAGGAGTTGTTAGACACTCTGTTTTTTGTGTTTTTTAGTCAATCAAAATTGCGTGAGAAGCCTTCGTAGCACTTGAAAGATGCGATTTGAGTTTCTTTACATCTCCCTAAACCATCGTCATCCTTCTCCGATCAAAACTCAGACCGCTACCAGGGGGTTGAAAAGTTGCAGATTGCAATATTCCAATAATATGAAATTTTCACTAACGAGGAACCCTCACCAACTGGCTGAACTGTCCGACGCTGATCCAACTGAGGGATTGCCTATGTATAGGTTTTCAAGGGGCAACGCACAAACTGTGCTTGAAATATCTGAAACGGAGCTGGTTTGGAAGATACAGTGTTGCCAACATTGAAAAATTATTAAAATTGAAAATTGAAAATTTTTGTATTCAAAAATAATTGAAAACTAATATATGCATAATTCGAATAATTGCTCATTTTTGGAATTCAACCCTTTTGTGCTCCCCTAGCTCCTATTTTTGAAAAAAAAACATTGATTTTTTAAATTTTTTAGTAATTTTTGAGTCAGGGTGGGGAGCGGGGGAGGCGGATCGAGAAAGTAAGTTTATATTCAAGCTCAGCACACTTGAATTAGTAGAAATCGATATGACACATGCTATTTCCATTTTTTTGCATGTGTTTTTTCAAAAATGGAAGCTAGGGGAGCACAAAAGGCTTGAATCTCAAAAATAAGCAAATATTCGAACTCAGCGCCCTCAAAAACCCAACAAACGACACGTCACACGTTATTTTTCATAATTTTGAATTTTGACCTCGTCAGGGGGGCTGATAGGGGGGTTCAGAGGGGTCGGATGAAAAAACTGACCACATATTCGAACTCAGCGCCTTCGAATTAGTAGAAATCGATGTATTACTTCACTTTTTACATTTTTTTGAATTCTGACCAAAATTGAGGACCCCTGTACCCCCCAGGGGTATTGAGATCCCATCTTGAAAAGTAATTAGTTGAAAAATTCACAAAAAGTTCTCTTCGTAGTAATTTTTTCAGATTTTTAATTGGGGGCCCTCATGTTTTGTACTTATCACGACAGTTGAGCTTTCATCATAAAAGTTCAACTTCGAACTTTTCAAAATATGATTATCAACTTTGAATCTCCATTCCATTCTCTACAAAACCGCATGAACAGATTCACCTTGGATCTAACCGATCTCGAGATATATGTCCTCAAAGTTGAGCCACATCACAAAAAATCCCATTCATATGAAAATTACAAGGGCCACCCCCCGCCCCCTGAAGGATTAGGATCGGAATGATGGTTATTCCTTTATTAGACCATCGAGGGGAACTCGTAAAAAAATGTTGAGCGAAATCGGAAGACCCAAGGTCAAAGCCTGGTCGAGTTGACATGGAATGAGCCAACAGCAAATCATAAAATTCCAAAATACAGAATTTATATCGACTTTGAATTGATTATTTTTTCACTTGAAAATATTATGTATTTTTTTTCAATCACTAGAACTAGTATATTTCGAATTTTTTTTCGAAAATTTTGTACGTCAGTGCAGCCAGTTGCTAATTGTGATATTCTGATGTCTTCATCAAAACATACTTCTATTGATTGGGAGAAAAAATTGACCCAATGACTTGACGAAAAAATAATGCATTCGAATTCATAATATCAGAATATCACAATTATCAACTGGCTGCACTGACGTACAAAATTTTCAAGGAAAAATTAAATTTTTTTTGGTGATTGAAAACAAAATTGTTGTAAATTTTTCAAACGATAAAAAAATTAATTCGAGGTCAACGTAAATTCCATAGTGTAGCTGTCACGATTTGTAACTGGTTGCACTGACATACAAAATTTTCTAAAAAAAAATTCGAAATATGCTGATTCTAGTGATTGGAAAAAAATACATAATATTTTCAAGCGAAAAAATAATCAATTCAAAGTCGATATAAATTCTGTATTTTGGAATTTTATGATTTGCTGTTGACTACACTGGTGTATAAAATTTTCAATTTCTTTTCAAAATTCACTTTCAGTTGTTGAAAAATTTTTTTTATTCAATTACTCGATGAAAAAAAAATCATTCCAGCTTGGTGAAAATGTCATATTATTGGAATATTGCAATCTGCAACTTTTCAACCCCCTGGTAGCGGTCCGAGTTTTGATCGGAGAAGGATGACGATGGTTTAGGGAGATGTAAAGAAACTCAAATCGCATCTTTCAAGTGCTACGAAGGCTTCTCACGCAATTTTGATTGACTAAAAAACACAAAAAACAGAGTGTTTTTCAAAAGGAGGTGCACTTCGAACACTTCCTGCTTCCCTCCCCTCACCTTTAGGGCCTCAAAATTTTTTTGGGAGGTCTCCCACTTAAAGTAAACCATTCCACTAAATTTGGTCAAAATCGATGATACAAGTAAGATGACTTTTAAGATGAACTTCATTTTTAAAAATCATTCTATGCTTTTCTATAATGAGATGACTTTTGAAATGAAAATCATTTTTACCAATCATCCTAACATTTTATTGAGCTTTCGAAGGTGAGATGACCTCTGAGCTGAAAATCATTTTTACAAATCATTCTGTGATGTTAAAAATTTTCCTAAGATTTACACTTGGCTGTACGAAAATATTCAAAAAATACTAAAAACTGGAAATATTTTTTGTCCATTTTTCAAATATTTTGTAGGCAATCAGTTTTTTTTTGGAACTAATAACTAATAAGTAATCCGATGAACCTTTGAAGTTATTAGAAAAAATTAGACAAGAATCGATCATTTCTCTAATTCAGTATAAATAGCACTCTATCCTGTTCTAAGAATCTAAAATGTTTTAAAAATTGTCATTTTTTGATTTTCAAACATGGTTTTTTAAATTGCCATAACCCCTTCATGGGAGATTAAAGCCCTCTAAAATCTATTTTAGCTTTTATTTCATATTCTTTGCAAACTGGAGAGGCATTCCCCCACTTTCACAAAGAGGTGAAAAATTTTATACTACCTATTTTTAAGAAGTAATGTCTCCACCCCCTTGACCTTTTTTTTGGAAAGGTTGAAACTTTAGTCTGCTATACTTCATTTTTGGATATAATCGAATACCACTAAAAGAAACTTCAGATAAACATGATGACTGTCTTGAAAATTGAAGGGACAAAATATTGTTTCCAAAAAAAAATCACGTAAAAATTTATTTCAGTCATGGAAATGGTCAGTACTTTGAAAACTTGACAAATTTTCATGACTTTTTGCTCAGCTTTAAAATTGAGGGGTCTATAAAAAAATTTGTTTGGATAAAATTCTAAAAAAATTACCTAATTAAAGGAATGGATAGTACGTTGAAAACTGAACAAATTTTGTTCAGAAGACTTCTTGCCTAACATCAAAAAATAAGTGGCTACGGATCATTCAAAATAAACGGGGGTTCAAAAAAATTAGATTTTTTTCAATTTTAAACGACCCGTAGCTCCTTTATTTTTAATATTAGGTAAAAAGTCGTCAGGACAAAATTTTTTCAGTTTTCAACGCACTGCGTCCATTCCTTTAGAGCAAAGTTTTTGAAGCCCCTTCAATTTTAAAGTTAGGCAAAAAGTCATGAGAAGAAAATTTGTTCAGGTTTCAAAGTTCTACTCCTAACATTCCCATAATTGAAATAAAATTTTTACATAATTTTTTTTTGGAAACACCATTTGCATTGGCCCCTTCAATTTTCAAGATAGGCAACATGTCCATCTAAAGTTTTTTTTAGTGGTACCCGGTTATATCCAAAAATGAAGTATGGAAGACCACTCACCGGACACCCTGTGATATTTTTATTTATTACCAAAAAAAGATACGATTATTTATAATCAACATACCCTGCACTTATAAATTTATCAGATATGTACCTATTTTCATTTAATTATATTCGATTCCAGCTGGCATGGATTATATACACCGGAACCGTTGGAACCTTATTAACATCGAAAGGCAAACCCATGGAATTGAAAAGAAAAAAAATTCCTATCAGAATAACGATCCCTCTTCATTGGTGGACGTTGATAATGAAAACGAATAGTAAAAAAGGCGAGGGAATCATCATAAGCATGCTCAATTATCCAAAAACCGACAACCCCGAACTTCCAGATAATATTGGAAAACTGTGTGGTTCATCGAAGGCGTGTTTCGATTACGGTTGGGGCGATATAATAACCGAAAAAAATGCCAATTATGTCGTATGTTGCAAAGTGAACGGCACAACGTCCAGGTCATTGATAGCTTATCCGATGGAATTAAATGTACTTTCGTTGGACTCGGAAAAAACTAAAGAATACGAATACGACTGGGTGAGAGTTGACAATTTGATGAGGGAATTATTTTCCATTAATGATAGGTACAGGAAATGGAAAAAAAAGAATAATGTAGAATCAGCTGATTCTCCAGTTTCTACTCCGAGTCCGAATCTTGAAAATTCTGAATCACCTACTACTTCACCTCTCGGCAGTCCCGATCGTCGAAGTGAAACTGCATCGCCACGTTCATCGGATGAAGCGAAGGAGTTGCTCACCGAATCCAAATCAAGATCACGTTTTCATAGATTTCTCCCCGTCAAAAAATTATCAGTACCTAAACCTATGAAGTCCGTGATGTCATTAGTCCGATCACCAATAAAAACATGAACATAGCATTTTGCATTCCCGAATTGTAGATTGTACCGTTTACTGATACGTGAAAAATTAAAAAAATTTGGATCCAATTTCAAACGCAGACATAAACTAGATTCTTCCAAAAACCTGTGATTTGGGGTATTTTAGGATTTTATGACTTACAAGAATTATCACGAAGAAAATTCACTCGAAGTGTATTTTAATTTGTGTAATTTTTCATTTAAAGATGTCCTTTTTTTAGCCGGCCATAGGTAGTATGGAACCGGGATTGGAGACTAGTACCAACGTATAGCCTAGCGCGCGGGGAGTTTCTTGCACCTGATCTCAGACCCCTTATGTGTTCATTTTGCATTCCCGCATAGTAGATTGTGCCTTAGTTTACTGATCCGTGAAAAAGTAAAAAAATATGGATCCAATTTCAAACGCAAACATAAACTAGATTCTTCCAAAAACCTGTGATTTGGGGTATTTTAGGATTTTATGACTTACAAGAATTATCACGAAGAAAATTCACTCGAAGTGTATTTTAATTTGTGTAATTTTTATTTATAGATGTCCTTTTTTTAGGGGCAAAAATGACAAATTTTTTGCCAATATTTTCTTCATGATATTCCAAAATAACTTCAGAACTCGCCCAGCCCAGTGCAATTAGACAAAAAAATGCTTAAGTACGGGAATAATTCCGATCCAAGGTTTTTTTTGGCTTAATTGATTCAGGACACTGTACCAAACAATATGGTAAGACTTCCTGGTTCCCAAGGGGTGCCGGAAATCCCTGAAGGAGGGTCAACTACTCAAAAATGGGGGTTTTGCTTATAACTTTGAAAAAACGTCATTTTTCAAAAAAATTGTTTTATACAATATTAATTTACGTTAAATTTGCTACAAAATAGCTCTCTTCACTTTTTTTGTAAAACGCAAACTAGGCCCACAAACGCCCCTGCAAAAAACTTTGTACAGGAAAACAGTCGCAGTTAGGTAAATGGCGACTTTAAAATTGCGCCAAAGTCGTAAAAATAAAGATACGTTTCTGGTTTGCGGAATTTGATTCCTTGTAATATTTCGAGTCGGAAATGCTATTTTTCATTTTTTCGCCCCGCGATGGGGGTGAATTCTTGGTCAACTGAACCAAAGGTGCAGAGCCGGCGGATCATTTTTTTTCTTCGTAGGTGCTCACACTCTGGCGGGAGGAGTCCGGGGTGAGGGTGAGGATATTTTCCAACTCTAAAATTGTTTCAACTAAAATATATTTTTTAAACTCTGAAATTTTTCTTCCTCCAATTTTTTCTCAGGTCAAAACATTTTTCAACTCTGGTATTTTTTTCAATTTGAGAATTTTTTTTCCATGTTGAATATTTTCTCAAACTTGTTTCTCAAAATTTTAATTTTTTCAGCTCTTGAAATATTTTTTTCAAAATTCTAATTTTTTTCAGCTCAGAATTTTTTCTTAAATTTTTTTCCTACTCTAAAATAATTAGAATAAAAAATTTGGGTTGGCAAAAATTTTAAGAAAATCAAAATGAAAAAATTCAAAAGAATGTCAAGTTTTTAAAAATTTTCAAATCAAAGAATGGAATTATATACACTCGATGTTGATATAAATATGTATCAGTAAATGAAAAAATGTTAGTGAACAAAAATTGAAAAAGTAAATCTTGGAGCTAAAAACAATTTGAGGAAAAAATTTCAAGAATGGGGAAATTTTTTAGAGTTGAATAAAAATTGAAATTTTGAGAAAAAAATTTTGAAACCTGAAAAAATTAAAATTTTGAGAAAATAGTACAGACATAAACGATGATTTTTTATCATTGTGCTGTCAAGGTGCTGTAAATCAGAAGTTGTAAGGTGAAAGTCAAAAGTTTGTTCATATATAGCTAAAAGCTGAAACAAAAGCTGAAAGCTAGCCAAAAGCTAGCTGTATGAATCAAAAAACTAAAACCTAAATCCAAAAGTTTTATTTTTGACATTTTTAGCCGAAAGCCAAAAGCAGAAGTTTTATTTTACGGCTTTTCATTCCTGGATTTCAGTTTGGTGTGAAATTTATCATTTTTTTCCTAGGAAATTTGGTATCGTTATTCAGAAGCTTCTGAATCCATATTTGGGATAATTTTCACCTCAATTTCGAACCAGAACCCACAGAGGCGAACCCTCCTCAGGGGGTCCCCCAGCACCCCTTGGGGACCGGGAAGTCTTATCATATTGTTTGGTACAGTGTCCTGAATCAATTAAGCTAAAAAAAAACCGTGGATCAGAATTATTCGCGTACTTTTGTCCAATTACACAGGGCTTTCCCCTCTTAAAAATTACCCAATTTTTTGAAAAATTTGAATTTTAAGAGATACTTATTACATCTTTCTCAATTCCTAATGAACAAGATTTTGGGGATCTTGAATTTTTTTTTGTTATTCATGAAAATTTAGACAAAATTTAATATTATTTCATCACCATTAGAACCAAACATTTCTCAAATCACTGCATTTTTCCTCACTTTACTACTGGCAACTGTTGGATACTATGTCGTATGATTTACAATTTTTATTTTCAATAAAAAAAAGTAAAATAAATGTGATATTTTATCATTTATTTTTTTCAGATTCTTCTATTATTTTTTGTGATTTTAATTTCTATTTCAATCATTGATATAATCTAATTCATCAAAATTTCTCAATTTATAAAAAACTTACTCTATTAAAACTACGATTTGGAAAAATGTCAAAATGTTATGGCCATTCTAATTATTTTCTATTCCGAATGTTTGTATCTTTTGTTTTTTTTGCTTTTATTTTTTTTTCTATTTTTTTTTTTAGCAAAAAATCACTATTTCAATAATTTTTTCAATTAAAAATTTCATAACTCATCTTCTCTCCTAGTAGGTCAGTACGAGAAAAATTTTTAATGAAAAAAAAAAAAAAATAGGTAATAATTTCACATACCACTCGAATTTTTTCATTTCTTCATTTTCTAGACCAAATTTGGGTCCTGTGGAGTGTGGAAGGGATCTAAAGGGCCGAATCCAAAAACTAAGTTGATATGTACATAAGCAAGAAGTCTAAAACATGAACAATACGTCAATCAAAAATTTCAATTGCACTCAAACTGTTGGGCACCTACCTCTCCCTGTCCCGCCACTAGTTTCAGAATCCTAGAACGAAAGCTGCACTCCATAAGAACTCATAATGAGATAATCTCCTGTAGGTACTTTTCAAAGGATTCTAAATGGAACCCTAAAAGTTTTTTTTTGCAAAGTAGAAAATGAAGAAGTTCCAACTTCGGGAAATTTTTAAGTGACTTAGAATCTTATCAATTTTTGTAACAAAATTTTTTGGTAAAAAATTAAAACATCTCGGATCAAAATTCAATTTTTGCCTCAATTTTATAAAATATTTTAAAATTCGAGCCATAATAGTGTAGGCAAATTAGCGCTATTTTTAAGAAAAAAAAACATTTTCAGCTAGCTAAGATTTTATCGCCAAAAACTGTCTAGGGTGGTCCCCTGACTAACCCCTAAAAAGTCCGCATCCCTAGACCCCTTGCTAAATTTTTTATGGAGGCTCCACCCCCCTCAAAACTGGTTTTTCAGGAATAACTTCTCAGGATTCGATTTTACGGCAAAAGTAGCTCAGTACTTTTTTGTTCTACGCTCAATTTCAAACATCTTTTGTATGAACATTTTTTTTCGTACGACCAATATCAGAGGAGATGGAGCGTCCTGAAGGAAGGGGGTTTTGGAAAATATGATATTATTTGAAAACGCGATAATATGTATAAAATCGCACTAAACTGTATGTTTTGGGCATGAAAATAGTAGTATTACGTAAATTGATGATATTAATACAACTTGACCCCCCTTTCCCTCCCTATGTACTCACCCCACCTTACCCACTTGTTTATTATTTAGCACTAGTAATATGACTGAGGGGTGGGGTGGGGTGGACACAATGGGAGGGGGAAGAGGATAAAAATGCTTCATGATCATCTTTCCCCCTCCTATGTGTCCACCCCACCCCACCCCTCAGTCATATTACTAGTGCTAAATAATAAACAAGTGGGTAAGGTGGGGTGAGTACATAGGGAGGGAAAGGGGGGTCAAGTTGTATTAATATCATCAATTTACGTAATACTACTATTTTCATGCCCAAAACATACAGTTTAGTGCGATTTTATACATATTATCGCGTTTTCAAATAATATCATATTTTCCAAAACCCTCTTCCTTCAGGACGCTCCATCTCCTCTGATATTGGTCGTACGAAAAAAAATGTTCATACAAAAGATGTTTGAAATTGAGCGTAGAACAAAAAAGTACTGAGCTACTTTTGCCGTAAAATCAAATCCTGAGAAGTTATTCCTGAAAAACAAGTTTTGAGGGGGGTGGAGCCTCTATAAAAAATTTAGCAAGGGGTCTAGGGGGTGCGGACTTTTTAAGGGTTAGTCAGGGGACCACCCTCGACAGTTTTTGGCGATAAAATCTTAGCTAGCTAAAAATGTTTTTTTATTTCCTTATTTGCCTACACTATAAACTCAAAATTAAGATAAATGGATAGTAAGCAGGTACATAATACATACCTACACGTTTTTTTCAAAAATTTAAAAAGAGGTACTTAGAAAATCAGTGCTGAGGATTTTCACGAGTTGCGTTTCTACGTTACTTTGGGTGAATTTATCAACATTATGTAATTTTTTTGCAATGAAACTTGAAAAAATACTTCTGTAAAATGTTGATTTAAGGAATTTTTTTGTATCCCGGAGACTTCGGAAAGGTTTTAATCTATTTTTTTTATGGTTTTCCTATTCCGAATCCGTCAAAAAGTGATTTTCGATAAATGACTGCTAAGGTTCGTTTTTCCCTGGACAACCACCTATATGTATGACGCCATTTCATGAAAATTTGGGGGAAAAAGACATCCATACTAAATAAAACAATTTTTTTTTAATAATTTTTTTTAATTTTTCAAAAATTTTTGATATTTGATGGAGGGGGGTGGGTATATGTGGAGTCAAGGGAATGAAATTTTTATCTCGTCTTTTTAGGGTCAAGGCACAACTTCCACACGAACCTCGTCTTCAATTTTCAAAAAAAGAGTTGCAAAACTATCATCTCTTATAGGTACCATAGATTGAATTAATTTATGCTGATAGAATTCCTATTAGTTCAAAAATTAGATACACTTTCTCAATTGAATTGCCCCATAAGCATGTCAACCCACTTACCGAAAATCAAAAACGAAAAACCGATCATTTTAATGTTCATCATTTCGCGAAATAGGTAATATTCAATTTGAACTTGAATACCTATTGAGAATACGAAATCTACCCACAATGTTCACTGATGATCAAAAAAACATTTCTAGAGAATTTTGTCAGTATCAGTCTTGGTTTTATGCATAATACATATGAGCTAGATATTGCGATTTTGAATGACATCACAATTACTTAATACGGTTGATTGTTGTAGGTATGTACTTCTGTTTTTCGTTTAAATATTTGGCTAGCCTGTGATAGAAGATATCGATGTTCATTCGAGTTGCAAAATTTGTGTAAAATGTACGATAGAATTCAAATTTACACCGAAATACACCAGGTGATTTGCTACATTGAATTTGTCTCGGTGTTTTACCACCTTACAGAACCCACCAACGTAAATTTACCACATATGCCACTTGCCATACATCATGATTCATTATTTTTTCAGAAGAATGGAATTTTCACATGTCTTATATGGGTATGGGTCCCGAGCGAAATCAAAAAATCTCAGACTCGAAATTCCCGAATCCCATTTTCGGTCAAAAATTACTAATTGATTTTTGAGAGTTGGAATCTAAAAATCTAGAACTTTTTGTGCCCTATAATATTTCAACGATTTTTTAATGCTTCGTAAAAAATTCTCTTTTCCTAAATTAACCTTGCCTTTTATCTCTTTTTAGTATTTTTTTCGAAGTGGTAAATATGACAAATTACCCAAGATCCAAAAATTGGAAAAATTGTACTCTAGGGAGAATCGAAAAAAAAACATGTTCCGGATTTTCACGAAAATAATTGTGGTGTTTCATGGGAGACTTCCTATGGAAAATTTGATACTGCCCCCCTCAGCCTAATGGGAGACGGAGCTAGAAGACTTTAAAATCAGGTCATTTTGAAGAAAAATACAATTTTTTTATTACTATTGAGTAGTACCATCTGCTGGGGAACTCGCATCTCTTCCTAAAAAGGTACGATTTAAGTTTCTACACTTTTGGAACTATTTACTTTAAATGTAAATTGCTTACTCAAACAATTCAAAATCGAGCAAAAAAATTTTCCAAAAAAATGTCGTAACAATTCTGTCAATTATAGGCGCACCCAGAAATTGCGTGGGGGGGACGTCTCAGATTTTGAGAAAAAATGGGGGGGGGGGGTCAAAATTCAATGAGAAAATGAAGTAACCTGTTATTCCAGTGGGGCTGGAGTAGTTGAGGTATTTTCAGTAGGCAAATAATATATACCTACAGATTTGAGCGAAGAAAAATTAAAAAATGGCGTAAGTTATTTATAAAATCAAAAAAAAAATATGAAATTATGTCTAAAAAATGAAAAAATTGGGTGCTTTTTTAGCAAGTATTGTCTTCACACTTATGGATTTCAAATCTAATGCAATTATAGGTATATGAATATTTTGATCGTTTTCAGGGAGTTTTCTATGTACTTACTTACTTTATTTTATGACACAAGTTAGCAATGATGTGTCAGAAAAACGAGAAACATAAATGAACACAAACATATTACTTGATGCATAAAAATTGGTATTTTAGAGAATTCGAAACTTTCAGAGTCAAAGAATATAATAGTAACTTTTTAAAAAATATTGATAAGATAACAGCACGAATTGTCCAATTAGTATTACTATCAAACTATCATTAAGTCATCTTTTTATTATTTTACATATACCGAACGTTCAAATCATTGTCAAATACGATATCTAGAGATGTGCGCCAAGGTAAAATCGGCGGCGGCGGCGAACTTCCAAAATCTTACGGCGGCGGCGGCGAATTCGGCGGCGTGCTTTTTGTTTTTTTTTTATCAATTTTTTGACTCCCTTATGTGTTTTTTTTTACCAATTGGTACCTTTTTTCCAAACACACGCACGTAATTTGGTAACCCAGAAAAGAATTTTTCATTTACAAATATATTTTATACATTTTATAATACTATAAAATATTTGTAAATGAAAAGTCTTTTCTGGGTTACCAAATTACGTGCGTGCGTTTGGAAAAAAGGTACCAATTGGTAAAAAAAAACACATAAGGGAGTCAAAAAATGATAAAAAAAAGCTCGTCGCCGAGATAAAAATCGGCGGCGGCGCCGGTAAATTGACTCGGCGGCGGCGGCGGCCGAAAGCGAAAACCAAGAAAAATTGGCGGCGGCGGCGTAATTTTTCGGCGGCGCACATCTCTAACGATATCCTTATTCCAAAAAAAATAATACACACGATTGATCAGTGTTGCCAGATGGAAAAATGACAAAAATCTTCAAATTTGGGAAATTCGCCTACAGGCTAAAATTTGAGGACAAAAAATCTTTAAAAAATCCTTAAAAATTCTAAATTTTTAATTTTTTGTTTTTTTTTTTTACGGAATGCGACGTATTTTCAAATTCGTAATTTCAATTTTCATATGATTTTTCATTAGTTGGACGACAATAATTACCTTATATATGTTCAAAAAACTGTTTTTTTAAAGGAAAATAATGTATCAATTTCGTCATTTATGCCTATGAATCTAAAATTAACTAATATTTTAGAAATCCTTTAAAAAATCCCTCAATTGAAAAAATCCTTTAAAAAATCCTCAAACTTTTCAGTTGACACTAAAAATCCCTAAATCTAAGGATAAATCATAAATCCTCAACTCTGGCAACACTGCAATTGAAAGTACACTTAGACCATTTAGTATTAACATAGACCGCGCTACGGTCCATAAGACGTATGTTGTTACGGTGTTCCAACATTAAATTGGGTCCAGGGCAGAAAACGCGGAAAATGATCTAAAAACGAACTCGCGTCATTTGATTTCACTCTAATTGTTTCTATGAGTCTCCATTGATAGTACAAATTGTTTGACTACCGATTTTCCGAATTTCGTTTGCAGCAATGGTCCCAATTCACGCGAATAAATACTGGGTCCAGGGCGGAAAATACGATCAAAGCACCGAACTCGAACCAAAAACGAAGTTGTATCCTCTCATTTCGCTCCAATTTTTTTTTATGATTGATGCAAATTGTCTGACTGCTGATGTGGTATAATTAGACCCCTGCGCCGATGACAGTTCCTTCAGCGGCGGCTAAAGTGGCCACACTGTCGGCGGCGGCGGCTCACGCCGGCTGAAAGCTTTCAAAATTTTTTGAAAAATCATGTTTGAAAAACAAAAAAATGCACTTTTTTTTCACATTTTCAAGATGAAAAATCGCCTTTTCGATCTTTAAGTTACAATATTAATAGTCAAAAACAAAACGGCTCGAGCCGAGACATTTATCGGCGGCGGCGGGGGCAAAAAACCCACATTTTTCGGCGGCGGCGGCGGCGTGGCGCGGCGGCGCAGGGGTCTAGGTATAATTTCTCTTGATTTTTCCCGTAGAAATGGGCCCAATTTATGCAAAATAATTTAAAAAATATTGTTGGAACTCGCCGCTTATCAGTAGCGCGGTCTATGTTAATACTATATGGTCTAAGAAAGTACAGTCATACCCCGTAGCCCCTAGCCCGTAGCCCTCGCAAAAAAAATTAAAATAGAAGACTTTTGACTTTGACTTTGACGTTTGACTTGAGCTGCTCAAACGTCAAAGTCAAAACTCAAAAGTCAAAATCAAAATTCAAAAATCTTCTATTTTAATTTTTTTTTTGCGAGGGCTACGAGGTAAGTATGACTGTACTTTATATCAACATCGTTTTCTTATCAGTTATCACTTCAAAAATTCAAATAGGGGAGTTGTAAAAAATGGCGCGGCTCTGTTTACATTCTATTTCTTATCGTTTTGGAGGTACTTTCTTATCACACCGTATGTAATCTTATGAGAAATTCTCGATTTTTGAAAATTAATTAAAAATCGAGTAATAAACGTAGATTGATGATTTTTGTTTTAAATTAAAGTACAATTCTTCCTCTTTTCGAGAATATTTTTTTCTCATACTTACACTGCTTATTCATTGTGATATATTGTAATTACTGGAGGCTCCTTTTTCACTTTTTCAAAAAGAAAACAGCATAAAAATAAACTTCAGTGGTACATGTAGTTCATTATCTGGCTCCGGCATACAAAATATATTGCCAATGACTTGATATATTTATGATTTAAATAATATTTTGAATGTGTGTAGTCATATCTCATATGAGGAAACGATTAACATTTACAGTGATCTGATAAGAGCTATACTTACTTACTCAATTGAGTTTATGGACTGTTGAATAAAATTTATGAGTCATTTGGATTTATATTTTAAAGAAGATACTAGAAAAATACAAAAATCAACGAAAATCATCTTATAATACATTGTTTTCTTTTTGAAAAAGTGAAAAAAGAGCCTCCAGTAATTACAATATATCACAATGAATAAGCAGTGTAAGTATGAGAAAAAAATATTCTCGAAAAGAGGAAGAATTGTACTTTAATTTAAAACAAAAATCATCAATCTACGTTTATTACTCGATTTTTAATTAATTTTCAAAAATCGAGAATTTCTCATAAGATTACATACGGTGTGATAAGAAAATACCTCCAAAACGATAACAAAAAACCTGAACTGCTCCGTCGCCATTTTTTACAACCGCCCTATTCGAAAATGTTTATTTTGTTCGATAAATATCTGGGTTTTTTTTCTCATTTATTAAAAATGAATTTTGCAGTTTGCGAAGATTCTGAGTCCAAGTTTCGATGTCCGAAATGTCGCATCAACTAGTACATAAAATACATTTTTGTTATTGGTTAGTCATCAAATTAATTTCATGTTCATCCAAGTGCTTTTTCGTTTTCAGCTGCTCTTTGAACTGCTGGAAAATACACTCTGCCGATTCTTGTTATCCTCCTAAAGAACAAGAATCGCTGAGAGAAAAGACCCGCGAAGCTGAAATGTGTCAATCCGACATGAACCGTTTTGGTTATGGAAGTCCACTAAGTAAAATACCACTTAATTTCAGCTTCTATTTATACATGTTATTCTGAAGTCCTCTCATAAACGTAATCTCATATCGTAGGGAACAGGCCCTGTTAAAGAATGGTACAATTAACAATTCTGAAGGGCTGAATTTAAGACACAACTCGACAGAAATAGTGCTACATAAACTGGTGACTGTTATAGCCGAAGCCAAAGAAGTTGGAATTTCCACTGAAATGATTCAGCACGTATTGGCTGATGTGATGAGTAATGAAGAAAGAGGAGTTAGTTCACAGGTATTTTTTAAAGCTGTGAGTACCTTGATAAAATATGAAGTTCCAAACGAAATTCTCCCAAATTTTTTAGAAAAATGTATCTTGCTTGAACGCTTGGAAGTCTTACTTAAACTGGGTCTAGATTTTCGAAATATAGGAAAAAAAGGTTCTCTTATGCATACATCTCTCGCTCACGTTTTCAGTTTTTTAACGCACAACGTGAAAAGCAACCTCAATCAACGCTTTTCTGTTTTTTTTTGCACAGATGTTCTCACAAGTATCTGAGCCGAATAATCTGCAAGACGGAAGAGATGAATTAGCCAATCTTCCTTCAACCACTGGTAACGTAGTCCTTCCAATGTACCGTGTCGAAGGTGGGTTTTCCGAGTTTTTGTAATTCCATAATGGATCTTGGTTTGTACGATCATTCGTTTATTTATAGATTTATCTGTGTACGAAAACAGACAGGCGACGTTCGGCACACGTCCGTACTCATATGCTCAACTAACCAGTTTAATAGAATATGGTTTTTATTTTGATAAAGACCTGAACGAAATAAAATGTTATAAATGTGGATTAATCTTCACGAACTGGAAAGACGAAGATGATCCATTTCAGAAGCATATAGAATTGTCACCCAATTGCGAATTACTACCCATACTGAAAAGAAAAAAACAGTTGAGGGAAGAAATGGCCAGAAGTAAGTTTTTACTTATTATTCATTGGGTTCATTGAAATTGCTGAAAATAATATTACTCTTTTTTTGTAGATGACTTCGTCGTATAGGTTTTCAGAACACCGAAAAACCTAAAAAATAGGCTGTTTTATTTTTATCACGAAAATATGAGCATACAAATGAAACATTATTGAAATATCAAGATACGTTTATAATTAATCAAGAAAAAGATTATTTATTTATTTGCGTCATCTTTATGAAGAAAAAAGTTGTGTGCGCGAGTGTTTTTTGATTCGAAGGTATAAGTTTGCACTTTTCTTCTAAAATCAAAAAAAAATTCTGAAATTTGGAGAATTTTTTTCAAATTGGTCAGGAAAAAATTGGTCGGGCCAAAGATTTTTTTGGAGAGGCGAGGGCTATGTCATGTCGGCCCACCCGTAGATCAGCCTAGGCTTTGTTATTTTTAAAATTTTTCATTACTCTTTGATCAGATAAAGCAAAATATACCATTTTATCACTTATTCCACGATCTGCATCAATTCGAAACCGCGTAGTCATATGATATACAATTTACATTTTCAATACAATGTAGAATAAACGTAATCTTTTATAATTTTACTCGATTTTGAGATATTTCAGTGAGCAATTTGAATATTGTAAAATTCAAGAAACATTAAAAAATTGAAAAGTCTTGTTCATTATTTAGAAAATAAAAAAATCCAGTATAGGCACTCTGATGGAAATGAATAATTCTGAGAGGGGGAAAATATTAAAAATTGGAGCAGTTTGGGAAGGAAAATGATCAGATATGGGATTCTGAGATGAGTGAAATATTTCTTGCATAAGTACAAAAATGCAGGGTAATATTTTGCGATTTTCAAAATTTTATGACAATTTCTATAACTTTTTAGGCGGTTTTTTCGGCTAAATCACAATTTGTTACCAATTTTTTTCATTTTTTATGAAAAAATTTGGAAAATCTCCCACAAAATGAATTCAATTGTTTTGAAAAATTTTAAGACTGAGAGAGCTATTGGATTCCCATTACCCACTACAAAATGAAGATCCAATTTTATTACAGAAAAATTTTTGAATGGAGGAAAAATGAAAATTTTTTTTGAAAAAGACTACGATCTTTTAATGGTTTTTGAATTTTATGAAATTCAAATCGCTCACCGAAATATCTCAAAATCGAATCAAAAAATATTAATCATGAAAGTTACCAATTAATTGTTTAAAAATTTATTTTCGCGGTGCTGTCGAACTGAAATTTTTTGAAAATTGAGTAAATTAAAATGCAGTTGGCAGGATTGCCACAGCATTTTTCTTGAATTTTTTTGGCTCGATTTTGAAATTGTTTGTATGAGCAATTTACATTCGAAATAAATGGTTCCAAAAGCGTAGAAGAAACTTGAATCGCACCTTTGTAGGGAGAGAGGCGAGTTCCCCAGCAAATGGTACTACCCAAAAGGAGTAAAAAAACGAGTTTTTCTCCAAAATGCCCCATTTTGAAGTTTCCTAGCTCAGTCTCCCATCAGGCTCAGGGAGGGAGCTCAGATTTTCTATAGGAAGTCTCCCGTTCATAGTAGAACAGAAGAACACCTCACACCTCACCAATTTTCGTTAAAAATCTAGAATGTTTTTTTTCGGTCCTCCCTAGAGAGCACTTCTTATAACTTTTGGTATTTTTAAAAAAAATTCACTTTTACCTATTGTTTATAAAATTTATAAAATTAAATTATAAAATTAAAAAATGAATTTCACAATTTGAAGAGATGATTTTCAAAAATGGTTAAACGATGTGGTAATTAAAAATCCAACCCAATTGGAAATTTATGATTTCTATACATTCAATAGAATTCAAAATTGATAAAAACTGCCTCACAATTCACTTTTATTTTTATTTCTCAAAAATTGGACAGTACTTCAATTTTAAATGTACAAATAACTTTGCCATTTTTAAATTTTTCCTAATAAAAGATAAAATTTTAGATTTTTTACATTTCATTTTCCATGATTCTGGGAGAGTATTAAATACGAATAAAGAAAGATTTTTTTTTTATTTAAAAATATTTCGATTTTAATATTCAAATACTTTGACTCAGTTATGAAAATTATACGTTAATTGTCAGAAATGTTCATCATGGTTATATCACATTCACATGTCAGAGAAAAAATTCCTAAAACAACTGATGCTAAGAAAGATCATCAAAACCAACAAAAAAATTACATGAGCTAATGGCATATCTTTGAATTTGACCTAAAGAAGTCACAGACAGGCGAGTTTTCAAAAGAAGAGTATTTATTTTCGCAAATTTTCACGTATAATGAGAAATAACTAAAATAACCTCCATAAAAATTCAAAAATGCATAGCTATTTATTCTATTTTCCACCAGGGAAAAAGTCCATAAAGCAAAATAATGTGATACAAAAATTAATTTTTTCTCAAATTTTTCTTTTAGTTCCTTCAATTTTAAAACAGATGAAAATTATTTTGGCTTTTTTCAAATCATCATTCAAAAAATTTACCATTTAAATTAAATTTTGCATGTGTACTTGTAAACATTTTTCAAAAATCTATAAGTCTGTGACATCCTCCCTTCATTTACAAAATTACGAAAACTTCGTCTTATTGGTCAAATTTATTAGGTTGCTTCCGGATATCTTGAAATAGATCATTTTACGAATTAATTGTACAAAACTTGAATTTCTTTGCAGGAAGTGCACACTCAGGTACTTTGAATTTGACGAATATGGAATTCAAAACTCATGTTTCGATTTTCTATCGACATATCGCCAAAAAATATACCTTTCATCACTCATCACGCCAAACTAACACCTAATCGAATCTCTGAAGGAACCAAATGAAATTTACCTCAAAAATATTTCTAAAATAAAAAAAAATGGAAACATGATTTTATATCAAATTTTGGGACACCTTATGACTAAAAAAAATGCTAATATAACTTCGATCGTTATATAGTAACACATTGAATTAACCTAGATTCCAAATATTTCACAGTAGATTGGTCCTCTGCCTCATATTTCCTTTAAACTTAGACTTCTTGAAGGAGAAACTACAGGACGACGTGGTCTCGGAACTTTGACTCGTTTCCGGTAAGGTTTTCTCTTTAAACTCCATTTCGGTTTTTTCCTCCAGAAATTCGATAGGTCTCGGTGGTTCGCTCGAACTATAATTCGAAAATAATCATTACTGGCGAGCCTGCCTTAGTACGCTTTACCGCAACGTAAAACGTAATAAAAACACCATAAAGCGAAGCACTCTCGAGGAAAACCTCGAGCACCTACTCAACGTGTACAAAGTACCCTTTGCGGATATTTTCTCTTTAATGATTGCGAAAAATCAAACCCAAGTTCACCTACGTTTTCAAGCATGCAATAAAGCGAAATGTGCGACTGAACGTCAAACAAACGAAAATAAGACAGCGGGCGATTGCGTGGCGACGTTGGACGATTTCGATAATTACCGCCGTATCTCGTCGAATTGGTAATTAAAATTTTCCAACGTTTGAATAAACGATGCGAGACCGAATACGAATGAAACAGTTACCTGGATGCGACTTTTTCCCATCTGCCGTACGCCGGTCCGGTTATAATTGGTTCGAATACTGGTACGATTATCTCTTCTTTATCGTCTTTAGGTTTTTTCTTATTTTTGTCGAATTTACCGTCTCCGCCGTGTTTCCTTTTACCGTGTTTCGAGTGTTTTTTAGATTTAGGCGGTTTGGGGGCTTTTTTCTGCGATTTATCTAGAGGTACGTAGCCTTCGGATGGCTTTTCCCATTGCGATTCTAAATGAAAAAAGGGGAAAACCAGGTTAAAAATCTCTTCAGACTTCAAAAGGATGATAAAACAACTCGAGAATTATCACACATCAGGAATACAATACGAAAAGAGACAATTAGGTAAAAGAATTCTTCATACCTCCGGTGCTCGTGTTCCAATAATATATGTCTCCATTATCCGCCTTAGCCTCGTGCCATTTAGTTTGAGTGTCGCTAGGAGGTACATAAGTGGTGGGTAAAGGTTGATTGTCATTGATACCTTTTGCTACTTTGGCTGAGTAATCTAGATTTTGTTCGGCGTCTCTGGCGTATGCTTTCATCGCGGCCTAATTAAAAAATAATTAACGTGGTTTAAAAAAAAAGAAGAAAAAATAATAATTTTCTTGACGTTCTACGTAATGTAATTCATAATGGAATAATTAAGGTAGGAAAGGGAAAGAAGAGAGGGATGAGAAAACTGACCTCTTCCATTTTTCTAATTTCGTTATCCATGTGTTTTTTGGCCTTTTGATCAGCGATACTTTTCTTGCCGATTTGCTCGAGTCGGGTGGCCACGTTCGCTTTGTGTCTTTTGCCATTTTCATGGAACTGGACGCTCTGTGAAAGAAATTGAGAGATTATTGGCGATATTGAGATAATTTTTAAATTATGCTACAGCAAAATATAAAAAGCGAATTTTGCAATAGGATTCGATGTGATTTGTCGTATGAAAACCAGGTAAGCTTCCAAAAAACGATTTTTACAAGACCGCTGTTCAAAGTTTTAAACTAAAGTAAACTGAGTGATTTTCGGGACATGCTCTCTCATTCTGAATTAGTGAAAAGTCACTGATAAATAGTAAGAACTGCAGCACAGGAAAAATGAGCAAAATTCACTGATTTTCAGCGAATTTTCGCTGATTTTTCAAAGATTTTCATTGATTTTTCAGCAAGTTTTATAAATTTCACTGACTTTTCAATGCATATTCACTAATTTTCCAACGATTTTTCTCACTGATTTGTTTTCAGTAGATAAAAAAAATTCCCTGATTTTCTCCTATGTGCTGCAATTCTGACTGTTTCTCAGTGATTTTCGATAATTTTCACTGATTTATAATTGAGAGAGTGATTAGTAGGAAAGAAGGCAAATAGAATCATCGTAACGCATACCTATTTTTCATTTTTCTCAAATTAGTGTAACCAACCGAAAAATGAAAATTTACCTAAGAAAATATTTCTATCGATTTTGAATTTTTTGGCGGGAAAACGCTGTAAAATAAAGTAGGGTGACATAGGTATAATGTGTCTTCAATCTGTATAATTTTTTATAATTTCTTTAAATCCTACGAGTTGATTTTTCCATCTGTAAAATGGTAAAAACTGCAATACTTAACTCATCTAAAAATGATTGGATTGAGCTGAAAATTGGTACACAGACAATAGGGCAATTCATTTTGACGTCATATCACTGAACTGGTGTGTAAAAGTGTACAATTTTACACTTTCAAAGTACTTTTTTTATAGCTTAAAATATGCTAATTTTCACAATTGTCACAAAACTTCATTTTTCTATCAATAAAGTTGATAAATTCATGTAATTCCTGTACAAAATGTATGTTTTTACATTTTACACACCAGTTTGATAATGATTTTTAACAGCCCTATAAACATGAGATACTCTCCAATATACCTCTTGTTTCCCTGAAAAATTGACCCTCTATCAATAATGAAATGAATCGTTCGCGAACGTTTTCAACATCACCACTAAATTCAGGACGTCAAGAACTATCAATTACAGGTCGACATTTTTAAACTTTTAAAATGCTGTTTGAGGTTTGATGGGTGATTTTTATAGTAAGTATTTTTCGCGCTGATCACGAAAAAAGCAGTGAAAAAATTCCAGTTACAATATTGCGCGCCCAGATCTCGAACAATAATTTTTTGAAATTTTTCCACAAGAATCAACATGGCAATTCGAGATTGAAAAAAGTTTCACAAAAACAGGAGAGGGGCATCGAAGATGCTTGATTTTTTTCAAATATTCCTAATTGTCATTTTGGCATCTCGTTGTTGCGCTGTACAAAATTAATTCATTATTAATTTTTTAAGGGGAGGGAGAGGTGTGGGAGGGAGGCATTGGGGGGGCATTGTTGGTCAAAAACACAAGAACACCTTTTTTCCGAAAATAAAACCGTATTTAAGACCAATAACATCACTTTTAATAGTATTAGGAAGTTGGAAATTTAAATGGGAGGATTTCAACTCTATTAAGACTACCATAAAATCAACGTAAGTATTAAAAAAGTTGCAAAAATGAAACCCTATCTGAAAAACTCTCACTTGAAAATGAAGACGTTTTAGGGAAAAATGACGAAATGAAAAAACCAAATCCATATTCGTGTTCAGCAGATCAAAATACCCCGAAAAATACGTTTTTCGCGAACGTTTTACTCGAAGTCTCGAAAATCACTTTTTTTCATTAAAAATCAGTGAGAAAGGTGAATTTTGAAATTTTAATCAAAACTACCTATTACGAAAAAGGTGTTTACCGGGGTATTTTGACCTGCTGAACACGAATATGAAATTGGTTTCCTTATTTGGTTATTTCTTTCTGTATAAAACACTCAAAATTTGAAAAATCTGCTAAAATTACAACATTTCTGTACGGTTTTTCGCGATTTTCGGCCCTTAGTTCAAAGAAATCGCCAAAACCAAATACATAGTAAAATTCTACATAAAAAAACGTATTTTTTAGGAATTTTTCCAGGGTGGTCGCTCTTCGCTTATATGGTATTTTTTACGATTGAAAACTTCAAATGACCGAAAAAACATGAAGGAGTGCACCAAAATTGTTGAAAAAATTATCATGAATACACCTCTACCAGATGTAACTTTGTGCCAAAGAACAGAAAATTTCATTCACTTCTGTTGAAATTAAAAATTCTTGAAAATGATGCAATAAAATGGCCATAGCTCCGAAAGAGAGGGGGTAGGGGGTCCAAAATTTTGTGAAAAATTATTTCTAGTCAATATACACGACTTGAGGTGTTTAGGAGCCCAAAAGCGCCGGGGGCCAAATTCACCCCTTATCCGTCCATACCCTTTTTCAGTTTTATCATTTTATCAAGCTTACGAAGTATTTCGTAAAATTTGCTCGGAATATACGAAATAAATTTTTTTCCTCCTTAATATTCAACTCAATTTTAGGTAATGTCACTCATTTTGTATTTTAATTTATCGTGTTTTCATTTTTATGCAAATTAAGCAAATTTTTGTAGATTTTTTGGATACTATTCAGTAAATGGACTTTTAAACATTTGGATTCATTTTAAAAAATTGTATGGATTTTAAGAATTGTAAAAATGTTTTAGTATTGAAAAATTTTAGAAAAGTTCATTCAGAAGTCGAAAAGCAAAAATTTTTAGCAATGGAAAATACAAACTGATTTTTATGGATTTTTGAAAATTTAGTCAGTAATTTATTTTCATCAAAAGTTTTAGAAAGGGTACCGGCGGTCAAGATAGGCGAACCAGCCCCCAAGCTGAAATTCGAAACTAACCGATGGAATCTAGTTCTTAGGGTCTGAAAACCACTAGGTGAAAGTGAAAATTTTGGCCCTCTTCCCTTCCCTTAGCCCTTGTTATGGGCCAAACCGTTACTTTTTTCAGCCTTTAAATTAAAAATTTTTATTTCTACGAGTTTTCAACCTAATTTTTTCAAATTTTCGTGAGTTGTTCACTAGACTGAGGGCTGTTAGTGGATGATTTGAAAAAAAAATTTGATGATTTTATCTTGCCAAAAATCGCGTTTGAAAACTTCACATTGAGTTTTCTGTGTGATGTTTCAGAGGTGCAATTCTAAAAAAAATATTTTTCATGTACCTAGTTTCTGTGTACAAAACGTGATATTTTTTCAAAATTTTTTAGGTAATATGTACTTACCCATAAAGGTGTTCTTAACATGATACTCCTAATTCAAAAATTAAAAATCAAAAATTCATCGACTCTGGACTAAATTTTTAAAATTTGAGTGTTTTGATCGTACAAATGGAGTTTATTGAAGTAGTTTGAGCTGCTGAACATGAATTTGTTGCAAACTTTTTCGAATGACAATTTCGTATGCAAAGAAAGTGAGATATTCAATTTTGAGCTTCGTGCTGTACTTATTTAAACTTGAAATTACAAAAGTCACCAAAAAGATATGAAATAAAGTGAAAATCGGTCAAGTGGTGTATAAATACGTATTTTGGGATAGTAATTACGAGAAAAATTTTTTTGGCCGAAAATGACCATTTTTATGAGTAAAAAACGTTATGAAAAAGTGGGCTTTCGCATTTTTCAAGATGTTCCACCACCTAAAAAATTTTGAAAAAAATATCACGTTGTACATAGAAACTAGGTACATAAAATAATAATTTTTTTTTCAAAATTGCACCTCTGAAACATCATACAGAAAACTCAATTTAAAATTTTCAAACGCGATTTTTGGTAAGAAAAAAATCATCATTTTTTTTTTTCAAACCATCCACTAACACCCCTCAGTAAAGTGTACAATTCACGAAAATTTGAAAAAATTTGGTTGAAAACTCGTGAGAATAAAAATTGTTAATAGAAAGGCTGAAAAAAGTAACTTTTTGTCCCATAACTAGGGCTAGGACAGGGGTAGGGGGCCAACATTTTCACCAAGTGGTTTTCAGATCCTAAGAACTAAATTCCATCGGTTAGTTTCGAATTTCAGCTCGGGGGCAGATTCGCCTATCTTGACCGCCGCCCGGTACCCTTTTATAAATTATTGCATCATTAAAGGTACCTATTAAAATTAAATGCAAAATTCCTTAAATTATTTTCGTAATCTTTGACCAAATTTTTTATAAGCATCAATGCGTATTGTGTAATGATAATTAACCTTGATTCTCGAATTAAAGTATAAATGATTAATCACAATTGACAAATTAATCCACCCCACACACCCTCCCCCCCATTTTCTACTCCTCATTCCCTTTCCAAAATTCCAAAAATACCGCTAATAAATTTCCAATTTCTCAAATCCACCTTTTAAAACAAATAGAAACCTACGTACGGTACATTAATCTATACTTATCGAAAGACTCAGAATTCGTGTAATGTAATGTAATCTGTCATTGGAGCCAATTGATCACCAGTCAAGCATACGACTATACACCATAAGTAAGTATAGCACATCACGAGTTCAATATCCTTCAAATACGTCTTTTCTAAATACTCCGATGGCATATCTATATCGGTAAAAATACTCGTAATTCCATTACTTACCGGTTTATTATCTGATATCCAACATTTACAAAAATCGCAGTACTTTCTAGCTTGAGATTTCCAATAATCAGCCCTGAAATAAACAAAAATTTCGTACGTTAGAAAAATAAAAATTAAGTACTAACAGTCAACAACTAAATAAGATTAAATATTTCTTAATTTAGGTATAATTGGTTTAAGAAAAATGCACGAGTATTTTTTTCGTATTGACAAAATATACGTATAGGTAGGTAAAGTACTAAGTACCTAGTTGGTAAAATTCCCCTTTAGAAAATAAATCAAGCTGTCTACGTTAATTACGACCCAATTTCTCAAAATCGCGTCGAAGTAAAGGTTCGATTGAGATACCAAACTACACCGTATAAATTCTTCGCTTTCGCCGCGCCGTGTATAACAATGGTAAAAATTTTGGAATACATTCAATTGGCCCCGATTTTACCGATCAAATTCGCGATCGCTTTGGCCCATGTTTTCGAACGTCGTAATAGTAAAACATCTAATTTTGAAACCATACATTGGCTCGTAAATTATAATACGATCGGTTTGCTAACAATCGTCTCAATATTTGAACCCCTGCTGCCCTTCTCCCTCGCTCTTTTATCTTTTCATTATTTCGTTTTATTTCTTTGCAAGTAAGTACTTTTGTAATCCAATTTAACGCCGAAGATCATAAGTGTCGAATCAGATTTATGATCTGTGTGCAATTTTTAATGTTGGAAATATTTAAGAAGTCTCGAAGTACCGCTTTCTCCCACCTGAAGAGTGGAATTCGTATTTTATAAAACATTTTTTCACACAAGTTGAAAATTTTTTTACTCGGGAATTAAAATGGATTGTTTAAAATAATCAAATCTGATGCAAGGATGAGGAATTTCAGCATGAAAAAAAGTTTATTTAGGTAAATGTTCGTTTGGGAAATCGATTTCGGGATAACGACCATGAATCCCCTTTCCCCCCTGTTTGCAATAAAAAATCATAAATAACATAAAAAATTTGTTCACATTTGAAAATTACGAACATGCAAAAAAAAATGAAATTCAGAAGAAAATTTAAATGAAGCTTAGGAATAACGGTTTGATAAAATTTTGATTATTTTTCTTCAAATGTGAAAACTGTTCAAAGTTGGAAAATTTTTATGAATGGGGAAAATCGATAAAAATCGACTTGATATGACAATTCGTAGCAAGACCAAATCTTTGCATAATCAAAAATGAAAAATTTCGATTGAAAATACGCGAGTAAAAATTTAAAAATTGAAAATCGAAAAATATTGAAAATAATACTATTTTCTTTGGGTTAGAGAAAAAAATAAAATTTTAATTCATATTAATTTTAATTATTGTAAGTAGAAAATACTGAATGACATCGAGAACAAATTTATGGAGATGGGAGACGACCGAAATCTCTTCCTTTGTTTTTTTTTCTCAACGTACTTACTCCTTCCAGAGTTGAATTTCGAAAATTTAAAATCCTCCTCTCCCCCCTCCGGAGCTGAATTTTGATAATTTAAAACTTCCATTGCATCCCGTAGGGAGCTACATTCGAATAATTTAAATTACCTCTGCATCCCTTCCAGAGTTGAATTTTAAAAATTAAAAATTCTTCTGACGACCCTCCTCCCTTCACAACTGAATTCAGGAAATTGAAAATCTTCCCGTATCCCTGTCTAGGGTTAAATTTTGTAAATTTTCAAGTTGCCACTGAAAATTCTCCTAAGCCTCCTCCAGAGTTAAATTTAAAAAATTGAAAATTCTCCTGGGGTAATTTAAGATTTCTTTTGTACTCCCCTCTGTCTAAAGCTAAAATTTTGGTTAGGAATGGCAAGTTTTGGACTTGTTTTTTCCGAAAATCTTATTCTTTTTGAAATAAGAAACAAATTATCTTAATTAGGGCCGGATCGAAAGGGGCTGGGTCCGGACTGGGGGTAAGCTGACTTCCAATATTTTAAAATTCCGATTTTAGTCGGAAAGGGTACCCCGGTTAAGATAGGTGAATCGACCTAAAAGCTACTGTTTGAAACTAACTATCAGCCATTATTAAGGACTCCAAAAAATAATTTCAGGGCGCATTTTTCACCTCCCACCTCACTCCGTTTCAGCCCCCCCATATCGATTTTTCTTCAAAAAATCACATTTTGGAACCCAATGAACCAAAAATTTTGAAATTTATGTGGTATCCTCGGGAAGTGGTACCTAACTAACTTCTGAGAATTTTTTCAGATTTTTTTGTACGCCTTCTAGCCAAAACCCCACTTAGAAATCTTAAAATCGTTCTAATTTCAAAACTAAAAGACATACATTTTATCTTTTGGTACAAATATGTTCCTACCTTGGTACGATATAATACAAATTTTTTCAAATTTTTTGGTTGGGGAGAACAGACGAAAAAATGCGATTTTCTATTCAAAAATACCGATTTCGTCATTCATGCACCCAAAATTTTGAAATTTATATGGTATGAACGGAGAGGTGTAACAAACTTTTGAGAATTTTTTCAGATTTTTTTGCAATGCATTCTAGCCAAAAACCCAACCCGAATCTTTCATCATGTAAAAATATCACGTTTTTTTTAGATAACCGTTGAATATTCACAGGAACCCTAAAAATTTTTGGGCAATTTTTTGCTGAGTTATGCCTTTTTGAAAATTTTGAACTTCCCTTATCTGTCTCGTGCCTGAATAAATTGATTAAAAATTTTTGTCAAAAATCAAGTCGAAAATTCTGAGATTTTGCTCCCTCCCCCTCCCAATATTTGGACTTTGGTTCGTCACTGACCTCAATCTAACTAGTAAAGCATGAAGGGTTTGAAAAGTCACGAATCATTATCTTTTTCAAAAAGTATAAATCAATAATTCATACGTTGAAAATTTTTTAGAAAAAAAATATTTTTTTCACTTCAATGCTCTCTTTTTCAAAATACAGTCCGAAATGAGGTTATAGGAGATGGTAATTACCACTTACTCCTTCTCCTCCTCCTCCTCCTCCTCCTATCATTTATTATTTATTCGGACATTTTTGGCAAAATTTCGGCTACTTTGGTAATGACTATTGAAATTCGTACCTAATAATTATTTGTTAAACTTCGGTGGAAAATTTTTAAAATTCTCTAAAATAAATTTTATTTAATGTTTATAGTTTCTACAATTTTATATCCATTTTAAAATAACTGTCGATGAAATTGTCGGTCCATCCCTTCCAAAAATCTTGCCCAACACGAAAGTGAGAAAAATTGTGGTATTTGAAGCCCAACAGTTTATAATAAATCACGAATACACAAAAATTTGAAAACACTCCAATTTTAGAGGCAAAAAAACATCAAAGGTTCATAAAATAATCTATATAACTGTGTACCTTATTTAAAAAAAAAATTAGACAAAAGAATAAGAATTAGGAATCACGTATCTTGAAAAATTATTACCCGGGGGGGGGGTGAAAAAGTGGTTTTTGAAAATGGAAAGATTTAATTCAATTACTTCTCTGACATTTGTAAAAACTTACCCATGCATTTGCTAAAATCTCAGAAGAAATCAGGAATAATTTCGAGTTGGTTTGTTCATGGGACAAAATATCGAAAATTTTCTATTTAAAGGTACCCATGTCTCTTTGTTTTTTCTTATTGATATTCAGCTTTCTAAGTCAATTTAGATAACTTCTGGAGAAATTTGAAAATAGGCACTGGAAAAAATCGAAATTACTCTGGAGGCTTTAGAGTCGCTGGAAATGCCAACATTAGGGTTCGGAAGGTCGATATTTGGTAGGAATCTAAATTTTACTTTGTTTGATTAAAACATACTTTATTTTTAAAATATCACCTTCCCCTCCCAAAAAAAAGGGCATCACTTTCGAAAATGTTGCTTTCGATAAAAAGAAATTAAATTTTGTTAGGCATTATTACGAATGCAAACTCTCTTCTTCGGTCCAATCTTTCAAAAAATCCATGGGAATCTTAACCTCGACTTTTTCTAGCCAACCGATCATCTAAAATATTACACAATCGATGCCAAAAAATTGATTCTTCCCAAAATTGAATTCGTTTCTTCCATGCCTATAACTCCATTTCAAACTAAAAATTTCACTCTTCAAGAAGATCCTTTTCAAAACCCATCCTTAAACCAATCCTCTAGGTCATCCACCCTATCACACCAAACACATCCATCAAACTCCCAAGCCTCTCGCAGACCATCGCACTTGCCAACTCGTACACCAGCCCAAAACCCATACCAGGTCACGGTAAAAACCTCCTCACACAGCTGTTTTTTACGATGGAACATTATGCGTGAAAATTATATCAACAATCGAGCTTGGTTTAAAGCGTTGCTTCTATAAACACATCCTCAATAAAGAACATATACGTACACCAACGACGCGATAATCAAATTTTAAAAGCACTCGGTTGGCAAGAGACGCTATAGCAGAGCTCGTCCTAAGAGTAAGACGCAGTAGGTGCACCGTAATTTCCTACCAACAAAGACTTCAATCAATGATGAATCTAGTTAAACGTGTGTTCAACGTCAATATTATTTCGTTAGATTGAAAACAACAATGTATACACGAACACCTCTCCCATCTATAGACCTAACACTTCACCGCTACTAAAAGAACAGATAACCATTTTATCGTCGATACGTGTTCATTCCTTTACACTGAATACGCCAATCAAATGGAAATCCTATATAAAAATTATTTACAACTTATAGGTACACCACACCGTAGATTTGCGTTATAATGGGGTAACATCGATAGATATTTCAACTTCAGCGTCGAAGTTCGCCATTTCCCTTATCACGTAGTTGCGACGAACCAAACTACACCAATAAGTTAAATTAGGACGCATTCGATGCATTTTAATGACGAAAAACCTTCCATATAATAAATTGGGTTACCTAAAGTTATTAAAAGTTGGGAAAAATTTTCATATCGGGTAATACCTTCATCAACGTGTAATTAAACGGGATATTTTTCCTCGTTCATTTCTCATTATTCTTTACTAAAATAATATACAAAAATTTTACCAACGGGCATAGGCGCTCTCAGAAATTAAGTAAGGACAGAGCTGAAAAATTCTAGAAAAATATGGGGGCGATGGGCTGAAAAATTGAGAAAGAAATGTATGCACCTTTTTCTTTAGAGTTAAAACTTAAGATCGTGAATATATTAAAATAAACTACTTTTTTCAAATCGCCATCATTAACAACCTCAGGTAGATTGTTTTTTTGAAAAATCACTACTCAACTCGACTCCCACCCCCCCCCACACCCCCCCCCCCCCCAATTACAAATTGGAATAAAATCTGTATTTTAAATCGAAATTATATTAAAAAAAGAGACAAAAGGATGAAGTAATATTTTGACAGAGATACCTTGAACCTCGAAAAAACGTTCATTATTTTTTTCAAATAGTACAGTAGAAATAGGGGAAAAAATGGCCATACCCCCAACAAATTGCTATAAAAGCGGTTTTTGGTTTATTCTGTAGAAAAGGGTCTATTCTATCACAATACTGAAAGACCTCCCTGATCCTGCCCCCCTAAGTCACTTTTTTCGATGCCACAGCTCCCTCAAAATCAGTTTTTCGCCTTCAACTTTCGAAATTACGCACTTATGAAAAAAAATTTGAAACAAAAGTTGTAGAACATCAAAAAACAAACAATTTTGTTATTTACAATTTTTCCCTAGGACGTCGTGGAAGGGAGCTAGAGCTTTTGAAAAAATTACAATTTGAAATTTTCCAATTTAGAGAAATAATTACGAAAAATCGGGTTAATCGACTTTTAGGAGCGGTTCTTTTGCATAGTACATCCTATTACTACATAGAATAAGAAAAATGTATAACGGACCCCAGATCTCGAAGTGGGGGGTGGACCCTCCGCAGGAAAAGTCGCATTTTCCCCCAAGCGTAGCTCGGCTGCAATGAAAAATTCGAAAAATTGGTTCAAACAAACGTTGTAGAGCGTGAAAAGACGAACATTTTCCTTTTTTTATTTTTTTTCTACGTGGTCTTGGAGGCGAGCTATTGCAAAAAGAAGAAAAAAGCGGCGTTTGAAAATTTCTACTCGATTTTTGAACCCTTCACTTTTGGGGCCCAATTTGGGTTCAGTGGAGGGTCAATTTATTATAAAAATCGAGTTAGGCGGACCCGAAAATCCCGGAAAGTCACTAGTTCGACTATTGGTTCGCTATACATTTCAAATGTACGTACCAGGCATATGTACACATGTGTAATTTATTGAGGTAATGAAAAATTTTCAAACGCCGTTTTTTTTTCTTTTTGCAATAGCTCGCCTCCAAGACCACGTAGAAAAAAAATAAAAAAAGGAAAATGTTCATCTTTTCACGCTCTACAACGTTTGTTTGAACCAATTTTTCGAATTTTTCATTGCAGCCGAGCTACGCTTGGGAGAAAATGCGACTTTTCCTGCGGAGGGTCCACCCCCCACTTCGCGATCTGGGGTCCGTTATACATTTTTCTTATTCTATGTAGTAATAGGATATACTATGCAAAAGAACCGCTCCTGAAAGTCGATTAACCCGATTTTTCGAAATTATTTCTGTTAATTGGAAATTTTCAAATTGTGATTTTTTCAAAGGCTCTAGCTCCCTTCCACGACGTCCTAGGGAAAAATTGTAAATAACAAAATTGTTTGTTTTTTGATTTTCTACAACTTTTGTTTCAACTTTTTTTTCATAAGTGCAAAATTTCGAAAGTTGAAGGCGAAAAACTGATTTTGAGGGGGCTGTGGCATCGAAAAAATTTACTTAAGGGGGCAGGATCAGGGAGGTCTTTCAGTATTGTGATAGAATAGACCCTTTTCTACAGAATAAACCAAAAACCGCTTTTATAGCAATTTGTTGGGGGTCGGACTTGAATTCTACTGCACTAAAAATGTCAATACACTTCATAAAATTTAAATGATCTATCTTTTTTTTAAAAATAAAATATAACTCAAATATTTTTTTCTATTTTTTTCAATCTTTCTCCATTTTTATTGTACCTATATGAAGACCTCGCGGGAAGAACGGGTTAACTGAAATTTTAGAAATTTTGCAGAACATTTTAAAGGTAATGTTGAAGTAGAACTGAAAAAAAATGGGTTTTCAAGTTTTATTTTGATTTTATTACTTTCAAAATGTCAATTAGAATCATTTTACATCGGCAAATATTGCTCAAAAGTTTTTAAAAGCTTCAAGGTCACTCAACACACAACGTTTTTGAATAACATTCTGAGAAATTAGTTGACCCGTTCTTTCCGTGTAAGAGCCTCAATTAACCTGTTCTTTTCGTGTAAGTAACACAGTTGACCTGTTCTTTCCGTGTTTTCTTGAAATTAACATTTTTTTTTTCTGAAATTAGTCAGTTTTTTCCACCTATGAGTTATCTTTTGTTGAATTATGATTTTTTTTTTTTCATATTTACAACAATAATTCAACTATTTAGAAAACAAAAATCAGCTTTTTGTACATTTTTTTCTTTGTTTAGAGTAGTTAACCCGTTCTTTCCGTGTTTTTAATTTCATGAAAATTCTTTTCTGCTTTTATTGACAAAATATAAAAAGTTCGACATTTTTCATATAAACCACATAAAAGTACAAGGTTTTAAGTACACAATGGCAAAAAAAAAGTCATTTTTGAAAACAACCTCAGTTAACCCGGTCTTTCCGTGTGGTCTTCATATTTAAAATTATTTTAGTTTTCCTTTCAAAACATATCCTACTTTTTTTTTGAAAAATAAATTTCAGACATTTTTTGATATTACAAATTTAGAGATACAGAATGTCATTTTGTCTAACGATCGCCCAATTTTCTTCAAGTGTAAGAAAATGCCATGTCATTGATAGGAAAAATTTGACTTTAAATGACTTTGAAACCGTTTCGTTACACAATACATAAAAACATATATTTTTCAACATTTAATCCTCAGCTTCAAGACATATCCATAATAAAAATAAGAGAGGGGGTGTCAAAATTCAATAAAAAAATTGAGTCATCGGTCATTTCAACGACTTAAGTAGTTAGGATATTTTGATTCCTGGTCAATTTATCGTAAGGCAATTGGAAGAAATTAAGATGTCGTGCTTACCAAACATAAGAGGAATAAGGAAAAGTTGACAAGAAAAATGAAAGGCGAACACAGCTTCCATACATTCAAATTAGTAGAAAATATCACAACTAGATATACACCCATTTGATATATGTATAAATGTGACCCACTCCGAGAAAACACGGCTTGGCGAAGAAAATAATTTTTCGAGAAAAACGTGTTTAAAGTTTGTGCGAAATAAAAGTGGTGCAAATGTGGCTACAATGGTCTTGTAAGCCTTCCTGTCATTGGTTATTGTTGTGATGATGTTATTACTGCAATTTCCAACTTTTTTTTGCACATGGGTGATGCTAGCTGCAATTGAGGGGCTTGGTTCCAAAACTCACTTTTGCCAAAAAGATACTTTTTGAGAAAACAACGGAAAACGATTAGACAAAAGTGAGTTTTGACACCAAAGTTATTTTTCTTACGTCTATTATAGCAAAGTCGAAGTGTTAACATGAAAATGGAGATTGTAGAGTCGTGAAGCATTAAGAACGGAACCCAAATCCGCAAAGAAAACGTAGTAAATTTTCGTGGCAAAAGTGAGTTTTGGAACCAAGCCCCTCAATTATTGCAGCTGTTATCACGTCGCATTATAGTATTTTTAAAAGAGAAAACTGAAAACTGATCGCGAAATCATTTGAAAAAAGAAAAGTAAAGTTCAAAGAAATGACGAGGAAATAAAAATATCGACTGTGTCTCCGAAATTTAACAGATGCAAACCAAAAAATCAATCAAACTCAGATGCAGCGAATACTGAAATACAGACGAGAGTCTACAGAAAAACGAAAGAGAAGGAAGAAAATTGAGTTAGGACAATTTTTCAAAAGTTTAGGTAGTTACTTGAAAAAAAAATTAATTTAAAGATTTTTAAAAATTATTCGATATTTTTTCTTTTTTTTTTTACATTTTTTGAAATTTCCTTCATTTGTTTTCACATTTTATGACGTGTAATAAATTTTTTGAAAAAAACTACCGTATCAGAATCCGTGAAAAAATCAACTCATTTTTTCTTCGCTAAGCCGTGTTCTCTTGGAGCGGGTCACATATGATGATTAAGTACACATAAAAACATTTCATTTCTTACTTATTTTCAAATTTTTTGATTTTAACAATAATTTCAAGTTTTCAACGATATGGATAAAATAACAATACAAACATTGAAGTAACAAATACAACACTTAAAGAATCTCACTGTTACTTAATTTGTTCCATAGAATTTTGTTTCAATAATTGAGCATATTTTGAATAAATATAAAACTATTACAACAAATTCTGCAAACTATTTTCAGATTTCATTCAACTTACAATAAATTAAAATTAATCGCTTAGTAACTAAACAAATTCTTACCTTTCAAATTAACTGATTACATTTAAACATAGCAATGCAGCCTTCTTAAGCAATCAATTTTATTTAAAAGATTTGTAATAACTAATGAGTTATACGACAAATTTGATAAATATGAGAACATTTAATTATATTAAGATATTTAAACTAGACAAATACCTATAATAACAATAAAAATACATTAATAATTATACATCTTCACATTCATATAAAATAGTTTTGGTATTAATTCAAATGTCCTCATAATCTTTATCCATTCATAAAACATTGCCAAAATTGTTGTCAATGATACTAACAACACCTTCATCATTGCTGATACCTTCTTCAAAATCAAGACCTCTCACACAAGCCAACACACCATATCTCCTATGCTCCTTTTGCTCCTCCTTCAACATCTGACCTTTGACAAGAATCTTTTTGTATATATGAAAACTATTGGTAGGCAGTTGAACGCTTCTGCGCCCATGGTCGATTCGGAAAGCTATCTTTGTCAATAATATTGGCGAAATTTTTACTCTGAATTAGTGGAACTGTAGCAAAATTGGAAATCTTTGGCGCTGGAGGAACTGCATTTGTCATCAAATGGATACTCGGCGATTCTCCCACTATTTGTAATTTCATCAAGTCTCTTTCTTTTGACGATGCTCTTCTTTTCATAGTATGTGACAAATTTTTGACACAGCTGCTATATTCTATGTCCGATGGCCCCTGTATCAATTTCATTTCCTTCTTATTGACTGGCATCCTCGAAATTCTGTCAACTTCCTTTGCCAGTTGCTCCAACTCAGCTTTACTCTTGGTTAGCTGCCGCTCCAAGTAATCCACCTCCTTCTTCTTTGCTTCAAATTTCTCTACCAAAGTAGTACGTTGCACCTCCTCTGCCTTACGCGCCACTTCTACAGCCTCCTGCTCTAAATGTTTCAGTTCTTCTTCCAGCCGGACTTTCTTTTCAGCAAGCTTTTTTTTCTTGACTTCAAACTCTTTGTGCCAAACATTCTCAATGTTGGTGGCTTTCATGTCATTTATAGCTTTACTAAAACCTGGAAATTCGGTTTCTAGCGCCTCATTCACTTTCGTAAAAATTTCTTTCTTTGCTGAAACAAATAAAAATACTTGCAAATATTTCTCAATTATTTATCTACCTAAACCTTATACTTAGTACATACTTTGATAATCAGGGAACAATTTACAATCTTCAGCCTCGTGCTCAATGTTATTTATAGCTTTTCTAAAACCTGGAAATTCGTTTTCAAGCGCCTCATTCACTTTCGTAAAAATTTCTTTCTTTGCTAAAACAAATAAAAATACTTGCAAATATTTCTTAATTATTTATCTACCTAAACCTTATACTTAATACATACTTTGATTATCAGGGAATGATTTACAATCTTTAACCTCGTGCCCAATATCATTTATGGCTTTTCTAAAACCTGGGAATTCGGTTTCTAGCGCCTCATTTACTTTCATTATAATTTCTTTCTTTGCTGAAACAAATAAAAGTACTTATAAATATATCTAAATTATTTATGTACCTAAACCTTATATTTGAAACATACTTCGATAATCAGGGAACAATTTACAATCTTTAGCCTCTTGCCCAATATCATTTATAGCTTTTCTAAAAACTGGAAATTCGGTTTCTAGCGCCTCATTTACTTTTGTAATAATTTCTTTCTTTGCTAAAACAAATAAAAACACCTTTAATTTTTCTCTTTCATTCATATATCCAAAGTCTAAACCTTAAACTTAGTACATACTTTGATAATAATCAGGGAACAATTTACAATCTTTAGCCTCATGCCCAATCTTTTTGCAGGCGTAACATATTCTTCGATTTCCTAATGGGCAATTCAACCTCAAATGACCAGGCATGTTACAGTTATGGCACAGTGCAGGCCTCCCTGTGCGAAAATCAATTTTTACACCAGGGTGATCACCACTCGGCTAAAACAAAACATTATAATTACATATTTTTTTGTGGAACTTTAAAAATAAAATTTTATAGGATTAAATAATGACAATACTCACCGCACTTTTTAAATCATTTTGAGAATGATAACTATTTGAAAAAGTATGCCCCTTAAAGGTATAAAACAAAAAAAAAACAATAAATTAATACTTAAATCTAAATAAGACCTCACAAGCGCAAAGGTACCACAAGTCAGATTTTTGAAAATCAATTTTTTTTTGTGATTTTGATAACTAGAGACCATCACTTTTACAATGAGACAAAAATGTGCCCCAAACCTCTAAAATTCTCGATTTTATAGGCATTTGAACTTTAGAGAACCAAAAAAGTACATTTTGAGAAAAACAAGCTAAAAGTTGAAAGAACAAAAATCACTTTTTTTCTTATTTAAATTGTTTCTTCCGCATAAATATTTAAAAAAAATGAAATTCACTTAAACTTATTTCAGTTGGAAATGAACATTTTAAATTGGAATCAACAAAATTTTCCTCTAAAATAGATAATTAAAAATATTTTATGAGCTAAAAAAGTTCCAAAAATAGTGAAAATTCATTTTTTTCATTTTTTCAAAAAAAATTTTACCACTCCCAGGCCAAGTTTTGATCTACAGGACTTTGGGATATTGTAGTACACATGTCAAACCACCAAAATCCGCTAAAAAACAATTTTTTGATTTCTCGGCCAAAATTCACATTTTTGTCTATAACTCAAAAAGTTGTATTCTGAATTTCCGACTTGTGGCCCTTTTGTGCTTGAGAGGTCACAAATATATTTTCATTTACAATTGCTGAAGAGTTACATCTATCTTTTTTTTTTTAATCAACAATTACCAACTTACCCGACTTCTACTTGATGATCTATGACCATACCGATGCCGTTCTGGAGACTAAAAATATTGCTGAAGAGTTAAAATTATCATCATCATTTTTTTTTTAGCAACAATTACCAACTTACCCGACTTCTACTTGATGATGTATGACCATACCGATACGGTTCTGGAGACTAAAAATATTGCTGAAGAGTTAAAATTATTATTATTATTATTATTATTATTAGCAACAATTACCAACTTACCTGACTTCTACTCAATGACCTATGATCAAAACGACGCGGTTCGGAAGACTGAAAATAATAAAATATTTATATTGCACAATTTCTAGTACTACCTACATAATTACAACCATTGTTTGATATTCAAACAAACACTTACACGACTTGAACTCTGACTTCCATACTTGACCTCGTTGAAAATCTTCCCCATATCCTGATGAGACATTGTAAATAGAATTAAACCTCAGTAATCTTTTGTATATAAAGCCATCTTCTTCCAACAAAACTCACCTTCAAAACAAATGAAATATAATATTGAATTTAATCATTAAAACAATTACTTCATCATTAAAACCACTTTACACATTCAGTTATCAAATTTCATAACCAAACTTTGATGCTCAACAAGTACATTACCTCAGCTACTAAATCTACAAAAATGAGCATTTTTCTCATTGCCGCCAATCTAATGACTGCAAATTCAGGGCTACAAGAACGATGGGTTTTTGGTTCTCATTCTCGTTCTGTTCTCCAAACTTTTGGTTCTTTGGTTCTTCGCTCTTTTTTTGCACTCAAAAATTGTTCTCGTTCTCGTTCTCGCTCTTTTATGATCGTTCTGTTCTCGTTCCTGTTCTTTTCTATTCCTTCTCGTTCTTTCAACGCTTTAAAATTCTGTTCTCATTCTTGTAATTTTTGGTTCTTTTTGGTTCTTTTTTGGTTCTTTTTGGTTCTTTTTGGTTCTTTTTTGGTTCTTTTTGGTTCTTTTTTGGTTTTTTGCTTTTGTTGTTTCGGTTTGTTCTTTTTTTGGAGTATTTCTCTTGACTTCTTGAGTTTTCTCCTTTTCAAGGTAATCCAAAATTAAAAATTAAAAATAAAATTACGAAAAAATAACACCACCGAAATATGCCGAGCACCCAAAGTGCCGTTACACTTTAAGGATACCACCAAGACTAACGAACACGTCCGAAATATGCCGAGCACCCAAAGTGCCGTTACACTTTAAGGATAAGTGTGAAAAACTTTTCGAAATTTTTTTAAAAGAACAGAAAAAAACAAGAAAAGAAAATTGTCGTTCTTGTTCTTTTCTGAGCGTTCTGTTCTCGTTCCTGTTCTTTTCTAATTGTTCTTGTTCTCATTCTCGTTCTTTCACACTCACAAAGTTTGTTCTCGTTCTCGTTCTTCAAATTTTTGGTTCTTTTTGGTTCTTTGGTTCTTCGTTCTTTTTCGTTCTTGCAGCCCTGCGCAAATTTCAATTCCGTAAACGCGACCAGATTTTTCACCATAATTGTTTAGGATCAAAACTATCATTTGTCTCATTAAAAAACATATTGTATTAGACTTTGTACCAACATTCATTCATAATACTTTGCAACTATCTCAATTTCTTGACATCAATTATTCAACGTCCATAAATTTTCCCAACCACGAATTCAGCTTCTAAATCTGACATCACAAATAGCAATAAGACATTGTGAAGATGATAAATTTAAAAAAAAACAACATTTTTTAAAACACAAAATTGAGGTTTACAAAACATGTAGTGAAAACTTTTTTCTCAATTCACCAATTCCTATTCCAGTTTCAAAAAAATTATCAAATTTCAACACACTTTGAAATTGTTTCCACCTATACACATTCTTGCCAAATACACAAGACGTTGAAACAAAATTCTTCAATCCAACCAATTATTACTACTTGACCAATTCAATTCTTATCAAGTTTTTTCACTTTACATTACTTATCTATAAAAAAAACACCAAAATTACTGCTGAAAATCAAGATTAGAAACAAAATTGTTACACCGGAGAATTCAAAATTATAACAAACAATGTACCCTACCCCATTCCCAATTTTTTTCGCTCTATATTTTTCAACTAACCATGAAATACAACAATTTTACTCCAGGTTTCTTTGCGTATTTGTTGAAGCCTTTTTTTTCTGACTCGGTTTCTCTTTCTAAACTCAACAGATTGGGCTGAAATTTTCACAGTAGGTGTAGATTATGTAGGTAAAGAGCGGATTAGTTTTTGGTGCAATTCTATGCACAGGAAGCTGAACTTTTTAACTTTAAAGCTAATTTTTGAGACATTTCGTTTTGACGGGATAACTGACATTACAGTTGACCTATCAACTAGAAATTTTTTATAGAGATTAGAACATGTATAGTTGAACAGCTGATTAAATTTTGAAGTTGATTGGTGCTTTGAAAGTTGAGCTATTCAAGTTCAAAGTTTATTCAGTTTTTTGAAAATATCTCTCAAACGGCACATCGTAGAGGAAAATGGAGGCCAAATGGACAGTCAGGAATTTCAGGCTCTACAACTTTTGTTCTGAGGAATTTTTCTTAAAATCTCACTGTTTATAAGAAAATTAAGTTCAAAGTTTGAAGGCTTGTGATTGGTTAACATTTCTACTACAATTTTGTTAAATTTCTCAGCAAGGGGTTGGCAGATAAAATATTTCCTTTGATATACATACCACCCGCTGTGTCGGCATTTTTGGAGTAGCACAATAGCTGGGTTTATTGCCCCTTTGAGGCATCTTATTTCTCAGCAGGGGTCGGCAGATGAAATATTTTTTCAAAATTTCTCATAAGGCAGACGGGTTGGCTTTGTGTTTGGGTTCCCTTTGTTATGTATGTTTATAACTTCAACCTTTGTTTGTGTTACTGCCTTATGTGACCTGAATTTGTGATGCAATTTAGTTCTTCTTTGTGGTATGAAGCCGATTATTCTGTTCTTTTTTCTTTTGTGATGGGTCACTTGCTGTGTCGGCATTTTGAGACCCAAGAAAAAAGACTGGTTTCATGGCCTCCTTTGCGGCAACATAATTATTTCTCAGCGGGGGATTGACAGATGAAAAATTTCCATTCTAAATTTCATTCAAAATTCTGGTCACATGGGGTAATAAAACTAACAAATGTTGAAGAAATTAAATTCTGGCTGCACATCCGAATGTACCAATTAATACATTACAACAGAACCACAGGGGGTAAAAAGAGTATCTGAATCTCCGCTTTAAAATTATCACAAATCTACTAAAAAGTGTATCCGAATCTCTGAAGTGAGGTAAACATGTGTATTAATAGGGGTTCCCAAATATGCAAGAAATGACATTCAAGACATCATACATTTTGACTGATATAGGGAGTGATGCGAATCACAACTAATAAGTACCTACTGACTACTACCTAGGTACTTACTTACCTATCAAGCCTATAATATCAATCTGATCGAGCAAATGGAGTTTGCGGAGGTAGCTTGAGCTTCTGAACACGAATCCGATGTAATTTTTTAATGACAATTTCGTACACAAAAAAAGTAAGATGTTCGATTTTGAGCTCTGTGCTGTACTTATTTGCATTTGAAATTACTAAGATCACAAAAAAGAAATGAAATAAAGTGAAAATCGAGCAAGTGATGTATAAATCAGATTTTGGGATATAATTAAAAGACATTTTTTTGACCAAAAATGATCATTTTTTATGAGTGAAAACCGTCGTTGTTCCACCACCTAAAAAATTCTGAAAAAAATATGCTATACATAGGGACTAGGTACATGAATTTTTTTTTCAGAATTTCACCTTTGAAACATCACATAGAAAACTCGATTTGAAGTTTTCAAACACGAGTTTTTGCTAGAAAAATACAAAAACACTACTGGTATTTTTGTATGAAGGCAGATACCCCTCAGTATAGTGTACTACCCACAAAAGTTTGAAAAAATTCGGTTGAAAACTCCCAGAAATAAAAATTCCTAATGGTAATTGGTAAGGCTGAAAAAAGTAAAAGTTTTGCCCTATAACTAAGGCTAGGAGAGGAGTAGGAGTTCGAATTTCATCCATGGAGCAGATTCGCCTATCTTAACCGCCGGTACCTTTTCTCGATTAGACTTCATCAAAAAAGTAAAACAGAGGGTAGTTCATGATATAAATATAAAATTCACCTCTTAAATTCCATATGGGAGCGAGTCGTACACCAATACACTTTATTACCTATGTAAAACGCACTTTGAGAACCCCTGCAGCAATATCAGGTATTGAAACGGAGATTCGGATACACTTTTTTTGGAGATTCGCGGTTATTTTAAATCTGAGATTCGGATACACTTTATAGGGGAGTTGTAAAAAATGGCGCGGCTCTGTTTACATTCTATTTCTTATCGTTTTGGAGGTACTTTCTTATCACACTGTATGTATTCCTATGGGAAATTCTCGATTTTTGAAAATTAATTAAAAATCGAGTAATAAACGTAGATTGATGATTTTTGTTTTAAATTAAAGTACAATTCTTCCTCTTTTTGGGAATATTTTTTTCTCTTACTTACACAGCTTTTTCATTGTGATATATTGTAATTACTGGAGGCTCCTTTTTCACTTTTTCAAAAAGAAAACAGCATAAAAATAGACTTCAGTGATACATGTAGTTCATTATCTGGCTCCGGCATACAAAATATATTGGCAATGACTTGATATATTTATGATTTAAATAATATTTTGAATGTGTAGTCATATCTCATATGAGGGAACGATTAACATTTACAGTGATAAGAGCTATACTTACTTACTTACTCAATTGAGTTTATGGACCGTTAAATAAAATTTATGAGTCAATTGGATTTATATTTTAAAGAAGATACCAGAAAAATACAAAAATCAACGAAAATCAATAATCATATTTCTTATAATACATTGTTTTCTTTTTGAAAAAGTGAAAAAAGAGCCTCCAGTAATTACAATATATCACAATGAATAAGCAGTGTAAGCATGAGAAAAAAATATTCTCGAAAAGAGGAAGAATTGTACTTTAATTTAAAACAAAAATCATCAATCTACGTTCATTACTCGATTTTTAATTAATTTTCAAAAATCTAGAATTTCTCATAAGATTACATACAGTGTGATAAGAAAATACCTCCAAAACGATAACAAAAACCTGAACTGCTCCGTCGCCATTTTTTACAACCGCCCTATTGCATGTGCATTTGATTGACAGTTATTAATTGGTACGTTCGGATAAACACCGTTAAATTCTCAGTCCTGGTCAAAAAAATACTGACACAGCAGGTGGTCTATCACAAAGAAAAACAAACAATGAAATTCGATAAAATTTTGAACGGAATTTCTATTGTTTCTTTTTCTTTGTGATGGGCAGGCTTGGGTCAGTCATTCAAAAATTGAACAAAGGTCGTTCACATTCACAAATGAAACAGTAAAATGAACTGAATGAAATGAACAAATGAGTTGTTGGAAATTAACTGATTGCAAACGATGAAAAGTTGAAAAAAACAAACTGAAAGAAACAAATAAACAAGTTGTTGGAAATGAGCTGAAGGCAAACGATGAACGGTTCAAAAAAATGAGCTGACTGAAACGAAAGAACAAGTTTTTGAGAATGAACTGAACTTGAGTGGTTCAATAAAAAAACTTAAGGTGAAGGAAACAAATATGAGACCCAGCCAGGGATACCCGACCATATGTCGGAAATTTTTTTTTTCGTTTTTTTGGCTCTTTAAGTAGTACAGACTTGTACCTTTTGAATAGCGCAAACCGCATTAAAAAAGGTTGAGAAATGAATTTTCTATGATTTTTCAAAGTTTGTCAAAAAATGATTTTCAAAAATCAAAGTTTTGAGAAAAACGCAAAACAAAATTTGGAACTGTTTTCAATGAATAAAAAAAAATTATGTTTTGTAAACGACTTTTCTCATCGGAAATGGTTTATTTACGTCCTCTTATATCACTTTAGGTCATTGACCCCTTCCAGAAGTTGCCGGCATCGAAAATCGAAACCATACCATATGTCGGGAATCATCTTTTTTCAAGAAATAATGACATTTTTGGTACAAAATTTGTTTTTTTTTTTTTAATAATCGTACACCACTGCAGTTCATTAAAACGAACCTGAAATTATGTGCATTGAGAAATGAAATCATAGTGCAAGTCAAACAACTTTACAAACCAAACGGTGAAAATCATGCTTTGAAAATTAGTGTTCAACAAATATCCGGATAATCGAAATGAAGAGTTTCAACTGGAAAAAATTGAATTTTCGATTTCGATAATCGATTTTTCAATTTCGATAATCGACCTTTAAATTTTGTGAGGGTTTGTGAAAGAATTCGGGAACTCTCGGAAAAGTTCAACCGTTTTCGGGATGTTTTCGGAGCTGTTCGGCAATTTCCGTGTGATATCCGGATAATCCAAATAGTATTTGGTATTTGGATATCCGGATATTTGTTGAACACTACTACGTTTCAATAATAATGAAAGTTGTAAATTTTAACATATTTTTATAAAATTCCGACATATGGTATGGTTTCAATTTCTCAGAGGCCTTCAGCAAAATTCGTTTTTTAACCAAGAAGATGACACTTTTGGGACCTGAACCTATTCTCATATGAAAATAGAGGGTTCATAGTATACAAATTGATAAAAAAAAAATTTCCATATTTTTGGTAATTTTTTCTTAATTTGCGTTTTTCTCGAAATTTACTTTTCCGACATATGGTCGGGTATCCCTGGCTGCGTCTCATATGTCTAACGTCCAATTTTCGTTATTTTTTTTATACAGGGTGGCTCGGTTAAGGTGTGAAATATTGAAACCTCATATTCTACTTATCAATACGAACAAAAAATGTCATATTCAACATGGGCCCAAAACGCTTTCTTTCTGAGATATTGCCGAGTAAAGAACTGGAAATTCGGCAACGTTGCGCATTGCGACGCCCGTAAAATGTTGCGTTTAACGAGACGAGCGTCGGGGTTACTTACACGGAAGTTAATTACAGCGTTGCCACAAAATAAATTATGCCGAGATACCCTCCATTTTTTTGATTTTTTAGAAAAAATTTTTAGGCGATTTTTTTTTTATAATAATGAGGAATCATGAGAAATCATTAAATTCGATTTTTATTGTAATTTTGTGGGATGGTCGAAATTTGATAAATTGATTACTCAGCATCCAATAAATAAAAAAAAACAGAAATTTGGGTTAATAGGTGTTAAATAAGTAGTAATACCCCTAAAAGTGAATAAAATTTCAAAAAAATGATTTTTTGTTCTTGTTCGACCATTTTTCTGGTACAGAAACACATTTTTTATTTTAAAACACTTACTTATGAACCAAAAAAAAAAAATTGTTATACGCTTCTATGGACCTCCTTTCACTTTTTCCACCACCTACCCCCCGAAAATTTTCACTGCTAGAGCAAAAATTGTCAATTTTGGGTGAAATCTGGGCCCCCTTTAAAGGCGAATAACTCAGTAATGAAGCGTTTATGACCCATCATGTATATAACATTTTTTACTCCAAATGATAAGTAGAATACGAGGTTTTAATATTTCACACCTTAACCGAGCCACCCTGTATAACCATTAACAAAGTAATAGAAATAAGTGAGTGATGTTGTGGAACGCCACATGTTGATTCTCAATAGAGAATCATTGTGTTAGTCGGGGGTTCTACAAGTAGAGTCCCTTCTTCATACCGTTTCAGATTCATTCATAACATCTATATCTATTTCATTTGAAGCCGTCAAACGAGAACTCATCAAAGTACTCATCATCGCTACATCTTCTGGGATTTTTAAATTTGAGGAGCTTAAAACTAAAACCTTAACTTTTGAGTCCACTTTCTTAGGCTCTTCTTTCATAACCGTTTCAGATTCATTCATAACATTTGTACTTCTTTCATTTGAAGCCGTCAAAATCTAAAATCATCATTCATCCAAAAGTTAACCTCATTGTCTGCTTACTCATCTTCTTCATAGGATTTCACAAATTTGAAGGTCTTGAAGACACCCCCCCGTCAAATTTGGGTTACCCAACTTTCTTAGCCTCTTCTTGTTCTTTCATAACAGTTTCAAATTTATTCATAACATTTGTAAAGGTTTCATTTGAAGCCGTCATTCCAGAACTCATCAAAGTACACATCGTAGCTACATCTTCTTCTGGGATTTCCAAATTTGAGGAGCTTGAAACCTCAACTTTGGGTCTACTTTTTTAGCCTCTTCTTTCATAATCGTTTCAAATTCATTCATAACATTTGTACAGGTTTCATTTGAAGCAGTCATTCCAGAACTCATCAAAGTACACATTGTAGCTACATCTTCTTCTGGGATTTCCAAATTTGAGGAGCTTAAAACCTCAACTTTGTCACTACTCACCTCAACGACTTCAACAGGCTCCAATTACATGGTTGGTTAGGCCAGAGTTTTGTTGGTACTCATATATAATTCCAAATCCTCGTAAAATTAAAATGTATACTTCAAATGGATAGGGTTAATTGGCGAAGATGAAGAAGGTGAAAGCGGCGGCGGCTCAATTCCAGCAATCCATCTGGCCAATTTTACTATAATAGCATGGTTTTCTTTCAACTGGTCTTCGAGCCAAAACACTTCTGCCATTCTCTTCTTCAATGCCTCATCAAGTTCTGCTCTTTTTCGCTTCATATCTTCCTTGATCAAACACTTTTCCTCTTCTTCCAGCTTCTTTTTCTCTGCCTCGATCTCCATTTTGGTTTCACAATTTTATTTTTGTCTTCGAAATCAGCATTCTTAACTTTTGTAATGTTAACAGTGGTTTCAATCGCATCTTTCCTAACATTTTTCGAAACACAAAAAAAAATGAAGGACTTTTTCCTTAAGGGTAAAATCCTTAGATCATGGATACAATTCAAATCATGTACTTTCTTCTTTCTTCAGAGATGAGGCAATGTTTCTTCTTTGTGTGTAAAAAGACAAAACTTCATGACTTTTTATTGAAATGTTAATTCACTTAATTATCTTTTTTTCCTCTCATTTTTTCAATATAATTTTAGAATACTTTTTCAGGTTTTTTCTCAATTTTTAAATTATTTTCTTAAATTTTTTTTTTGAATAGCCACAATTTTTCATATCACATTAAAATTTAGAAAAACAATGTTGCCAATATTACGAATTCAACCCCTTTTTCAGATCAAATTATTATAATTTAAGCAAGCAATGTTCCCAACAATACAAATTTAAATACCAAATTCACAACTTTTTAAAAATCATACTCGACAACAATGAAAAAAAAAAGATACCCCAAAAAAAACAGAATTGAAAAAAAAAGAAAAAAATTATTCCGAAATATTAGGATATGTTTTCTAAAGAATGAAAATATTTTTCAAAACAATATTAAAAAAAAATTGGAAAAAAAATATTGAAAATGAAGAAAAAATATAAGATATTTATGTTTTCTTCTTCTATAGTTTTCAAAATTGTTGAAAAAAAGTATGACAAAATGTTAAAAAATTATGGGAATTTCAATTTTTTTTGTCACGTCTAATAATAACAACGATCATCAAATTTTTTCCACGTTTTTACAAGGCTAACAAAATTTCAATATGTCAGTAGTAGATATAAATTAATTAAAAACGTTACGTTACATTTTTTTAAAAATTAACCCTCAGGCTCAAGACATACACTCAAAAAAATAAAAAATAAATTTTATTAAACGTAATAATAAAAAGGCACCATTCACAAAACTAGTAAAATTTATTCAAAAAATAATAATATTTATCGCAAAATAATAATATTTATCGCAAAATTGACAAACTTTATTTTCTATGCAATAAACTTTACCAAATTTCGTGATAAATTTTATTATTTTTTTAAAATAAAAATTGCTAATTTTGCGAATGGTGCCCCGTTATTATTATTTTTGGATAAACTTTATTTTTTTTGATAAAATTTATTATTTTTGGATAAAATTTATTTTTTTTGGATAAAATTTATTTTTTTTGAATAAAATTTATAATTTTTTGCAACACTTTCTATTCATTTTTCATTCTCCATTTTTTTCAGTGTATCTATAGGTACATGTCAAAAATTACTTTTGTGACATGAAAAATCTCCTTGGAGAGTTTAAGGAGGGGCTGGCGCCTCCCGAGCACCCTCCTTGGGTGCGCCTACCTCAGCGAGGAGAAATCATGACAACATTATTTCAAATTACCCAACACGTCCAAGTCCATCCGCGTTAAAAGTCAAACGCAGCGAAATTAACTAGATAATTCGCAATCTCGAATAAGGCAAAAAGGATGCCGAATAAAGCATTTATCGATTAACCGCATGGAAAATACCGAGGCTTATTGCCAAAAAGAAAAAAACTGAACAATTTCGTTGGCACTAAATTTTCGTATATGAAATCGCTGTTCCGGACGGTTTAATCTGCCATAAACATTATCTCGTGCATTATTTATTATTATTATTTAAGCGTGTATTATTTCAAAACGTATAATACATGAACGATGGTACAATATACAAAGAGTTCCTCATTAATGTTCGATCCTTCCTCAAATACTAAAAATACGCTATAGGACGTTTTTCTATTACGATCGGTTCGCAGAAAAGTCGTTAAATTTTACGAGATGCATGTGCGATGACGATGATGTGTGGTGAGGTCTGGATACTACATAATCGTACAATTGCGAATGTACGCAGATAAGAAAAAGAATACCCATGTATGGTGTAGGTGCTAGATACACGTCTCACTCAACACGCACGTGAACTTTTTTTTTAAAATTGCTGACGCGAATACCTCAGTACGACGGACTGGAAAAAATTATCCGACGTTGCAAAAGATCTTTTGTTATCTTCATTATTTGTTACAAAAAAGTATAAAAGATGAGAGAAATACTGCGAAATTTTATTCGCATCAGAAACCATTTAAGGAGGCTGAAAAATAGGCAGCGAAATTGTCAAAGGATTCTAATTTCTACATCGATTCGTTTTCAAATATTTATACATACGTTAACGACGACAAGTAGTGGCGGTAGAGAAAAAAAAAACAAGTTGGAGGAAATTTTAGGTAGAAAGAATTGAATCTGGTATGGGTTTTGGAATCGAATTCGGCTCAACATTTTTTTCACTTTGAGTACCCACATGAATATATTTGAAGCAAAATTTAAAATTTTCAATTTTGGCGGGAAAAACGTACTGTAGTATGACTTTGGCATAATTACTCTACTCAGAAATGATATGGAGGGCTTAAAATTTGCTATGTTAGTTTTCAACTTTTCACTCGGTTTCCTTTGATGAATGGAAGCAAAATTAATAGATTTTGATATAATCAACCCCTCACTTGTTTAAAAAAAAGTTGATTAGAAAAGTTTGCCTACTTTCAGAATTGAAGGAGTGGGTAAACGCTCAAAAACTGCAAATCTAGTGCATTTTTTGCACTAATTTTTCAGCTAAATTCGCCATTTTATTCTCTCAGTTTCATTACCTTTTCACTGTGTGTACTGGATATGAAAAATGAAAATTTTTGCTATTTTCTGGATTTTTCTTACTTTAAATTTTACCACCCTCCTGTTTATTCTTCGATTAAAAGATGAAGAGAAGGGAAAACTGTTGGAAATTCTTGCTTCTCAAAGAAAACTTACTAAAATGCTTGCTATTCTTTAATTTTCTTGCTACTAAGGTAAACTTCTTGTTAATTTCAGTTTTTTCTTGTTTTTCTTGCCAGTTGACGACCTGCTTTCAAACAACTGGAATACGTACGAATTCCATAAAAATTTTGAAAAAAAAAAGGGAACGTATAACCCTTTCGAAAAAAAGAAAGTTTCTCATCAATAAAAAGTACGGATACATGTTGAGAGAAAAATTCAAAAAAATTGAAGGTAAAAAAGAATAAAACTTTCAAAAATGAATAAATTTCATTATAAATGTGATGATTTTTTACCTAATATTAAAATTGGTGGAGCTAAAAAGAAACTACTCAAGGTGTTCGCTTCTAATTTGAACGAGAATGAAAACTTAGGACAGATGATGTTCCGAAACCCCGTAACCAAAATTTCAACTGCCCACGTCGATTTTTATATTTTTGATTTTTTTACAGTACAGCTGATGAAATGAGATATCGATTTTCCGAAACCATATTTTGGTGTTTCGAGTAAATTCCAGAGCAGGAAACATTTAATTTTTGCCCAAACCAAATAGGGAGCAGATGGTATGAATTTGGCCCTTCCCCTAAATACTTAATGACAAATTTACAAATTTTTCGAAAAATTTTCGGTTTCTAAAGGAAAATTGACTGGAGATTTGGCACCTCTTCATATCAAATCATTTATTTGCACTGGCTCTCAGACTAATCAGCATCAGTTGAAAATATTTTAAGCAATTTTTAAAGCTGATGGGACAAGAAAATTTCAATTAATTTTTCATCTGTCTTGTGCTTGGATAGAAAGGACTGCTCGCCCCCTCATAATAGCAGTAAAATTACATTTCAAGGTTTTAAAAATAGGTGTGGGCCTCTGGGTACGAGATTTTTGAAAAGTGATGACCTTTTTGATAAAATTTTCATATTGAGTTGAAAAAAAAGAAGAAAAAAATCGTATGTATGTACTTCAACCAAAAAAATCAGAGAACATTTTATTTTAAACGGAGAATTTTGATGTTTTGCTTTTCCGCTAAGCAATACGGTTATAAAATCGTTATTTCATTTCCTCGAGTATTTTTACATTTCTACAAAATTTTCAAACACCAAAAATTGAAAATTGGTCAAAAAAATATACTTCGAGATATCTTTCTGTACAAAAATCGTAACAAAAAGGGTTTCATTGTTCAACTATCAACTCAAAAAGTGAAATAGGAAACTAGGTACTTAATGTTCAGTTGTGCAACTTGTTTTCTGCGTCCAGCGGAGAAATTTTAAAATACTGAAAATAATCAAAATCTCACTGTAGGCTTTAAAATAACAGGGAACTGTGAAATTTGGTTTCAAAAAATCAATAAATTTTACTGCAAAATTATTTTCAAAAATACCTATCACTTTTTTTAACGAAAAATTATCATAAAGAACTTTTTTTAAATCCATTAATAATCGAAAAAAACAATTGGGACAGATGAAATTTTGATTATGAAGGTTTTGAATCATGTCCTATTTGAAAATCCTACTCTCGTGCAAACCGAAGCTGGACATCCCGAGTGATTCTTTGGTAAGTAACGTTTATAGCAAGTAAATCACAAGATATCAGAATTTTTACACTTTTTTTTTCAACTTCGTGTGTTACTTAGCCCCTTAGATTTTGATGCTAGGTAAAAAATCATTGGAACAAAAAGTATCTAGTTTTCAGCTCAAATTCACACAATTAAAAGCTAAATTCATCAAAATGATTTTTTTTCAATTTTCAAGGTAGGTACCTACTATCCAACATCATGATTAAAAGTTTCTTTCAACCCCATTTTTTTAAAGAACATTTTCCTCTTGAAAATTCGTACGTACAAAAATGGAACACCAAAAATTTTCAATTTTTTTAGGTACCAACTAATTTCCCTTTTTCTTGTAACACCACCAAATTTGAAAACATTTTTTCATGGATCAACTTTTGAATTTTCCCACTATAATTTACTCATTTAAAGTAGATTTTGTCACTATTGGTACATTTCGAAGAAAATTACCAAACCAGATATTCACTAAACAATGAAACAACAATGGCAAACATCGAATCACGACATTAGAACAAATGTATCTCGAAATATTGAATTCTACATACTTGAAATTTCCTCTATTTTGAATACTCGTGCACGCGATGTGTTTCATAGAGATCAAGGAAATTTCCATTTTGGCGGGAAATTGTCATTTTGAGACAGAAAAAAATCATTTTTTTAATACGTAACTTTATTTGTAAAAAACATTGAGACGTTGAAGTTGATTTTCAAACCTTTCGTTCGAGGTTTTTTCGTCACCTCCCCCAACCCATACTTATCCTGCTCCACTTTTCCACATCAATTACTTAAATTGAGAAATAATAAGGAAAATTTCATAAAATGGGCGTCAACTTTGAACATATTTCAAACTACGTATAAATTTATAGATGATAAAAATTGATACCGTTTGTGATATCAAATTTCGTTCGAATTTTCTTTCGGTATAAATCTCAAAATACGATTCAGATGGGAATACGATACTCGATACACGCACAAAATGAAAAATTTCGATTTCGGACACTTCGTTCGTGGAAAATTTTCAAGCTAAGATAACGTGAGATTTCTAATCAAGTTTAACTACATCCTATATTTTTTGAAAAATCTGATAACGATAAGAAAAAAAATCCTTATCAAATTCAGATACAGGGTGTTCCACGAATCGTCTGCCAAGCGTATTTTTTTGGATATAACCGGGTACCACTAAAAAAAACTTGAGATGAACATGTTGCCTATTTTAAAAATTGAGGAGGCAAATGATGCTTCTAAAAAAATCACGTCAAATTTTTTTTTCATCAATGGGAATGGATAGTACATTGAAAAGTAAACAAATTTTCACTTTATGACTTTTTGCCCAACTTTAAAATTGAAGAGTCTACAAAAACATTGTTCAAAAAAAATCTAAAAAACTAAACTAATCAAAGGAATGGATAGTACGTTAAAAACTAAAAATTTTTTGTTCTGTAGACTTTTTGCCTAACATCGAAAATGAAGAGGCTAAGGAGTACTCAAAATGAATAGGTTTCAAAAATTTTTCAAATTTTCTCAATTTTTAATGACCTATAGCCCCTTCATTTTTGATGTTAGGCAATAAGTCTACAGAACAAAAGTTCTCAGTTTTCAACGTATTATCCAGTAGGGTGCATGGACCGAAAAACCAAAAATTTTGATTTTTGAAAAGTTATCCCCCACAAAAGTTGTTGGCTGGATAGACTAGAAAAATAAAATAAAAAATTTCAAAATCGATTCATATCTTCCGATCGTGCAAGATCTTTCAATTCTTCGGAAATTGTCAAAAATTCAACATTTTTTCAGAAATTTAAAAAAAATTTAAAAATCGAAATCTATTAAAATCAATTTTAGAGCTTATTTAGGGCCTATTTAAAGCGAAAAGCACAACTTTTTTGAAAAAATTCTTGTTTCATAGTTTTTTTAAATTTCTCATATTTCTTCACCTCTGAAAATAATTTTAAAAAGTTATAAAACACTGATTTTTTCAACAAAAAAAAGTGCTTTTTGGTCTAGATAGTCACTACAGAAGCTCTAAAATTAATTTTAGACAATTTTAATTTTTTTCAAAATTTTTGAAAACTTGAAGGCTCTTGCGCGATAGGAAGATATCAATCGATTTTGAAATTTTTTACTTTATTTTTCTAGTCCATCCAGTCAACAACTTTTGTGGGGTAACTTTTCAAAAATCAAAATTTTTGGATTTTCGGCTCACCCTACTATCCAGTTCCTTGATCAGTTCATTTTTTGAGAATTTTTTTTGTAGCCCCTTCAATTTAAAAGATAGGCTAAAAGTCATGAAGTGGAAATTTTTTGTTTTCAAAGTACTATGTACCTATCCATTATTATGCTTCTAAAAAAATCAGTGATGGAAAACTGGAACTGAAACTAGAACTGGAAATTGAAAAAAAACTGGAACTAAAACTGAAATGATGAGAACTGGAAACTGAAAACTGGAACTAGAACTAAAATAAATTTCAGTTTTATACCAGTTCCAGCAGTTGCAATTTTTAAACTTGAAATATGACTTGAAAAAATCAAAATTTCGACATTGAAATTTACCAAACCACATTCAATTGAAAATTTTTTACTAAAAAAACCCCAAATCTTGAAAATTTACGTCGAAAAGTGAATAAAGAAGAATCGTATTGTAAACTCGAAAATTTCATCCAATTAAAGACGTCTTCTAATATAAATACATTAAGTATTCAAATTTTTTGTTGAAAAATTCAGGGGTTAGTCACAACATTTTTGAAAAATATCATTAATGACTTTTCTTCTAGAATTCTTTTGTTTTGAGTTTGATAGGGAAAAAATTGTACTTTGAATCGAAAAAGAAAAACAACACAGTTCAAATTTAGCAGAAAATTTTGCATTTTTTCGTCCTTCAAAATTTTAAAAACTGAAAGGGTATAGCCGGGTTTTTGGTGAAATCGGCCCCCTCTTCGATTTTCGATCTAACCCCCTCAGGTGGTGTACCTTGATGTAAAAAAAATCCAGAAAAATTTTTGACCCCCCAACCCCCTCCCTTTCGGAGTTATGGCCATTTTATTGCGTTATTTTCAAGAATTTTTAATTTCAATGGAAGTGAAGGAAATTTTCTGTTCTTTGGCACAAAGTTGCATCTCGTAGAGGTGTATTTACGATAATTTTTTCAAAAATCTTGGTGCACTCCTTCACGTTGTTTCGCATATTTGAAGTTTTCAATCGTAAAAAACGCCATATAAACGAAGAGCGACCACTTTTTAAAAATATCCCAAAAACGTGTTTTTTAACGTAGATTCACGTCACGTATTCACTTTTGGCGACTTCGATGCACCAAGGGCCAAAAATCGCGAAAAACCGTGCAAAAATGTTGATTTTTTAGCAGATTTTTCAAATTTTGAGCGTTTTGTAAGGAGAGAAATGGCTGAACGAAGAAACTAACGTCGGATTCGTATTTATCGGGTCAATATACCCTGATCAACACCCTTTTCGCGGTCGTTTTATTTGAAGACTCGAAATTCGCTATTTTTGTCATAAAAAATCAGTGAAAAAGGTGAATTTTGAGACTTTACGCAAAACGATCGCGAAAAGGGTGTTTATCGGGGTATTTTGACCCGCTAAACACGAATCCGACGTTAGTTTCTTTATTTGAAGGTTTTTTCCGTACATAGCACTCAAAACTTGAAAAATCTGCTAAAACAACAACATTTCTGCACGGGTTTTCGCGATTTTTGGACCCAAGTTCAAAGAAACGGCCAAAACAAACTACTCAGGGAAAATCTACATTAAAGAATATTAAACTGTAAATTTTGAACTTGGATACCTCATACTAGGCCAAAATTTCAATTTCGGGTAGTAAACTAATAACTTGAAGTGGTATTATAAAATGAAATTTGGGTTTCTGATTTTAAATTTGGCCTTAGTTTTTTTATTTAGGCCCTCTAGACGCCCCTACGCTCATGTAGAGAGCGGAAATCATAAATTACCGAACTTCGGAGTTTTTCGCGATTCGCCGATCCAAAACCAAATGGTATAATTTCTTTCAAATACGCAGCTTTCGTTTCGGTTGACAAAGTAGGCACTAGGTAAAGGTTGGGGGGTAATGTTGTGTTTCTTGCTTTAGTAATGTATTGCACATTTTCATATTTTTTAATGAAAATTTTTCCTGATTATTTTGTTTCCACTGTTTCTTTGAACTTATAGGTCCAAAAATCACGAAAACCCATGCAGAAATGTTGTTGTTTTAGCAGATTTTTCAAGTTTTGAGTGCTATGTACGGAAAAAACCTTCAAATAAAGAAACTAACGTCGGATTCGTGTTTAGCGGGTCAAAATACCCCGATAAACACCCTTTTCGCGATCGTTTTGCGTAAAGTCTCAAAATTTACCTTTTTCACTGATTTTTCATGACAAAAATAGCGAATTTCGAGTCTTCAAATAAAACGACCGCGAAAAGGGTGTTGATCAGGGTATATTGACCCGATAAATACGAATCCGACGTTAGTTTCTTCGTTCAGCCATTTCTCTCCTTACAAAACGCTCAAAATTTGAAAAATCTGCTAAAAAATCAACATTTTTGCACGGTTTTTCGCGATTTTTGGCCCTTGGTGCATCGAAGTCGCCAAAAGTGAATACGTGACGTGAATCTACGTTAAAAAACACGTTTTTGGGATATTTTTAAAAAGTGGTCGCTCTTCGTTTATATGGCGTTTTTTACGATTAAAAACTTCAAATAAGCGAAACAACGTGAAGGAGTGCACCAAGATTTTTGAAAAAATTATCGTAAATACACCTCTACGAGATGCAACTTTGTACCAAAGAACAGAAAATTTCCGTCATTTCCATTGAAATTAAAAATTCTTGAAAATAATGCAATAAAATGGCCATAACTCCGAAAGGGTGGGGGTTGGGGGGTCAAAAATTTTTCTGAATTTTTTTTACATCAAGGTACACCACCTGAGGGGGTTAGATCGAAAATCGGAGAGGGGGCCGATTTCACCAAAAACCCGGCTATACCCTTTTGTAATTGGTATTTGGAACTGAAACTGGGACTAAAAAATTTTGAATTCTTTTGTTTTGAGTTTGATAGGGGAAAAAATTGTACTTTGAATCGAAAAGGAAAAACAACACAGTTCAAATTTAGCAGTAAATTTTGCATTTTTTCGTCCTTCAAAATTTTAAAAACTGAAATTTTGAAATTGGTATTTGGAACTGAAACTGGGACTAAAAAATTTTGAGAACTGAAACTGGAACTAATATCATTTCAGTTTCCCTGGAAATATTTTCAACATTTTTAATAGCAACATTTGCCCCTTCAATTTTCAAAATAGGCAACATGTTCATCTGGAGGGTTTTTTTAGTGGTACCCGGTTATATCAAAAAAAAAAAAAAAAAAATGTTTAGCAGACGATTCTTGGAACACCTTGTATAAATCAACATTTAAACTAAAAATTGTACCTACATTTCTTGGAATTTTCAAAAAGAACATGAGAATTTCGAATAACGACGATACACATTTTCAAATAATTTTTGTATGTAACATCGATTTCGGCCTTAAGATATCGTGAAATTCGAGTACCCACGCGACCATATTTGATAAATAAACTTTTCGATTCAATTTTGGCGGAAAAATTAATTTCCCTGACCTTAAGAGTATTATTTTCCCCATAACTACGTATAAAATTGAACAAAAAAATTGTTCTTTTAAATTCGAATTCTAATCCCCCTTCCCATTACTTCACTCAAACTCGCCATCTCTTCGCCTCACATCAGCATTCCATACATTTTTCATACCTCTACCTCATCACGCCAGATCCCATAAAAAACCTCCAATTTCAAATTCAATTCTCCGCAAAAAATACCGGCAGCAGGATACAAATCATTTGTACTTTAAAGTGTACAAAACAAAGACCCCTAAAGCGATACCTTCGATCCAGGTTAAATTTCGTTACCGGGTTTTAAATTGAGATTCAATTTAAGCTTTCCGATTGTCTAGAAAGTTTTTTCTCCGACGATAAATTAAAGCCGAGATAAATCTAATTTTGACATCATGCACGCAGACATTCGATTCCAAGTTCGCGTATTGAAAATGTAAAAAGATTAACGTAACCTTTGGCGTATCTCTCAATAGAGAGACGTTAAGAAAAAGATGATAAATCACAAAAACCTAATGCTTTTAGTTCTCGCAGCACAGGCACATCTATTTTATACGGAAAACGAAGAATACCAGATAAAAGGGAGAAAGAATACAACATCGGTTAAGATTCGCAACACCATTAATTTTCAGGTAAATGAACATACGAGAGTACGAAACATCGGCGAAGGTGGCTTAAAATCAATATTAACGACTTGAAACACTTGCGTTTTTATATTTATTAACACATATCTTGGTAGACGATTCGGTAACTGCACATTTTCCATATTTCAAAGAAACACCAGCCGATAAAACGACGCGTTTACTGAAACGTATAACTATATACAAAATATACCTATTCGATACAAAAAACAACATTTTAATTGAGTAATAACTATAAACTAAGAAAGAGGGGCGGGTTTGACTTTGGCATACTCCATTGCCTACGAAAAGACTCTTGGAATCGTATTTTTGGTATCAAGTCGACCATAAAGTATTCCCGAGCGTCGATGGTACACACGGTTTACGTTTCTCGAGGACTAAAAATAATGGGAAATGTACATCTTCGTCGTAATCTCGCCTCTCTTTGGATAATTTCAAATGCTGAGACCAAATTATTTCATCGTATTCGTGATGAATATTGCACACGAATCCTTTGGCTTTGGACTGTTCGACGAATCGGACCAACGAGTCGCCTCGTTTCGGCGCCATGATCAGAGCAATTCCTCCGTTTTTCAGTAACGCGAACATGAGCTCGATCAAATGGGCCCGGCTGTCTTCGAAGAACAAACAATCTGCTGCTAAAATCACATCGTAGGTTCGACAATGTTTACCATGTTCGTTCCATACGAGCACGTCGCACGTTAATGGACACTTCGCAGGAACGTTTTGTTTGACTATTTCGCGAACATTATCGACAGATACGATATTACCATCGGTGACATGAATCGAGGCGCATTTCACCAGCTGGCTGAGCACCACTCCGGCCATACAGCTCATGCCTCCTCCAACCTCCAGTACGGATTTATCTTCGAAAAAATGCGTATGTTTGAGGCAAACGTAAGCCAGGACTTCTTCGGAAGGCCATACTTTGACATTACCAGTATTATTGAATCCGGTCAGTTCTTCGATGGTGAATGTCCTCACGAGATGGCGAATCTTCACAGTAACCGGATCTCGATCAATTATCACAGAGTATTCGAACCATTGGTCATCTTCGGACGATAGATTCGGTAATGGAATGATTTTGAAGATATCGAAGAAATTCTCGATGGCCGGAGATTGCCTGTTCCTGGAGAATAGAGCTTCGGCCAAAAGGGCCCAACGTTTTTTGGCCACCTGTCGTCGATCCGTTTTAAACCATTTTACCACCGAAACTTCTTCATTTTTCATTATTCACGAAAAAGCTCGCAGAATACGACAGACGAAGGGTTTCGTTGAAAAAAATCACATTTTTAAGTCTTCACCGAACGATATACTCGGCGAAAAAATTACGCGTATCGCGAATCGAACTTCGTTACGTACAAAGTACACCGAATTGTGTAAAAAATTACGCACGTACGATAACACAACGTAGGTAATCTAAATAAAATAATTCGCAAACGAAACGTGTAACGATTCGTTAACTTTAAACATTTCCGATACTAGGAAATTTATGAATGTTTGAACCGCATAATGCCTAAATCTGAAGACGAGTTCAACTGAGAATCGACGAGTACGAACATGTAGTGGGAGAAAGATGTAACAGTCATGCTTAATAACTTTAAATACCGATAAGGTGGTAACGAGAGTAAAACCCATTCGCGTAAGGAGTAAAATCGACTGAATTAAATTGGATTATCGTTTCTGTTGAAATATTACTAAACGTTATTTAATTTTGGTACCGAAAAGGGTAAAAGAATGAGGTGCAACGATGATTTTCGAAAATATTGTTATCAACGCCATCGAAACACTGCTACACTAACCAACAATAAGGGTAGAATTTTGTGAAATTTGATTCATTTACGTAAAAAAAAAAAGGGTAGCTAAATGCTGATTTCACATTAAAATCAACCGGTTTTGAAACCTTGTCGTAGTAAATTTAACTACAAAAGAAAATTAATAACTTTCGGTGAATAACACATTTTGCAGCGGTAGACGCAGATCACAGCTCTGGTACGCCATGAGTTTCCGGCCACAGTGGAACTGTATGAATGAATATGATGGAATTGGTCTAAAATAAGGGTTCAGAATCGGAAAAATGCGGGAAATGTGCAGTTTTAGGGGTTAATATCGTTTAAGAAAGCATTTTCAAGCATTGAAATACAAGTAAAGTGAATCGAAAGTATCGCTACAGAATGGAGGCTGGAAATACGTATTTATCCATGAAAGTAAAGAAAATTGTGTTACTTACATAACAGAAGCGAAGAATAATCCTTTGGCAGCAAATCAAACGTATAAAATATTATAAATTTATGAAAATTTCCACCAAATTGTGAAATTGTCAACGAAAATCAGCAATCAGACAAAAAATTCTAAAATTCCATGAAAACAAACAAAACAATGTTACCAAAGCATAGATACGAAAATGGCGTTCCAGAAAAACTGAAAAATCAATGTTGCCATTTTGAATAAACCAGAATAAACATAGATTTTTAAAGCAGTGTTGTTGCGCTTTGATATGGCTTTGATTATAGAGACTGCAATGTAACGCTGGTTTGCCTATCCCCCAGCGCCGTAAGCCAGTGGAGCAGCCGGCAAGAAAACAACTGGCATTGCCTCGAGTCTATCTGACGTCATTTAGAGCACGAAGCTCGTAATTTTATTGGTTCGTTGTCCGCTGCTCCACTAGCTTACGGCGCTGGGGGATAGGCAAACCAGCGTTACATTGCAGTCTCTATATATAATTGCATTACCAAAATTGCATCGATCTTATACATATGGATACGTAGCGGGTCTATCAACTGCTAAGGCAACACCCTTTTTCAGTTTACCCACTTTCTCATTCTGCACACTTGATCTGCTCATGCGATTTCCACCGGAAAGTGAAATAGCCAAGTATTTCTGGAAGTTCTCCTCAACTTTGGTAGGATATTTAGTAGGAAAAATTGAAAAATTTTATCTATTTTTCCTACTTAATATCCTACCAATTTCGAGAAAAACTCCCAAAAATATTTGGCTATTGTAGAAGATCTAAGATCGATGAATTTTCTACTGTTATCAGATGTCCACACCACCGGCGCAGATCGCTAAACTGGGTAAACTTACTCGATCGCCCCTTTCCCCTGTGACTATTTTGGCAAACAAATATCCCATAAGAGGCTATATCCGCTACGTATCCATATGTATAAGATCGATGCAAAATTGCCATTGTCAAACAATTTTATAAAAATCCATTCACAGATGCATTCACAGGATTTCTCGCAAATTTTCAAAGGTATCACTAAAAATTAAACTTTTTGCAAAAAGTTCAGCTTTGAATTATTGAAAATTTTTCATCAACAATTCAGAATTACTTTTCAATCATCTATCCAACTTTGTGAGAAAAACTATTCCAAGTATCGTTGGTTTTGTCATGAAAGGCATCGAAAATTGGTATTTTTATGAAAAACCGTAGAGACAAAAAAACAACAAAGCTTTTTCTCCCACCCGATCCCTTCAGAAGGGCTGGATCCAAAACAACCCAGGTTTTCCAACATCTGGAATGAAGAACTTTGTAGAAAAATTTTGAGCAGAATTTGAAGACTCAAGTTTAAAAAATGGTTGAATTGACACAAATTGACTCCAATATGACTTCAGTAGCTTTCTTCTTCCGTAAGATGTTTCTTCACTTTTACTGAAATAACTGCAACGTAAATTAAAAACAAACAAGAAAATAATAAAAAGCACCTAATAAAACTAATTTCAAACAAATCCACTAGAAAATAACCAAATAAAACCCAAAAATAATACCATACTAAGCGTAAAACAACTCTAAAGCTTCGTCACACCTCGTAATTCCTAATTTTAGCCGCATTTCCTCGGAAGAATAATCAAACGTAAGCAAATCGCAATTAAACGACTGACATCACGTACTCCTAAAAGCAAAATAAAAACAAATATAAAAATTAATGTATTTGGTACACGCTTACAACGGTCGTAACATCGATTCGATGTAATACTGCGTATTATACGTAATACAAACGAATTCTCTTAAACTCTATAAGCGAAAAGGAAAAACTTGATACTCTATAAGTTCGACGTTTACATACAAAACTGGAATTTTTTTCTCGTTTTTCTCACACACGTACAAAATCACGGGCGAGTTATCAAAAAAATAGAAACATAGAAACGTATAAAATTACATAACAGGACTTTTTCACCGAAGATGTCACAACTGCGTTACAATATCGTATGCTGTTTAAATTTACCAATCGCATTTAAAATATTCAGGCACGAGAATTAAAATACGTTAATTTTACAATCTAGAACGTAATAACTGTACGAAATTAAACACAAGTACGAGAACACAATTGCACGCGAAAATAAATAAAATATCCAACTAAAACCGATGAATCACAGATGCTTTTGAAACGAAAAAAAATAATAATTGGGAAAATGAAACAGAAGAAAACAAAAACAAAACGAAAAAACGATAACAACAACAATGATAATAATAGCGTATCACATAAGAAATTTTTTTCTTTTTTTTTCAACATCGGGGAGAAAAAACTACTCATTTGTTAACATGATTATAACGTCGACTCATCATTCTACAGTAGATGCAGTCTTTGGGGAAAAAATAGCGTAAAACTAGATTTACAAATTAATAATCTATCAGCATCGGGGTGAATGTTTCTATGACCATAGATCATTCATTAAAGATTCGTTTAATTCGTTTTCTGGCAGGGCGCCGATTTTTTTCAAGTCTTGAAGGTAGAAAAATAATTCGGTGGTTACGACACTAAAAAATATAAAACAAGAATTAAATAAATATTACGAGGATTATAATTATCGAATGGATGTTTTGAGATAGGTACCCGTGTTGTGGTCCTCCGTCGTTGACAATGTTCATTTTGACGATTCGTTCCCTCAGAACGTCTTTAAATTTTACGTTTATTTTTCTATATAAATCGTAAACGTCGTTATCGGTCAGAATACCGGAAATAACTTCGTGCATTTTTTTCAAGGCTCTAAAAATAATAATCATTATTTCAGTTCAGGTTATTGCATTTGAGGTTAAAGTTTATCGCACGTACTTTGATAAATTTTGAAACGCTTTGGACGGTACTGGGGGCTTGGCTTCCCAGTTCTTCAACTCAGTTGCAATTATCTGCGATGGAATTGATAACATTTTTATACTAATGTCTTTGACGTGTAAATGAAGTTCGTCGGAGACTCGATCCAAGCAGCTGATCGTCTGTTGCGAATCCGACGATAATAAATCTAAATAAAAAAATTGATCAATTAATACGAAGCATCATTCAAAATACAAAATGGAGGGCCATTCAACATCAGTTAGTTGGAATTTTAATTTTCAAATCTTCTAATTCCATTATCAACAATTTTTTCAGATTTTTTTTCCTTTCCATCACCAACATAGAATGGCCCCTTTTCCAGAAAAAATTACTTATTACTTTGGAAATGGCTTTTGATTTGTGGCACCAGTTTTAGCAATAACTGCAATGCTCTCATGAGCAATGCAAGATTCGAGCTGGTAATTTTCTTCAACCCGGTTCTTTCTGATAATGCTTCACCTCCCAGAACCAATTTACAACTTTTCCGATTGAATAGCTGCAGCAGTTCGGCCAAATAACGCAGCATGCATTGAGCTGAGAGGGTGGAATCATCAGCTCTGACGCAGTATTCTGATATTACGTTGATCAGCATTAAAACAGTCCTGCACAGAAGACAAAATTCAATCAAAATAAACAGAAAATCAAGTAAAAATAACAAAACAGAAAATTGCCAGCTCTTACCCGATCACAACGAATTTTTCTTTGCCTATGTATAAAATATCAGCCGGTTTATTATTAGCAATAGAATTTATATCGACTTTATACGTGGTAAATTTTCCTAAAAAAAAATCCAAATTTAATTATTCGATTTTTTCCTTCGAATTTGTATATTAAATTTCATCAAATATTCACCCGATTCGATAATTTGATTAACTAAAGATTGAAATTCGACAGGAACTTGAGCTTCTCTCCAACTTTCTGTATCTAATATCATATCTATCTTCTTGAGCCTATCTTCGTGGAATTTCTTCATAAACTTGGTAGCTTCCGTCTTGAACGCTGATTTCAACGCCATAGGAACATTATCGTTTGGATTCAACAATTGACAGGCGTCATATAATTCATCTACATATTTTCGAACTTCGTTTAATTGACTCAATGTGGCTTGTTCTGCGAGCCAATTCGTAGCTGTGGTTGATTTTGAAGCGTTGCTTTGCTTTCCATTCAACTTATCGCTGTTGAGAAACCGGATATTAATTTCGGGGGGTTCGAAGATACTTAAAAGCTAATTTGGGGCACTTACAAGTTGTCTGTCAAGGATTTTTTGGATAATAGATGAGCATATCTTTCGGAAACGAATTGGCAAGCAGAGGTAATCAAATGTGATAACTTATTATTAATAATTTTCAGATTTTCTTCATCCAAAAAGTACTCAGATTCGCTGGCGATTCTGCAAAAAAAAAATATCAATTTTTACAATGTCATTACTGTTGGGGACGTCATTAACTTACATGGCTTCTTTCTGAGAAGTCTGGGAACCATCGTCGGACGAACTGCTGCAGCTATCGGTACAAATACGTACAGCTTTGACCATAGTATCGTAAGCACTCTGCAGAAAAATTCAAAAAATTAGGTATTTTCGCTAAATTTTCGATTTAGAATAAAAATAAATCCAGTTACCTTAATCCTTTTCAATAAAATAATCAAAGACTTGGCAGTATTCCGTAAAAGAGCCACCCATTCATCGACAGTCAATAATTTCAATTGTTCATCCAACGTCAGAGCATCATTCACGTGTTCGTTCCCATTTCTAAAAATTGGCGAATCGCTTTCAGCTACGATTTCGATAACTGCCTGTTTAATCGTAGCTTTTATGGTGGCATAGGACTCTCGCCAGTAACAATCCACAAAGGAAAAACACTGCCTTCTCAACATACCCATAATTATGCATAACAATTTATCCTGAAAGTATAAACGATTCGAGGTCACTCGTTTGCCTTGAATAATGCAACGGTAAAGTTTACAAAACAACTGGGTTACTTTTTCAATGGTTTGAATTTCTGATTCCAAAAGAGGTCTGTTTAAATCGGTCGTCGCGTATCGTTCCATTTCACCAGTCATCAACGCGTCTATCATCTTGATTACTTCGTTCAATTCCGACGATAAATGTCTAACAAAGAAAAAAAGAACAATAAAAATTCAACGTCATCGATGAACTTTTCATTCAAATAGTCGTTAAGTTCACCTGAAACAATGTATCCCAGCTAGTTCATTATTTAGTAAATGTTTCGTAGTGTAGATTAGATCTAGAGCTGCCACATAGTCTGGAGTTGATAACAGTAATTTGACAGTTGGTTGAGTCTGGTAAACTGTAGCCATTATTTTTAGCTACGAAAAAGAAAAATTAAAATTGGGAAAACAAATAAACTGATAATATTCTCAGAATAGATGATACCTTGCGTAAGACTAGACAGTAATTATTACGAGATCTGATTCCCTTCAAAATCTTCAACGAATCTTTGACTAGACTGTTATCAATACTTTGAATTTTACCCCTGTAAAGATACCAAATTAGTATTTGATCGTTCGAAAACCGAATACCTTGGCTGGTAACTTCGATATTCACCTCAAGGTCCGGACTTTGGTAATAGTCTGTCCTAGATTTTCCATCAAAGCGTCGTGTGAAGTCATTGTATGGAAAAAAGCGTCAGATTTTGACGACACTTGCTTGGCTATCTGAACCTCAACCATGTCGAGGTAATGACTTAGCTAAAAATAAAATATTCGAATTAAAATACAATAAGGTACCAGAGTTAAAAATAACGTGAGAAATAATTCTTACTCTCTCTTGTAATAATTTCGGTCTATTCGAAGGACTACTGGTTTTACCGGGTACGATTTCCGTCGACGATTGCTCCGGTCTAATGTATTCGCTGATGTGTGGAAATACGAAATTGAACGTGTCTACGCAGCTTAGATCGAATTTGCTTTTTAAAAATATATCAGGTACTTCGAAGGTTGATTTTTCTGCCAAAAAAATATGAAAATATTCAATACTGAACTGAACAACGTTCAACTCGATCACAAATGAAAATTTACTTACCGAGAGATTGTAGCTTCGTTGATGACAAACTAGGTGATATTTCTACTTGTGATGGATCATTTGATCGATTCTTTAGTAACTTTGATCGTCTGCGATATTTCTGCGAGTAACAAAACAAAATCGTAAGGAAATCTCCAGAATGGGTATACACAAAGCTAAAACAATCGATAACTCATACCTTTAATAACTTTTTCAAATACGGATCGAAATGTTGTTTGGAAATAGAAGGTAAATAAGCTGGATCAGGAACATGATTAACTTCGATAAATCCTTCGCCCCAAAGTTTGGTAAAAAAGTCTTTCTGTAATCAGAACATCGTATAGAATATCTACAGAGAAATCGAACTCGTCGTAAACTTACTTGTTTTATTTTATTAGGATTATTCAATACAGCAGCTAAATTTTGCGAAGCGGAATAAACATTCCATTTATCATCTAATGACTGATCCGAACTAGTCGACATGACACTGGCTTGTCTCTTATGACGTTGGTATCTACTACGAATATATATATGATGCTTGTAAATATGTCTTTCATAATCCGCGTCACTAACACCTTCGACTGGTAACGATGGACAAACTCGATTTTCTCCATACAAGCAAACGAAAGAACCACCTTCCTGGGAGCAGTGGTTATTTCTCAGATGGCTGTAAACAGAATACGATTAGCAAAATATCCATACTAACAGAACGTATGTTATCATTAATAATGAATTATTTTGTCAACTTACTCGGCGAATTCCTCGGGCGAGTTGAACGGATTAAGGCATATGCGGCAATCTAGACAGCATTCTCTCTTCACAAATTCAGCATCCATTTAAATTACACGAAGCTTCCTTAGTTTAATTAGTTACACCTTGAATACATTATGTTTCGTAAATCTTCAAAGGATTTAGATAATTTTGATAACATAAAAATTAGGTGATTACGGAAAAGCAAGAAAAGACCCCACTGGTTAACCAAAAGGTAACATGGTAAATGAATCAGTGATGGCATAACGAATAACGTAACGTAACGAATAACGAAAAAAACGGAATTTTTTTTGTTACAAATAACGGAATTGTAACTGTAACTGAATTTTACGTGTAACAAAATAATAACGTTACTGTATATTTTGAAAATGTGATGTAACAAATAACAAAAAAATTTCGTTATTTTTTTCGTTATTTTTTCGTTATTTTTTTGGGGTGCATGTATTGTTCACTCTGAAAAGCCAACCACTGATAAAAACAAAATTGAAAATTTTTTAGAAAAATGACCAGAAAGAAGGAATTCCAATACGAAATTTTAAATTACCTTATAATTTAATTTTATGAAATATTTTTAAACGAAAAAAATATATAATAATTAATAATGGGTCGCCATCATGAAAGTGATATTTATTCGTATTTAAAAAAAAATGAAATTACTAAAACAGGGTGGTGTATAATAAAAAAAAAAAGAATCAAAATCCTCTGAACTTTTTCCGTTGAAATGTTATTTTCTTTTATAATTTATATTAATACAATTTTCAAAATATACACAAAAAACGTTCTATCATTTCTTTTTTCGAAATTATTACAGTTACAATATTGATTTTTGCAAAAGTGGTAATTTATTTTTAATTTGTAATCTATTGAAACAATTTTTTTGAAACATACCGACCATTATCATGTGAAAAACGAGTTGGTGTTGGTATGTTGGTAAGTGTCTTAGAGACTGCGTGAGAATTACTCAAAACGAAAATGAAAAATTATAAACTTCCTCCCTTGAAAAAATGATCAGAGAGGGGTAACTTTAAAGACGAGTTTCTCATGGAAAAACAATTTTTGAATTTATTCAATTACTTACACTATCTGATTGATCTGATGGAGCAGAGAGCAGGTACCGTATTCAGAAAATCATCAAATCAACTTATTTGTTTTTGTGGGTAATTTTTCAGTTTTTTTTTGCAATTTTTTCGACTGTAACGAAAAACGTAACGAAATAACGGTAACGAAAACTTAAAATAACGTTATTATTGAATAATTGCGTTACGACCTTTTTTCGTTACACATTGTGAAACTAATAACGATATCAAAAGATTTGTAACGTAACGAAATAACGTAACGAAAAAAAAATTCCGTTATGCCATCACTGAAATGAATCAGCATTGAACGATGCATGCGCATACATAGACCGACAGAGTGAATGTAATGCTGCCAACCTTCTTTATTTTTTTCCATTCTACCACTTGTCCTAAAATTTCCCTTTATCTCTCTATTTTTCTACAAGTTGTCCAATGTCCATGCACTTTTTATTCTACCGCTTGTCCTTAAATTTCCCATTTTCTCTCTATTTTTTCTACCGTTTGTCCTATCCTTTCTACCGTTTGTCCTTTCTACCGTTTGTCCTATCTAGTTTCTACCGTTTGTCCTACCTAGTTTCTATCGTTTGTCCTACCCAGTTTCTATCGTTTGTCCTATCTAGTTTCTACCGTTTGTCCTATCTAGTTTCTACCGTTTGTCCTATCTAGTTTCTACCGTTTGTCCTATCTAGTTTCTACCGTTTGTCCTACCTAGTTTCTACCGTTTGTCCTACCTAGTTTCTACCGTTTGTCCTATCTAGTTTCTACCGTTTGTCTTTTTTCTACCGCTTGTCCTTTCTGGGCATGTTGTAGAAAAAAGGAGAAAGATTACATGCTAAAAATGAAGCAGTGTGGTTAAATGAGTTGCATAACGCTAGTTTGGAGGGGCCATACATTACTGCTGAATGTTGGTAGTTGTAAGTTTAAATGCAGCGTTTTTCAATTAAATATTATTGAGGTCAATGAGCCTAATTGAGAATGGTGGGTAGGGGTAGTTGAGAACAGTATCCGATGTTTTCACGAACCTATACAAAAGGGTTCAATTTTGATATGTGTGAATCAACTTTTGGATCTTCGATGCACGTGAAATGGGTTTTCAGCAATAAAAATTTCGAATTTAGAGCAGAGGTAAGGAGTTGGTGCCAAAATTAGAGCGGGCCGATGCGTTAAAAATTGTCAAAAAAAATAATAAGAATTGAAAATCTCCATATTTTAGGTACAAAAATTAAATTAGCAGAAACCAATAGTATTTTTATCCTTCTTACGAATACGAATTTTTCGATCAAAAACTTCTTTAGCTTATTAAAAAACAAAATCGCATATCAAAGAAATTAAAATTTCGATTATGGGAAAATAGAATGATTTTAATTTTTTTTATAATTCGATTTTGTTTTTTAATAAGCTAAAAAAGTTTTTGTTCGAAAAATTTGCATTCGTAAGAAGGATAAAAATACTAGGTATTGATTTCGGCTAATTGAATTTTTGTGCCTAAAGGCTAAATATGGAGATTTTCAATTTTTATTTTTTTTGATGATTTTTTTTCTCGATAATAAGGAAAGGGCTGACGAGTGAGTTGAGTGAAAAATTTATAAAAACCAATATTATTCAGCGTATAGAGTTCTATAGAGATAGTTGGTTTTAAAAGTTTAATTACCTACCTTCATCATTCACACATGCCTGTAAAAGGATGTAAAATTTAGGTAGGTAATCGAAGTTTCAAAACCAATATTATTTCTATAAAAATCGATATGTTTAGTAGGTTTGGTTATTACAAACTTTTCGATATTATCAAGTAGTTTCCTTAATTTTAAGGAAGAAAGAATTGCCAAAAAATTTAAAACCTCCAAATTTTAGGAGAAAAATTTCAGTTAGCAGAAACCGATTTCCTCCTGAATCGAGGTCGCAGATTCCAAATTTTTGGTCAGTTTCATCATAAGAGTAACCTCAGTGCCCCCAACTCAACTCAAATTTCAGCACATTATTCCCTACACTTCGCTTTTGAATATGAATTTTTTTCTGAAAAAACACCACACGTGCATCGATGATGTAAAAATGCAGAAGTGTGCAATATTTGAACCATTTTGGTTGAGTAGAAGCCAAGAAAATTGATTTTTTTGTCAATTTCATCACGATTTTCGGATTTTTTGCTCTATGCTAGATAAAGTACACTGTATACCATAGTACTAGGCTACGTTTTTTTCGTTTCAAGTGAAAAAGTGAAGTTTTCTTGCAAATTACGATTTTTTTTCATTTTCTCAGCTTCTACTGAAAGGATTTTGTTCAAACATGACAAACTAATACTTTTTTACATTTCCGATGCATGTATGGAATTTTTTCATAAAAAAAAAAATTTTACAAGCCGGAAAGAAAAAATGCCCCAAAATTTGAGTGGGGGCGTTTGGGTTGCTCCAAGGATGAAATCGACCCAAAATTTGGATTTTGCTACCTCGATTTAGGGAGGGAACGCTTTCGATTTATGCCAATGGAATTTTTTTTGCCCAAAATTCGGAGATTTTTAATTTTTTGGCAATTCTCTCTTCCTCAAAATTAAGGAAACTATTGAATAAAATAAAAAATTTGTCACCACAAAAATTACTCAAGATGTCGAGTTCTATAGGAGAGGTTGGTTTTGAAGTCGTAATTACCTACCTGAATTTTTCATCCTATAATAGGCAAGTACGAATGAAGAAGGTTGTTAATTAAGTTTTCAAAACCAATCATTCCTATAGAAATCAATATGCTTAGTAAGTTTGGTTATTACAAATTTTTCGATTTACCAAGTAGTTTCCTTAATTTTGAGGAAGAAAGAATTGCCAAAAAATTGAAAATCTCCGAATTTTGGGCAAAAAAATTCAATTAGCATAAACCGAAAGTGTTTTCTCCCTAAATCGAGGTCGCAGAATCTAAATTTTGGGTCAATTTTGTCCCATGAACAGCCCAAAGCCTCCCACTCAAATTTCCGCGCATTTTTCTATCTTCAGCTTATAATAATAAATTTTTGCAAAAAAAAATCCACACGTGCATCGATGATGTAAAAATGCAGAAGTGTGCAACATTTGAACCATTTTGGTTGACTAGAAGCCGAGAAAATTGATTTTTTGTCAATTTCATCACGATTTTCAGATTTTTTGCTCTATGCTAGATAAAGTACACCGTATACCATAGTACTAGGCTACGTTTTTTCGTTCCAAGCGAAGAAGCGAAGTTTTCTTGCAAATTACGATTTTTTTTTTCATTTTCTCGGCTTCTACTGAAAGGATTTTGTTCAAACATGGCAAACGAATACTTTTTTAAATTTTAGATGCATGTATGAAATTTTTTCAGAACAAAAAAATTTTTACAAGCCGGAAAGAAGAAATGCCCCAAAATTTGAGTGGGGGCGTTTGGGTTGCTCCAAGGATGAAATCGACTCAAAATTTGGTTTCTGCGACCTCGATTTAGGTAGGAAACACTTTCGGTTTATGCTAATTGAATTTTTTTGCCCAAAATTCGGAGATTTTCAATTTTTTGGCAATTCTTTCTTCCTCAAAATTAAGGAAACTACTTGGTAAATCGAAAAATTTGTAATAACCAAACTTACTAAGCATATTGATTTCTATAGGAATGATTGGTTTTGAAAACTTAATTAACAACCTTCTTCATTCGTACTTGCCTATTATAGGATGAAAAATTCAGGTAGGTAATTACGACTTCAAAACCAACCTCTCCTATAGAACTCGACATCTTGAGTAATTTTTGTGGTGACAAATTTTTTAATTTATTCAATAGTTTCCTTAATTTTGAGGAAGAGAGAATTGCCAAAAAAATTAAAAATCTCCGAATTTTGGGCAAAAAAATTCCATTGGCATAAATCGAAAGCGTTCCCTCCCTAAATCGAGGTAGCAAAATCCAAATTTTGGGTCGATTTCATCCTTGGAGCAACCCAAACGCCCCCACTCAAATTTTGGGGCATTTTTTTCTTTCCGGCTTGTAAAAATTTTTTTGTTCTGAAAAAATTTCATACATGCATCGAAAATGTAAAAAAGTATTCGTTTGCCATGTTTGAACAAAATCCTTTCAGTAGAAGCCGAGAAAATGAAAAAAAATCGTAATTTGCAAGAAAACTTCGCTTCTTCGCTTGGAACGAAAAAACGTAGCCTAGTACTATGGTATACAGTGTACTTTATCTAGCATAGAGCAAAAAATCCGAAAATCGTGATGAAATTGACAAAAAATCAATTTTCTCGGCATCTAGTCAACCAAAATGGTTCAAATGTTGCACACTTCTGCATTTTTACATCATCGATGCACGTGTGGAATTTTTTTTGCAAAAATTTATTATTATAAGCTGAAGAAAGAAAAATGCGCGGAAATTTGAGTGGGAGCCTTTGGGCTGTTCATGGGACGAAATTGACCCAAAATTTAGATTCTGCGACCTCGATTTAGGGAGAAAACACTTTCGGTTTATGCTAATTGAATTTTTTTGCCCAAAATTTGGAAATTTTATATTTTTTGACAATTCTTTCCCCCTCAATATTAGGAAAACTATTGGATAAATTAAAAAAATTGTTATCGCAAAAATTACTTGGGATGTCGAGTTCTATAGAAGTGGTTGGTTTTGAAGTCGTAATTACCTACCTGAATTTTTCATCTTACGTATAATAGGCAAGTACGAATAAAGAAGGTTGGTAATTAAGTTTTTAAGACCTACTATTCCTATCAAGTTACTAAAATGGTCTTTTTGATGAAGAAATTAAGTAGCAGGTGCTTAGTTACATGTAATCGATCAAAAACAGAGCATAATTTTGATTGTTGAAACAGATTATTCGCGTTCTTTAAAATCCACGTATGATGACTGATTGACTGATGACACCGAATGATATTTAACCATCTAGGTTAGCTATCTACCTATGTACGAGTAGACATTATCAACGAAAACCAATGATCTAAGAGATTTGGAAACAATGAATACTGATTCAGAGCAACCAAATTTGGAAAAATTCCCCCTCACAAATTTTGGAAAACAATCCAGGAGGTTTTTCGGGAGATTTTTTCCAAGTTATTCGTGGATAGAGTACAGCGTGAAACACGATGGGGTATTGGTATTTTGTTTTTCAAGTCGAAAAGTGTTCTCAAAAATAGGAATATTTCGTTGCAAATAGTCAAATTTGCCGACTTTTTAAGAAATTTTTTCTAAGTCTGTAAATATTGTTTTGTCATGTAGCAAAAATGTACGAAATTTCGTAAAAAAAAAACCTTAAAAAATCACAAAAATTCTACGCCTATGAAATGGAATTTTTTCGAACAAACTGTTTAAAAACGAATTATCTATTTTTCTTCTGAAAATTATCTATTTTTCAAATTGAAGTAGGTATATTTAAAAGTGAAGGGTTAAAGATTTCGCCTTCATTTCAATTCTAAAATTTGATTGCATAGCTTTTGGATCCCTTTTTCTTCGAAAATTTTCGCCCTAGCTTCGCTCAGGCTCGATGAATTTACACAATGCATCCTCAAAATGATGGTAGACGGTAGAGCCCTCTTTCCTTTCATCGATTCTTCATAAATTGAAAAAAATTTGAGTAAAAATCTCTTAATCGTAAGGGTGGAACCATTTTTGGAGGATTTGTTTTTTTTTTCTTTTTCAACTGAGGCTCAAGCACCCCCCCCCCCCCCAAGTTACGGTCCATCTCCACTTATGTCCATGTCTTTATCTTCTGATAGAAAAAACTTTTCCTGAACTAAATTTAAAATTACTCCTATAGCGTACGCATCGAAGTAAAAAAGTCGAAAACTACTAGTAGTTACCCTATTTTTCGATCAAATAGGCCGCCAATATGCGTAATCGGCGATTATACGTGCTGAAGTTCATATGGACCATTTTTATAGGATTTTTTCTAGAGCTGGAAAATTCCACAAAAATTTGAAAGTTCCAAAAGTCAAAACCACTTTCTCTTGATTCAGAAGATCGAAAATAGCGTATTTATACCAAATTTCAGCCTTTTTTGTTGATAACCTAGATCGAATTTTCTTTTTTTGCAGGGCAATGAGATAATTTTAGTTTCAAAAATCGCCAAGATTCGAGAAATTACTTCAGCACCTGACATTTCGCATAATTATGGCTTTTTGTGATGTATGTAATATACATTCGATTTATTTCTATTTCGGCTTGAAATTTCACTTAGAGTTGGGGTACCTAGGTACTTCCCTTATAAGATTTTTACCAGATAATCCCCTATTCTACCAGAAAAAACTAAAATTTAAATTTGAACTACCTAATTCCAACTTCGCTATCACAGTTAGATTTTTTCCTTCAGGATCTACGAAATAAAAGAAAAAGAACTCGATTGCCTTTTCATTATATACCTAACCTACTACTCGTAGTCGTAGCCGTAAGTTACGAGCTACAATATAGGGTGACAGCGAACACTCATTGCACATTCCTTTCCTACATAAATACCGCCTTTAGGTTTCCGTCTCCTCTGTGAGGGTAGCTTTCTCTTTTGTTTGCCTATACACTCGCTGCGATTTTGGAATTCGAATGTCCTTAAGGTTACAGTTTTACAGTTAAACTCTTCCTTCACCCCGCTTTCTTATAAATATTAACACCATATGGAAATGGATCGAAAGGAGGAAATGACACCATTTCAACACAAAAACAAAACCTGTTTCATGTCTCGTTTCCCTCCGTAATTCCGTATAGGTACCTGAGACAGTGAGACTAAGTGAGACTGAGACCCGAAACTGAGAAATGAAACGCGTCGCGAAAGAGAAAAGTAACGTTGAACGGGAACACACACTGACAGTACGTCATTTGGAAGGAGAAACCTAAAAACTTGAAAAAGAACGAAACTGCCGTGACTTTCAATTGTTTTCGTTCTCCTGTTACCCGGTTAACCGGGGTCTTTTCTCGCTTCTCCGTCGCGTTATAAAAATTACTGCTTACATCGAAAAAAATCTTCAAGCGTGAATCAGCGAGAGATTTTGTTTTTCTCTAAGCGGCGAGTAATGAAGAGAATTTTGTGTTTGGATATTGTATAAACTGATTTAGTGATTATTTTGTCCGCTAGGAGTGCTATGCTATTATTGGTATTCAAGTTTCAACTTTCAACTTTCAAGATTTTTCTTTTTCCATTTTTCTTTTCATTTTATGGCATTTTTCTTTTTAGTTTTTAGAAAATAATAAATATAAAATGATATTCTACCATTTCTACCTATTTTTGCACCAAGAGAAAAGTACCTAAAGTAATTATTACTTTAAAAGTACCGATACTACCGATGCTTTTCAATTTTTTTCAGCCACTTTCAGGTAATTTTGAATAATTAATTTTACTATTTCTCAAGTGTTCTTGATCTTGATCAATATTTTTTTTGAAAAGGGTCCAGAGACGGATCGAATGATCGAATCTGTCTTGTTTGAGGAGGTGGGGAGGAGCTAAGATTCACATTTTTTTTACCGCCGCCATCCGCCCCCCAGCCAGCCGTTTGACAGCCAAGCATTCGAAGAGGGAGGGGGGGGGGGATTGTGAAGGAAATCTACGACGTTTGGTTTTTGAAGTTTAAATTTTAAAAAATTTTATGCTGAAATACTATATCATTTTGAACAAGTGCACATGGAACCGAACAAAGCGAGAACGAAAAATAGTTTTCGATATTTTAGAAATTGAGTTGTAAATTCATAATTGTCAAAGCTGAAGAATTAGGTACTTATTGAAAAAAGGAAAACCCCTGAAAAAAGGAAAACCCCCCCTTGACTTTAAGAACGAACGAGATTTGAACTTTAATACTTAATAATATTCTCTATCAAATAAAAAAAATAATTACAAATTAAAAATAATTGAGCCTGAGCATTTTTTGATTAATTTTTTGAAAAAAATCCCGGGAAGCCTTAACATTTCCTCTCAAAATGATAATTTTTGGAAAACACCAAGAAACAAATATTGTTAATACTCCTCAATTTTTCAGCTTTCCTCATACTATATGTACCATTCTGGCCAATTTTAATTTTCAGTAAATTTTTTTGAAATGTCTCGACTTTCGACAAACCTTAAAAGTTTTTGCGAACATGAACAGTTTTGGATCTGGGAATTACCAAAGGATTCTTTTCACTTTGAGTTACTTTCGGATAATTTTATGAACTGTCTCGGCAAACCTCAAAGTTTTCTACACCGACAACTACCGATTTTAAAAAATACAATCTCCTCCAATCCCCTCACACTGTTCCAGCCATTTTCGGTTACTTTTCTGAGAAGTATCTCGGAAAACTTTGAAATTCCTACTGAAAATGACCACTTTTTCGCTGTTTCCTTTTTTCTCCCTTGTAAATTGAACATCAGAATGAAAATCCGTTTCCCTTCTTAATTTTCTCGAACCGACGGGGACGCTTTTATGTAAATGAATACCTAACATGGTAATGAATCTAATGAATTTTTCATAAAATCTAATGGGTACGTTTTGCATACGTATGCTTTGCATTGCGCGCAGATTTCAGGTTTGTTCAATATCTTAGACGTCATCGTGTTAATTGATATTTTTTTCGGTAAAAAATTATGCAAAATACACGCTGAGCTATTTTAAGGATCAAATCTAAGAGATACAAGTACATTACACATACCTATAAAAACTAAAATGTATTCCTTATAACAACCCTGAACTTGAAAAAATCTATTTTTGAACATTTTTTTCAGAGACGAATACGTAGGAGTAGGCAAAAACGCAATACGGGATACATTTCCTAGGAAGCATATAAATTTTTAGCATTGGGTTCTCAAAAACTGAACCTTTGGTTTTTGGGACACGCTAAAATTCAGCGAGTTCTTGCATTCAAAAATTCATGAGAGTCAAAAAAGCATAGTTCCATCAACGTTTCGTATAAAACGTAATTTAGGGTCGCACTGTAGGTACCATTTAATAGACGTTGTCACGTAAAAAGATATTGTTTTTGATTTTTATCAAAGAAATGGAAAAAGTACCTATACAAACTTCTTTCAACTTCAGGATTTCAAACATCATTTTCTTAAATCCGGATTTTCCCAATAGTTGATTGAATTTTCAACATTTTGTGTACTTAATTCTATGAAATTTTGCCAGATTTACAAACGAAAAATACTGAAAGTTTGGCACCTCCTCCCAACCCTTTTGACACTGGCTCTAAAACCAATGAGCATAATTTTGAAAAATGTCCAATGCTGGGATCAGTACTTTCAATTGACTTTTCATCACTAAATGCTTGAAAATTTTTTAAATGCAAACAAATACGAAGAAATCGTTCTAGATATGCATTAAAGTTGCTTTTAATGTTCTAAAAACGGTTTTAATTATGAAAAAATTTATGAAACTGGAAGGAAAGTCAAAATATCACAAAATTTGTGGAAATGTTGTTAAAATTTGTTTAAAAGTAGGGAAAATATTATATAATATAAAAAAACTCAAAATGCCACTAAAATTGTCGAAACCTCATTGAAATCGTTTGAAGAAATGAAAAATTTGTAAAGTGTTATTTTTAAAAAGTTCACATGATCATAAATTTTATCAAAAACGAAAAAAAGTAAAGAAAAAAGATTGAAACTGCTCAGAAAGATAGGAATGTATTCCAAATACCTAATAGAAAATATTTCTGTTACGTGGCTATCGCTCAATTAAAAAAAAAATCTTTACATTTTTCATGATTCTTGAAGTACCATTGTAAGAATTTACACACTTCAGATTTTCTTATCGTATCAGAATAATATTTTCATATCATTCTTAAAACTTATTCTGATACTTGAATAAATTTGATCGATGTTTTATAAATGTTTGAGTTATTTTTAAACGTTTTTATTTCTTTCAAAATTTAAATAATTGTCACTATGTTTTTGGCAACTTTAGAGCAATGTTGAATGATGTATCAATTTTTATGATATTTCATTTTCTTTAAGAATTTGTCAGGGACATGAACAAGTTTTCTTGCATTCTGAGCAATTTTCATCACATTTAAAAAAATTCTGATATCTTTATTAATTTTTACGTCCTCAGGTTGCTAATTTATAAAAGTTTGGGGAAAAGTTCAATGATTTTTCGTTCATTTTGGTCATTTTTTAAATATTTTCAAATAAGTAGGTAAGTAGGTAAGTTTTCGATACTTCGCACAATTTCATTAAACATTTTTTCAATTTTCATCATTTTCGACAATTTTTCATAAAATTTGCCATTACTCAAAAATTTTAAGATTATTCTCAAGACATACCATTTTAACAATTTCAACATCATTGTAAATCATTTTCCATTTATAAAAATTTCAAAATTCAACAATATTCCAACCAACAATTTAAACAAATAGAATCTTTAAAAAATCCCAGCAACCCATTTCAAGACGTCCAACCGACTGAAAAAAATTCCAATCAATTATACAACACGTTCAACACCCGCACTCCACACAGCCGTGAATCTAATTGCAAATTCGACAATACATCGTACGTTCATTACGTAAGTAGCGAACGAATAAATAAAAAGTCCTTCGATACCGGTAGGTATAAAACAGTAATAAAAATAATTTCAAACTCATCTTGTAAAATAGCTAAAAAATATTTGCTTAATTAAGGCAAACAATTTGACACTACAATGGCATTGTTTGAAATTACAAAGTGTGACTAAGCTAAGGCACACGTACCTCCACCTATACGATTTTGGTCCGGTGTCAAATATCATGACAAGTATGTACCGTAGGCAGGTACCAGGCCCACTTTAAAATAGAAAAAAAATTCCATTTCAAAGTTTCATATTTACATATGTCACGCATCTATCGACATTGTTGCATTAGATGAGCTGTATAAATTTATAATGTAAACTTGATTATAATATATAAAGACCCGGGTGAGATCGTTAATCGTTAATTTGTTTTTTGAAAAAGTTCAGTTGTTTTGTGAAGTCAACGCGTTAAATCGGTACAATTAAAAATGTCTTCTGCATCAGTATCCTTGTTCACAGCTAGCGTTTTGGTATGTTATTTTAGAATTTTATAAATCATTTTTTGGATTAGGAAATTCCAGAATCTGCATACCTGATTCATGAATTATTGTTTATTTCGGTACTACGATGCTATAACATCAAGATTTTTTCCAAAAACTGTGTCAAATTAAGACGGAATTTTTCCGATTTTTCGTAAAATTAGGCAATTCTAGGTAGATTTTGAGGCCCGGTCGGACCAAACGTGGAGAAGAGGGAATGAACAGATCCCCTTAAATGGTAGAATTGAATGGTTCCCACCCAGTTTCCCGAATACAATTTCCCGAACGACTAAATTCCCGAATAGAAAAATTTCCGAAAAAATTATTCTCAAATCTATTTTCCTGAATAAACAATAAATTGATAATTACTTTTTCATTTCAGAGTATTTTCACAAAACTATACAGGGTGTCCGGTAAGTGGTCTGCTATACTTCATTTTTGGATATATAACCGGGCACCACTAAAAAAAAGGTTAGACGAACAAGTTGAATATCTTGAAAATGGAAGGGGCAAATTATGTTTTTTAAAAAATCACATAATTTTTTTTTCAACCATGGGAATGGATAGTACTTTGAAAACTGAATAAATTTTTATTTCATGAGTTTTTGCACAACTTGAAAATTGAACGAATTACAAAAAATTTTGTTCAAAAAAGTTCTAAAAAAATAAACAAATCAAGGGAATGGATAGTATGTTGAAAAATGAACAAATTTTGTTCTACAGACTTTTTGTCTAACATGAAAAATAAAGGGACTATGGGCCATTCAAAATAAGTGGGCTTCAAAAAATTTTAAAATTTTCTCAATTTGGGATGACCCATAGTCCCTTTATTTTTCATGTTAGGCAAAAAGTCTGCGGAAGAAAATTTGTTCATTTTTCAACATACTATCCATTCCCTTGATTTGTTTATTTTTTTAGAACTTTTTTGAACAAAATTTTTTGTAATTCCTTCAATTTTCAAGTTGTGCAAAAACTCATGAAATAAAAATTTATTCAGTTTTCAAAGTACTATCCATTCCCATGGTTGAAAAAAAATTTACGTGATTTTTTAAAAAACCGCATTTGCTCCTTCAATTTTCGAGATATGCAACTTGTTCATCGTTTTTTTAGTGGTACTCGGTTAATCCAAAAATGAAGTATAGCAGACCACTCGCCGGACACGTTGTATTATAGGCCTCTATTGAAGGCCTAATGAGACATTTTAAGATATTGGAATTCAAATTTACATCACTGATATTTTACATCAGTGGTTAACTGGTTATTGTAAAGAAATTTTGAAACTATCCGGATTTCAACTTTGATTTTTAAAAAAATTGGAAAGACAATTTTTTCTGAAAAGTAATTGTTGAATCAATTAAAGACTCAGTCAGTGGCGTCGGAAGCATTTCCTTGAGAGGATACAGAGTGGTATGATTAGGTATGATGAACTAGGGGAAAGGAGTAAAAAGAAGCCATCTTCCACACTATTGTTTCAGGTAGTTCATATACGAAATGGAATCGTGATTTTGTTCATGACCAAGGGAAACGAGGATGAAGTTTTGGAAAAATTGAATTTTTAGTGCCCAAAAAAGATATTTTTTTCATGCTTCAATGCTTTGAAAATCTTTATAATTATTATACTTGATAAAATGTGAAGGTGGATTTGATACTTTGTTCCCCAGACGCCGATTTGGGGGGAGGGCTACAATATACCCCTTGTATCCCACTTTCTGACAATACTCAGACCATTTCAGGAAACACCGAATAATTTTGAATGAATACCAATTTTCTTCCCGCCACGCACAGCGCCATTTTCAAATCACAACCATGGGGTATTTTTGTGGAAATAAAAGTCATTTGGAAAAATTTCATATAGTTGAAAAAAATGGGAGAAAAATTTTAGCGTTGGAAATTGTTTTTAAATTTAGAGTTAAAAAAATTTGAATAAATTGAAGTCTGAAAAATTTTAAATATATATGTACTTACTAAAATTATTTCCAACTTTAACATTTTTCTTACTGCGAATTTTCTTAACATTTTCCCAACTTTGATTTTTAAAAAAAATTTCGACTCGCTTTTGGAAACTTCCTTCAATTTAAAAATTTTTTCCAATAATTTCAAAACTTATCCTCATTTTTTTCAATTTTAAATTAAAAAAAAATTTCTTCCAAAATCTAACTCGATTGGAAGAAATTTTTTAAAATATAAAATTGAAAAGAATTTTAAAAAATGAAAATTGAACAAATTTTGAGAAAATTGAAATTTACCTTGTTCAAAAAATTTTAATATTGGATACAATTTAAAAAAAATTTAGAATTAAAAAACTGAAAAAATCTGTACTTGGAATACATTTGCACTTGGCTCGTCGATATCTCATTAACATCAAAATTATTTAGGAGCTAGTAAATTACCAAGCAATTTTGGAACTATTGACGTAAATTTTTGGAACTACCCAAAGAACCTGGAACTACCTCTTAGAATAACCCCTGTTTTAAATGGATATTTACGAGGTTTTTGAAGACATTGATTTCTATTTGCCCGTCGGTATTATCGTACGTTATTAAACCAGTGAGACCAAGAAGTGATGGGTAGGGGGGAGGGGGTGGATCTAAACCAGAAAAATTCCATTGAAGTGTTAAAACTTATAGGATTTTCAGAACCTCAATTTTGATTAGAATATTGTTCACTCCTCAACAAAAAATCGTCTTCAAAAGTAGGAAGGAGGGGGGAGGGGGGATTGATGACCCAATCTTCGAATGAATACAATGCAAGCAGTGTTAAAATGTGCAATTTATATGCATCACAAAAAATTTATAACTTCGAAGCATTGATGTTGATTCTCAAAACTTGGCTGTGCAAGGAAACTTAATTTTAAGGCAATTTTGGTAGGTATTGAACCGAGAGAAAACTTGAGGAAAGATTCCCTCAAAATGAAAAATTTCGAACTTTGAGGCTAAAAAATTGGGCTTTTGTTGGAACGTTTTCAAAAATAATTATCACTTTTTTCGAAAGTTTGGAAAAATTCATATTTTGTATCAGAATGGTAATTAATGGTAATTTAATTTTCGGGAAAATAAATTCGGAAATACTTTTTCAGGAGTTTTTTTATTCGGTTATTCGGTCGTTCGGGAAATTGACCCGGAATCGAATTGCTTTTGTAGTAGAAAAAAGCAGGCTCGAGTCAAAAATCGTATTAAAGTGATGATCTAAGATGAGCCTATTGGAAAATTTTCGTTTTAGAATTTGAAAAAATGAGAAAAATTGTACTAGAGGTAGGAAAAATAAAAAAAATAAAAAAATCCATTTTAATAGAAAAATTTCAATTTTTTTCTTTCCAATAAACCAATTCCACTTAGGTACTTACTCCCTGTTTTTATGATCAATCATTTCAATTTTAAAGATCAGAATTCGAAACCCACTCCTTTGCCAATTTCGCCAAACTCAACATCTAATCTCACTTTATTTTGCAATTAATTCCAGGGTTTGATTGCCATCTCTTATGGAGCTCCATTAGATATAGTTCAATCATCCCAGAACCTAGCAGCTTCCGCTCAATCGAGCTCATACAATCAAGAATCCCTCAACGTCGTTGACAACCTAACTGGACCTGACTACCTATCCTACGACAGTGCCTCGGGCTCATCGTCTTCTCAAAGTCTCGATTACGAAAGCAACAACAACTACTTGAGCACTCCCGATGGACTCTACTCAACCGGCAACAGCTTGTACCAACAACAACAACAACAAATTGAACAAGAATACTCCGCCACCCAACAGCTCGCCACAGACTACTCGAACCTCGGAAGCTCTTACATATCTCAACAACAACAACAATCAGAATACGCTTACAACCAACAGCAATCCAGCCTAAATCAAGTCCTCAGCATCTAAGGTGGTTGATCCTCATGATACCAGTCATATTGGTAAAAAATAATACTGTAGTATCCTGAGTTGATATTTAAATATAATACGGAGTATTATACTTTAAGTACAACCCCTCATAGTGTTTTGATAATTTGTAAACTTTTCAATGTTGGTAAAATTAACCCGAGTAATCGTCACGTCATATAAATATAATGCATAATTAAACATCCGGCTTTTATTTCCATCGCAATAAAGACACGATTTAAAAAGGCGTTTTCGACAATCGATATAAAATTCGCGCATTAATTACTGCCTTAATTGTTCCGAGATTTCAAGACATCTTGTAATTATATTCGAGCAACGAAAATGCGCATGGGAGTTGAAAATTCAACGTGGGTGAATTTTTTTCCACTCTGATACGTCATTGTGAAAAGATACTACGTTTAAAACACTGCAAAAAGATTCGTTTTCATTATTTCTTTCAATTGTGAGTATTAGAAATGTAATCGAGTGAAGATTCGAATACATCGAATGTCTTTGTTAAATTATTTTCGCGTTTTGGAACATCTGCTTTATTGTCATTATTTAAAGTAAGTACATAAATCAATCTATATCTCTTATAATTTGGCTTCATTTGAAAATCTTATTTAGTTAAATATTTTCAGAAATTGACATAAAGTTTACCGCCATTAAAATGGCTAGAAAATTAGACAAGCTTGTGAGTATTTTGACAATCGTCTCCGTAATAATGCAGTCTCATCAAGCAGAGACTTGGGAGAAGCCAGGATGCCATAAAATAGGTAAATTAGGCACCTAGGGACCTAGGTATAATTTTTTTAGATCTTGATTTAAAAAAAAAATTGTTCTAAAGGTCACACGAGAAAAATCAGTATACCAGATTGCGTTGAATTTCGAGTAACGACCAACGCCTGCCGAGGGTATTGCGAATCTTGGGCAATATCATCAACAGACGATACGATGTCTTTGAATCGTGGTCAGAGTATAACGAGTATTGGCCAATGTTGCAACATTATTGACACCGAAGATGTAAGTGGTCAATTTTTATAATATATGCAGGTAATGCATGGAAAGTCAGACAGACACAAAAGGAGAGGGAAGGGGAGGTTGGTGAGAAAAAAATATGATTTTATGTAAAATTTTCAACAAATAGGTACCCATTATAATTTGTCAAAATCAGAATGTCTACTGGATTAACATTTCGAATTTTCATGATTGTTTCATGACCTTTTTTATGAATTTTTGTGGTTTTTTTAATAAAAATAATGAACAAATCTCTTCATTGATTGAATAAAAAAGAAAATCATTGAAAATTCTTTGAATTTTTTACAAAAATTATTCGTGATTTTTTCGTGACTTCCATGAGTTTTTTTAAATTCCAAGACTTTTTCGTGACCTTTTTTAAAATTCCATGACTTTTTTCAAATTTCATTAATGTTTCATGACTTTTAAAATTCTATTACTGTTTCATAACATTTTCAAATTCCATTACTGTTTCATAACCTTTTCAAATTCCATTACTGTTTGTGTTTTTTTTTTCAAATTCCATTACTTTTCCATGCCTTTTTCAAATTCCATGACTCTTTCATGATTTTTTTTCAAATTCTAAGACTTTTTCGTGACTTTTTTTACGACTTTTCTCAAATTTCATTAATGTTTCATGACTTTTCAAAATCCATTACTTTTTCATGACATTTTCAAATTCTATTACTTTTTGTGACATTTTTTTCAAATTCCATTACTTTTTGTGACATTTTTTTTCAAATTCCATTACTTTTTCATGATCTTTTCAAATTCCATGACTCTCTCATGATTTTTTTCAAATTCTAAGACTTTTTCGTGATCCTTTTGAAATTCCACGACTTTTTTAAAATTCTGACTTTTTTCAAATTTCATTAATGTTTCATGACATTTTCAAGTTCCATTACTTTTTGCGTCATTTTTTTTTTTCAAATTCCATAACTTTTTTATGACATTTTCAACTCCCATGACTCTTTCGATTTTTTTTTCAAATTCTATGACTGTTTCGTGACCTTTTTTCAAATTAAATAACCCATTCATCACTTCGTAAAACAAATTCCACGACTTTTTTATAACTTTCATGCCTTTTATAACCAGTAACCCCCTAGTTCGAGCTCAAGCTAAGCAAAAAGGATGAATTTTTTTCCAAAAAGAAAAAAAATACACTTAAAAGCTAAAATTTCCAAACTTCATTTTCTTTTCAAAACATAATATTTCAAAAATCAAGCGGGAGAGGCGGATTGAGATTCCTAAATTCCTTCACAACTACGCCTTTGAACCTAACACGAAACCATAATCCTAAAAATACTCGACCTATACCAAATCATTTCAATACAATATGTAGATTACGAAATACCTATAAGACCTACGCATTTCCTCAGTACGATGATTCATTCCATTATCGCGTGATAATAACGCGTTCCTTTTTATTAATCATTTCCCAGCAGACACTTAATCCAATTAATGATCGTTTTATATGCTCAATTTTAGCCGCAACGATCGTATAGGTATAGCAATTTATTACGAACCGATAGCTAAACGTGTATAAAATTAGCTCGTGCTTTGAAATAAATTTTATAAGTACTCACGTGATGATATTAGATGCTAATTTTGAACACATTTATGATTTGATTGTGTTTGGTTAATGCAGCCAGCTTCGTATTAGGAGGATTAAATTCGTAATTTTTTTTACAGGTTACAGTTCACGTTACGTGTCTCGATGGGATTCGGAAATTGACTTTTAAATCAGCTGTCAGTTGTTCGTGTTATCACTGCAAAAAACAGTAAAATCACAATTAGGTATAATTTAGGTGTTTACAATTTACAAAATATTGAAAATGAGTTGTGAAAATAATCTATTTAATCAAAAAATTAAATAAATTTTATTCGCTGTAATCACAAGATGTTTTATAATTTATAATAATGAAATAAAATAAATGATAATTTCATTCATTTCAAAGGTTTGGTGAAGAAGTAGATACAATATAATGTATATTAGCTCAACAGTCTCAATACTCTCAACTGAAAATAAAATTCGGTCGCCGATCTACACAATAATTTTAGGAAAAGAGAATGTGAAATTTTTGGTACCTAAATTTTTTCGTCTTTTCTCAAAGAGGGAGCAAAACATGCTGACCGGACAACCTCAGGAAATAAAATAAAACGAAATTTGTCAAAAAATTCGTGATTTTTGAGAAAATTTTCCAAAATAGATACAGAAGATATTTTGCCTAAATAAAGACGAAAATAATTATTACTCGAACGAATTTAGGAAGATTTGAAAAATTGGGAACGTTTAAAAAAGGAAAAATTATAATTATTAAATATTTTGAAAGACATTTTCGATTTCTGGAGGGAGGATTTCTCGCCCCTCAGAACTGCGTATGAAGAATTACATGATCCCAACACTTGAAAACTATTCATAAAAATCGTATTTCAAATTCAAAATTTCAAAAAAAATTAAAGAGAAGAGGGCATACTCTGGAACCAGACGAACCACAACATTGGTTAAAATTGACACCAATAAAATTAATAAAATCGAAACTGGAGAGAGTTATACACATGAAATGCATAGTAAACAAATTCCAAAAAAATGTCATTTTGGTTGCCTATTTTCTCCTTAGACGTTACAATTTTTCATTTTTTTTGTTGTTAAAAAAATATATCATTTGTCAAAGTGTCTTGTCAACATTTGAAAATTGAATTTCTCGACTTTTTTGAAAACAACATTTCAACTTTCCCCCCTCCCACACCAAAAGTAAAAACATGATTTTCCTCGATTTTTCCAGATTTTTCAGACTCTTAACGTAAAATGTAAAAAGGTAAGTAATCATAATCAAATATTATGCTAGGCAGATGAACGAAAAAAGTGGGGTGAAATTTTTCCCTTTTCAAAAGATTCGAGCTTTCAGGGAGAAAGGACCTTAAATTTTTTTGGATTTTTTTTGTTTTAAAATACTTTACAACAATTTGTCTAATAAAATTTCATAAGGAAACAGCAAGACTCAAGTAGGATATTTTCAAACGTTTTATGATAAGAAAGGGGGACAAAAATGACATTTTTTATACGATGAAAAAAAATAAAAAAATTTCAACTAAAGTAATTCGAAAATTCGAAAAAAAAGAGGAGACTGAATAAAAAATTTCGAAGTTTAATTTTATTTTTAAAAAAAGAAAAAGCAGGACATTTTTTCAATTTTTACAAAAAACCAGGGCAATAGCAGGACTTACAATACTGTTAGACGCCTTGTTATGACAGATTGCATAGTCCCACAATTCTCAGTAACGTGAAGACTAAAAATTAAAAAACTGTGATTTCAGAAACAAAAAATTCATTTTTTAACTTTTATTCCATTTCAAATGAACCTATTTTTAACCCTTCGAAAATTTTCTTCAATTCGTTTTTATTTCCGATTGAAAAAGTAATAATTGGAAGGATTAACATTTAAAAAATTTTCATTTTTTAACTCAATTTTTCATTTTTTGTGCGAAAATTCCGACGCTTCTATTATTTCTGGGCATGGATATCCATTAATTCACACTTTATACCTACACAACAAAATAAAAAACGAACACTACTTGAATCAAGATTGAAAAAAATTTATTTCAACATTTCACATTAACATTTTCATCAATCAATTACCAAGCTAGGATGGAATTTATGATCACGATAAAGAACACTTTCGCAACTAGCTGCAGCTGATTTACAGGTAGAACATCGACAAGTGACTGCTTGAATGAATTCAAAAATCTCGGTACCAGGTTCAATATCGTCGTCGCAATTTTTCAAAATCGCTTTACTTTGTTCGGTTAGATCATGTAAACAAACAGGATGATGAGATTTTTTATACGGAAATTTCCAATCCGATATCTGGAATGAAAAATTATCAATCAAAATAGAAAAAAAAACTAAAATCACGCTAGTTTTTATGCATTACTTAGGTACGTATAATTTCATTTTAGAGAATAAAATAAATAGCAAATCAGGTAAATTATTCAGTATATGTAACATTCACTTACCTCATTTGAATCACATCTACCCCAACACGAAAGCATAGGAATCACATCCCAGCATCCTTTTCCAAACGAATCCTTTCTGGTCACATTATGATAATAAATCCTTTTATGACAAGACAACGTTGATTCCGGATCAACATCGGCACCGTTCAAAGCCACAAGGCAAATCAAAGCAATCAATACTTTCAACATTTTCATTTCAATTGTGAACTAAAACTCGAACTGAACACTTCCGCAATTCGACGAAATCTTTTTTAAATACACACCTGCCATATTTGGCATTTTCAAGGGGTGGAAAAAAAATTATAATTCGAATGACGACAATCGTATCGAGATTCGTCGTCGTTTACGAATAAAAATTAGGAAAAAATGTTTCAAGTAGGGCGTATTTTTATTTCATGTAAATTTGATAGCTCTTCCTTGAAAGAGATATTCGTTAAAATAATAACGTCGTGAAGATGTCTAAAAATAGAATATCGTACTTATAATTTCTGTTTTTTGTTTTCCATTATGCAAATTAACAAGATTGGAATTTTTGGGCGAATTTTCAGTATTTTTTCAAGATGTCTATATTGGATGGATTTGAAAAATGAAAATTCCTTGCTATTTTCTGAATTTTTTATGGCCATTTTTCATGCAATTTTTCAGGCTTCGAATTTGCCCCAAAAAGAACCCCTTTTTCATATTTTCATTAAAAAATTCAAGAATGGAGGAAATTGTTGAAAATTCTTGCTTATTTTGCAGTAAAATCATAAAAATTCTCGCTATTTTCTGGGGTTTCTTGTTTTTCTTGCCATTAGATACCATGTTTTTATATAAATGATGAAATGTTCGAAAAAGAGTTCAAAATGTGACACTTCGTAGATCAATTTATCTCGGTACAAAAATCTTCAATCGTCACAAAAAAATGTTCTTTAAGAGAGCTGATTGCCTTTAAAATTGCCAAAATCTTTTTCAAATTGGAAAAATCAAGATGAAAAATTTGCGAAGAAATTATTTTCCGTAATTTTTTTCGAATTTGGCTAAATATAGAAAATAGTCAATTTTTTAAAAAGAAATTCACCCAAAACAACAATCGCAATAAAAACATTAATACACGGCTACGGATTACAGCGACGAAAACAAAAACATTAAAGCTTGAAAAATTCAAGCTTGAATTAGTTTACAAAAGTCATTCGACCGGTGCATGGTAAGTTTATATCTATTTTCGTGTATTTTATCAATTTATACTTCAAATCGTCGCTATTCTATTATTTACATCGCGTCTAATTACAAACGAGCGACAAATAATTATCGAATAATGTTTCCGATTTCTTTATATTCGTTCGCAGAGTCAAATTATATCACTTCATATTGGTCAAGCAGGAATCCAAGTCGGCAGTGCTTGCTGGGAGTTGTTAACTTTAGAGCAGGGCATAAGCCCTGACGGTGGCCCTGATACCGCCATCGATTACGATCAAAAATGTCCACCTCTGGAGGATCCTTCCTGGTCGACGTTTTTCGAATACAATCTATCCAATAAGTACATACCGAGGGCTATTTTGATCGATTTAGATCCAGCAATAATAGGTCAGTTTGTCTTAACAGTTTTTGAATCCTTTTATATACGTATCTGGCTCCATTTTATTTTCAAATTTCACGCAGATGAAGTTCGAAATAACAGCCACAAAGGGCTATTCAGATCAGACTGCATGATATCGGGCAAGGAAGATGCTGCTAGTAATTTTGGTCGAGGGATGTACACAATCGGACGCGAATTTTCCGCCAGGATTTTGAACATTATTCGTAAACAGGTCGAGCTGTGCAACAATCCCAGTGGATTTTTCATTTATCACTCGATGGCCGGAGGTACCGGTTCCGGATTGGCTACTTTGCTCATTCAAGAACTATCTCACGAGTATCCTCGTCAGCATAAACAAGAAGTGGTTATATATCCTTGTCCCAGGGTTAGTACCTCGTTTTTGACTTTTTTTTTTTACAAAAGTCCTTACGTAGCGAAGATTCTAATCAAAAGCGTGCCTTGTCAAAGAGAAAAGGAGGGGATAGGATGATGATGGTGATGGTTAGTGGTTACGATGTCATCATAAAAAAATGATTTTAGAATTTGGAATCCCAAAACCTATACAAAATTTTATGAAAATTGTTAAAATTACGCCAAAATTGATTGAAAATGCAGAAAATGGTTTCAAACCTGATGAAAATTGGTAAAATTGAAAGAAATCACTCAATAAAATAGTATTAAAAACGTTTGAAACAACCAAAAAAAAAAATTCAAGAATAATTGAAAAAATTGGCGAACAAATTACGTTGAGAATCAATAATAAGTATGGAAATTGTTTACAGTTGAAAATATGTAGCTTATTTAATGAATTGTGACCTATAAAAATAAGCAGGTATGATTGAAATAATGCAAATATAATCGCTCCCAAGTTGAATTCAGATTTCAAAATCAAAATTTAGAAAAAAAAAACGTAAAACCATTTTAATGTATAAAAAATGTTAAAATTGCAAATTCTTATAAAAATCATTCAAAATATTGTAAAATTTGCAAACAATTTTTCCAGGTTTTTAAACAATTTGTGGTCATCAAAATTAACCATTAAATTACAAAATTCCATAAAATTTTATCTGTTTATTATTCGTTTTAAAAAATGTAATAATTTTTTACGCCACTCTCAATTTTTTTACGATTTGAAAATTTTTATAACATTTTCATAAATTTTTGCAATATTTCACAGAACTTCATGATGTCAAAATCGACTTTTGAAAGATTTTCAGTGAATTTTCATACATTTGCATTGAATTTTTAATAATTTTTCAACATAGATGAATATTTTATCACGTGGGGGGGGGGATGTTTTAACAAAAAAAATCACACAAAATTCTAATTTGTAGAATTTTTAAAAAATGGCTATTTCTTTCTCCAAGAATGAAGGAATTGATTAAACCCAAAGGAAGCGAGGATGAAAATTTAAAAAAACAAAGTTTATTCGTGAAACTTGAAATTTTACTATCTTTTCCAATATGTTGGTACTTAAGATGAACTTTTCACCCTCTCCTCCGGGCAAAACTCACATTTTTAAAAGGAATTCACCATACAATACATTAAATACCAAAAATGTTGCAACATTCGAAATAAGAAAATACATTTTTATTTGTCATAAAATCTAACAAAATGTTGAAAAGCAATAAAAAATTCAGAACGTACAACTAAAAATAATAATTTTGTTTTTTTTCAATTTTTGGTTTTATTTATAAACTCAAATTCGGCTTCAAAGTCTTGACGTCATCGCACCACTACAAATGCAAATATCAGTTCATGTATCAATTTGTGTTCTTTTTCAAAAGGGGGATAGACGAAAAAATTAACATTGATTCTTATGGAAGTTCTATCGTTTTTTCAATTTTTCTCAGTTTTGATGTGTTGATTTTTTTATTTTTTGATAATTTTGACGAGTTGAGCTATCAAATTAGTCAAAATTGTCAAAACAAAACGATTTAAACACATCAAAAATTAAAAAAATTGGAAAAACTATAGACCTCCCATAAGAATCTATGTTAATTTTTTCGCAATCCTCCTTTTGAAAAAGTACACAAACTGATAATGTGCATTTGTAATACGAGTAAATGCAACGTCAGACTTTGAAGCCGAATTCAAAATAATTATGGAAAACTGAATCTTGCTTTTAACGAAAAATAATTTGATACAATTTTGTTAAAATGTTATTCAATGAAAAAAAAGAAATAATATGAAATGATACTTGAACGCTTTTTTTTGACATTTTGGGAGATCTCAAAGAATCGAAGAATAAATGAATTAATTGAAGACCTCTTTTCCAAAGTGGCCCAAGTCAATTTTTGAAAAAAATTACTCAGTTAATTTTGAAGGGTCATAGCTCGTAAAGATCAAATTTTTGGAGATCGAGACTTTCGCCACATTTTTGGTATAGAACTGTACAATACATTCAGTTTGGTAGCAAAAAAAAATGCTTCAAAGGCATACAGTACAAACGTATTTTTCGTTTTTTGAAAAAAAATTGCCTGTTTTGACTTAGGTCACTTTGGAAAGCAGCTCTTCAATTGAAGACCTCTTTTCCAAAGTGGCCTAAGTCAATTTTTGAAAAAAATTACTCAGTTAATTTTGAAGGGTCATAGCTCGTAAAGATCAAATTTTTGGAGATCGAGACTTTCGCCACATTTTTGGTATAGCACTGTACAATACATTTAGTTTGGTAGCAGAAAAAATGCTTCAAAGGCATACAGTACAAATGTATGTAAAAGTAGACTTTTACTTCCTCTACAATGAAAATAGGCATTTTGTTCGATTTTTGCAATTATCATGAATCATCAGAGTTGACTCGTCGGAGGGAGATGAGGAGGGGGAAAAAATCAAAAATTTTTAATCGAAGTAAAATTTTTTCTGATTTTTCCAACTCAAAACATAAAATTTTCAAAAAAGGTCATAACTTTGAAAATTTATCACCATAAATTTTTCGTCAAAAAAAGAAATTTTTATGGAGGGGAAACTATACTCCTCTGACCTTCGTTTGGTCCGGTTCAAATTTTTACATTGTTTGAACAATTTTCCAGACTATTTTGAACAGATTTCAAAATTGCATGCCATAATTTTGCAATTTGGAGAGTACAGAAATTGGGGATCACCATCAACCATTTATTCGAGTATTTTTAAACGAAAAAATGAAAGTGGAGGGGAGGAGAAGTTACATCTTCGCATCTTGGCAATACTTTTCGTCAAATGTTCTGAATATTTACGTAGCTATTTTTACCCCATCTCGTTTCTAATTAACTCCTTTCATTCGCAGCTCTCCACAACAGTAGTCGATCCCTACAACACAGTCTTATCCACACACGGCACCCTAGAATCGAGCGATTGCGCATTCATCATGGACAACGAAGCCTTATACGACATCAGCACCAACTATCTCGACATCGAAGGCCCAACGTACATCCACTTGAACCAAATCATAGCCCAAGTCGTCTCATCAGTCACCGCCTCGCTCCGATTTGGTGGCTCGATCAACATAAACATATCCGAATTTCGTTCCAATCTCGTCCCCTATCCTCGAATCCATTTCCCACTGCTGACCTACGCGCCCCTATATTCCATGTACAAAGCTCTCCACCGTAACGTCAGTATGGTCCAGATGACACGCCAATGCTTCCAAAAAAGCCACCAGCTTCTAAAATGCGATCCATCCAAAGGGAAGTACATGGCCATCTGTATGATGTACAGAGGTATCCTCGAACCTAGACAAATCGCCGAAACAGTACAGGAAATCAAAGACAGCAGCGTACAATTCGTGAACTGGTGCCCGACAGGGTTCAAAATAGGTATAAATTACCAACCACCTGTCACCGTTCCGGGGAGCAACTTCAGCGTGGAATCTGCTGCAGTCGTATCCATCGCGAATACCACATCGGTCGGCGAAACGTGGGCTCGAGTCAATTACAAGTTCGATTTACTATTTTCCAAAAGAGCCTACGTTCATTGGTACCTGGGGGAAGGAATGGACGAGCAGGAGTTTATCGAAGCTCGAGAAAACCTAGCAGCTTTGGAGAGAGATTACGTCGAATGCGAGAACGATTCGTTGATTCCAAAAGACCAATCTGAAGGTACCCAGAAAACCTCTCCAACTGGTCCAGACTTCGAATACAAAAAATCTCGGACAAAGAATCGAAAAAATACGACAATCAACGCCGAATATTCAGCGGAACAAAAAAAGCTCACACCATCATCGTCGCCTACTCACACGAACCTTTAAAATTTTCTAGATAAAAGCGTATCGTATCGTACACCTCAAAGTCGTATGTAATCTATTTAATATAATTCCTTCGCAATTATAATCATTTTTTCAATACCATCTCCAAGGTTGGCTCGAACATTTATCATGTAAAAGGTTAATCGCGTCAACTGTTCGCGAAACTTCTTCAGTAATCGATTACGATATCTCCCTATGACTTTTGAGGGTTGATTTCCGTGTAAAAATCTCCTTAAAAAGTCCAACTTGGCTGAAAATCCTACACGAGAATAATTTTGCAATCAAGTTCGCCGCGAGTGTATGAAATTAGGCCAAAAGCGTGTATTAGAGTTGCATGTTTACTACGTTCTCGCTGGCTGAGGCGATGTAATCGATCAGAAAAATACACAAATTTCATTCCCGCCGCCACGAGTCGAATGCCTTAGCAACCTGCTATATGAATCAACAACAATGAAAATATTTTACGCGCTAAAAACGTCCACCGTCTGTCATACGGATGCGAAATGATTTCCACTCATACTGATACGGAAAACGATTGGAGAATTTTTAAAATACTTTGTAGTGATACGTCCTCGACAAAGGTAAATGTAGTTGTTTACGTAATCGTAGTCGCGTTCTTTCGTCGTTTTTTGGTCGACGTTACGAGTACCCTACGAGTTGGGTTATGTATATTACGTACAGGTAGATTTTTGTACACCTCCGTGACGTACTTGTATATTTTGACGAGGTATAAATAAATTGCTGAGAGGTAAGATATGCCCGATTATAGGTTATCTATTATTTGCGTATTTTTTCCCTTTTTTATTTGACAATTATCTGATGTAATACCGATCGATACAATCGACTGTTAATTCCAACGTATTAGAATAATATTGATTTCCGCTTCATATAAGTATAAGGAAATGGAAAATATTTGAAATTTTCCACCAATTTAAAATTGATCTCGATCTGATTCATGATACGAGTGAATTGGAGTTTAAAATTTATAAAAATATTTACACTCGTGTCCATTTTCTTCTCTTCCTCAAATTTACCCAATCAATGGTACCTATAAATAGATATACAAATATTGGTACTTAAACCTAATACCAAATAAATGAATTTATTTCCTAATACCTTTGGTAATTTATTTCACGCTAATTTCAAGATGTCCAACGAAGATTTGAGAATTCACGACGTCACTACGAGCCTTCGAAGCGAATTAGCAGCATTACAGTATAAAAGAGATCGTTTGCTAAACGAGGTAAAAAACTACGTTAAATTCAACCAGTTTAAGAATAATTTAAATATGTAGTGTTTATTAAAATAGTAAACAAGTTGTAAATGAGTAAAAGTTACGCAAAATTATTACACGTACGCATTCAGTTCACCTTCGTAGATGGCCCGTGTTTGTACGCTCCTTGTGTATCCCAGAACATTGTGGAAGCTGCGAGAAGTGTAGAAAAAGTTGCGGATAGATGTTTTTGAAGGGGTATCGAGATTATGCGTTTTTATTCTTTTTTTCGGCTGCAAAATGGGTTTGCTAGTTTGGTAGGAAGTATAGATGCGGATAATTTATTCGAAAATTTCCGGTCGTTTCTTCTTTGGGTAGTTTTTCGAGCTAGGAAAATATATCGCTGACGTCTGATGAATCATTTACAAAAATAAAACTTCGGTTTCTATATTAGAGAAAAAAACAAGTATTTTTCGCCAGAATTTTTTTCGACTTAATCGTATGGATTGTTTTTTTTCAGATGTGGATCTATGGGCGGGGGGGGGGGGAAATGGTCATTTTTTGTTTTTTGAACGAAATTTAAAAAAAAATCGCTTCCCTAAGGTGGTCTTCTTTTCCATGAAATATAAACAAACCTTTCTTTTTGCCATTTTTCGACAAATTTAGACTCTCAAAGAAAATCGAGAAAATCGTAAAATTTCATCCACCTCCACCCCCCCGGACGACAATGAAAAGCACGGGTAATTTTTTTGATTTTGAAATTGCTCACCCCAGAGGTGTTCATTTGAGTGAAAAAAAATTATTCCCAAAATTTCACTCCTCTGAGTTGAGGTTAACCCGTGCCACCGGGCACTCAAAGTTGAGGACGCGACGCTCGAGCGCGTTCGATGCTACCCCGCCACCGTACGCGGTGGTGAAGTTTTTTTGCGTACGGGCTACGTTACAAAAATGTTCTTAGGTCGTATGGGTGACAGGGGAGGGGTAGGTGTTAAAATTACACAATAAGGAATCGTTTTTAGATTATCTAGAGTATACCCAGACTGTTTCGAAATTTTTTTGTGATTTTATGACTGTTGAAAAAACTTATAAATATAGCGATTTTTTCTGCATTGTTTTTTTGATGTTTTTAATCAAAAAATTGGTTCTCAACTATGGTCTGCAAGTATTTCACACTAGAATATTGTAAAGAAAAGAGAATATAGCAAAAATTTTCCAAGAACTTGGGGGTTTCAATTTTTGAGAGCTGATTTGGAAGGTGAGCATTTTTGATAATGAAAAGTCCAGTTTAATTGTCCCCCCCCCCCATCAAGAATCCCGGCCTAAATCCGCTACGGTTTGTTTGGCAATATTTCTTGATAGTTGATTGAAGAGAGGTGTGCAAAAGTTTATGCCTGGACTTTAAAACGACCTGATAAAAATTTTACCCCTACCATTCAACCATTAAATCTCTCAATTATCCTCAAAATGTGACTATACTCATTCAAATTTTTTGGAAAATTACAGATTTTTTTGAAAAATCTCACTGCATATGATCTCATATAGATGTTTATGCATAAAAAACTACTGTTTTGTGTTATTTGAATTTTGAAAAAAAAAATCGAAAAACATTATTTTTGAGAAAGTTTTCAATGAAAATAATATTTATATGGATATTTTTGCCTAAAAAGTTTATCAAGAATAATGGTTTTCTTCCATCATCCCTCCCCTCCCCATGATTAAAACAAGTTTTCAAAAAGGAAAAAATTGTGGTTTTTTTTCAAAAATGATGGTATCGGTGAAAAAACATCGACGATGATTTTTTGGATAAAAATATTCATAATAAGATCGAACTTTTATTTCAAATTTTATTGAAATGAAAATTATGTTTAATCAAAAATGTACTTTTCTTCAATTTTTTTACGTTTAAGATGAATTAGAGAAATTAAGGAAAGGGGGAATTTTCACTAGAATGTTTTGAGGTCTAGAAATATTTGGTCCCCTCATCAAGGCCCTGCAAAGAAAATCGAGGCCCAAGAGAAAAAAAATGTAAAGGTAAAAAAAGGTCTTCCGAACGTTGATACGACATGGCTGAGCCAAAGTTTTTACTTGAAAGCCCTCGCAGAGAAGAGACAGATATTTTTGACCTTAACGGACCTCCTAGAAAATCTCGAGCCCAAAAGGAACTCTCTACATTTGAAACAGTCAAAAATACCAAAATTGACTGATGAAATAGACAAAATTAGGTCACTGATAATCAGTCAAATTCCACTGATTCCCCTGGTTATCATGTGACATTTTACTGCCAATCAGTGAAAAATTACAGATTCAATAATTAGTGAATTTTCGTTATTAAATCGGTAAAAATTAATTGACTGATTACAATCAGTCAAAATTTACTGATTAAATCAGTGAATTTTTATTTTTACTGATTCAATAAAGAAAATTCACTGATTGAATCAGTAAAATTTTTTCACAGATTTCATCAGTGACTCAATTCTGTTCAGTTGAATCATTCAATTTTGACTGATTCAAATTTAGAGAGAACCCCTCCCCTTGCACACGCACAAGCTTGCTTCTCATGTTCAATTTTCAAAAAAAAAATACAAATAAATCTAATTCATCATGCAGGTAGATTCATTCTAAATCGACAAATTTTCAATTTTAAAATTTTTTAATTGAAAGTACATATTAAGACACGAAAACGTTGCAAATGAGGGTAGGTAAAGGGGGAGAGGAGGTAAAGGAAGTCATTAGCCCCTCCCCCGACGATTTCTTATTCAACATTTTGGCAATTTTAAGTTAAATTTTGAAAGATTTTCAAAAATATCGTACGTTTCTGTAGTAAATATTTACTATTTCGTGAAATTTCGAAATTTTGAAAATTCGGGAAAGATTTTTAAAATGACGAGATATTAAGGCTTATTTTGAATTTTTTGAAAATAATTTCAAATATTTTATAATATTTTAAGCCATTTCATGATGATGCTAAAATTTTTTAAACCATCGATAATTTGTTCTAATTAATCAAAAATGTTTTCAATTTGCCACGTTTTCAAAATTTTTATTAGAAACAAAATTAAAAATAATAACTACATCTGAAATTTTTTTCAACAAAATTCAAATCAAATGAGCGCAGATGTTCAAGAGGTACAATTTTTTTTAAATATTCTGCCTTCGACCAAATCAGACTCTAGACCAAAAGGAGGGCATAGGAGTATCTCCCCCTCCCCTCAAACACACACATACAAATAATAAACTGCATTTTTCATCAAAAAGAATAAATTCAGATGAAAAAGTTTAAAAAAGTAAAAACTTGTTTGAAATACCTATGTACTAAAATTTAAAATCGAAAAAATTTGTTTTTCATAAAACAGAAAAAAATCACCTCAGTTGAAAATTTTGCATTTCATTACTCCCTCCCTCCTGAAAAATACCTACCAAGTTGGATTCTTCATTGAATTCAGTTATATCAATACTGTTAGCTCAAAAACGAATCGAAGTTTATGATTTAATGAAGAAGAAGGAGGTAAAAAATTTAAAATTTCTCACCAAAATGAAATTTCTACCGATTTTTCCCATTCAAAATGTAAATTTTGTAGAAAAAGAAATCATTCTCCAAAATTATCCGTCTCAAATCTGATTTTTTCGACTAAATAACCCCACTTTGTCCCTCGTTCGATACAGCACTCCGTCAACTTCATTCGAAATAAACTATCACCCTCGTCATAAAGCTCCAAAAATAACCATCTCACCTCGCGTTTCCAGCTCTCAGACGTCCAGACGCAGCTAAAATCGCGAGAACAACGCGTCCTCGAACTTCAAACCGAAACCGAGCAGCTGAAGGAGCAATCAGCTCGGCAAAATTCCATCATCACCAGTTTACGTAACCGAGTACAAGTAATGGCTCTAATTTTATCACAATCTCATACGTATTTATGCACTCGTTGAAATACCATTCATCTTCTCGCAACGCTATCGTCTCTCTACCGCATATAGGAATTGGAAGAACGGGAACGTACCTTAAACAATGCCCTGACCCGAACGGAAATGTCTGTGGAGACGCTTACACGGGAGAATCGTTACCAAAGTGAAAAACTCAAAGAAATGGAGATGAAAATTAATCACCTCGATATGGAGCGCAGCTCCGAGGAGCAGAATAAGAAATACACGCAGAGGAATATGATTGATGTTGTTAAACGTTTAGCTACCGCTTTGGGCGCTGAACCGACTGAATTTACAGCCGTCGAAACCGTCGCCCATAAAGCTTCCGATTTAATACAAGTAACTATCTGTTTGCGAAACTAAATTAATTTTTTAATTATTTTTCCTCGCGAGGCTAACGAATTGAGAAATTACAGGACGTTTCGATGCTGCGAACGAAAACATTCACTTTGAACGATACGCTGACCACTGTCGAGCTGGAACTTCGTAATTGCAGGGAACAATTGGAAAAAACAATCTCCGATCGGGAAAGCTTGAAAAGGCAAACGACAACGTATATCATAGAAATCGATAGATTAAAACAGGTGATTTCCCTCATTATACTGGCAGCTAGATTCATTTTACGCACCACGATACCTCTTGCGATGTCCAATTTCTCACATGGCATGGCGCCTTCGACTTCTCTGTTGCAGGATAAAGAATCATTGGAAACCAAGCAAAGAGTAATTGAAAGAGAACTATCAGAGTTGAAAGATAAACTACAGATAATGTCCAGAACTCTGAACAATGCCACTACCGATATTTCATCTCAAGAAACAGCCATCGATTCGTTAAAAAGTAAATTCAACTGATGCTTGTTTATATTTATACCCTATCACTATACTTACATACGCACGCACGCGGAGAGAAAAAAAAACGGTGTAATTTCATTGCGTCATAAATGTCGCGTAAATTTCAACGTTTTGAACCAGTTTTCACATCGACGCGATGACACACTTAGGACGCGAAATTCTTCTATACGAAACGTACCTGCGTATTTCGTGGTATCAAAAGATCGACGAGCCGAGAGGCACCATCATGTCTCGCTGTAGGTGATGATTCGAAAAGAGAGGAATTACATGTACCAGTACTTTAATAAGATAACATTCGAGAAAAGTGTTTATATGCATAGGCCATTAACATTCGTAACATACGTAAATTCGAATTGGTTTCGCAATAAATCTGGTTAAGGGGCGGAGGCGAGGGGGAGTGCGTCTCGATTGTCGCGGTCGTCTCGGTGACGTTTAAAATTGAAAGTATCTGATACATCGGTTTGGAAATTTTCGTATTTTATTTTCGCATCTGCTCGATCTACATATTAAATTAATATTTTACGTGGGAATATTGACGAAAATTACAGTCTTTCGAAATCCCTCTAAGAATAGGTACGTAAAAATATAGAATTAATGTATCATTATTTTGAATTTTTTGGGGAAAATATTTCTGTTGAACTTTTTTATGAAAAAAAATATGCAAAGTTCAGAAAATAGTTAATTAGTTACCTATTTCTGGTAGTTTCTTCACAAACGATGAAAAACTACGATTATTCAATTTTGTAAATCCTTCGTTTCTTGTCGTTTCTTACAAAAACGACGAAAACGACCACTTTTTTAATATTAAAACTGTCGTTTTCTGGAGTTTTTCAAAAATCGACAAAAATGACTATTTTCAAATATTCTAAATTCGCCGTTTCTTGTCGTTTCTCCAAATACGACAAAATGGCGGTTTTCAAACATTCTAAATCTGTCGTTTCTTACAAAAACAACGAAAACGACCAAGTTTTTAAATTTTAATACCGTCGTTTCTTGTCGTTTCTCAAAAAACGACAAAAATTACTGTTTTGAAATATTCTAAATCCGTCGTTTCTTGTCGTTTCTCAAAAAAACGACAAAATGACTACATTCACATATTCTAAATTCGTCTTTTCTTGTCGTTTCTCAAAAAACCGATGAAAATGACTGTTTTCAAATAGTCTAAATCCATCGTTTCTTGTCGTTTATTATAAAACCAGGGTTGACGCGAGTCCTTGAAAATTGCGACTCCGAGTCGAGAGGCGCGAGTCCTTAGAAATTGTAGCTCCGAGTCGACACTCCGCGAGTCTTTCACAAAAAGACTCGGAAAAAGACTCGGAGTCTTCAGCGAGTCTTTTTCAGAGTCCCACTTCTTTTTTTAAAAAATTGCAGTCAATGAATTTTTGCAGTGAATGAATGGTAAATGATGAATTATATCTTCACGACTTCGGAAAGTTGAAAAACCCATTGAAAAACCCAAAAACTTCACTTTTTTTACCTTCAAAAATACAGTCAGATGAGAAAAAAATAAAACTGTGACTCGTAAAAAAGACTCGCTCGCATTAGCCCAGTCATTTTAGGTCTGAACCTCAAAAAAATTCTTGGAAAGCTGGATTTTACATTATTTGTGTAGAATGGCCACCTAAACAACATACTAAAATTTGCACCCCGCAAGTGTCCGGGAATCCCTGCAAGAGGGTAAAAACCACCCTCAAAACCAGTTTTTCGCGTTTTCCAACAAAATAAAAGGTTTAATCAAAAAATGTCAAAAGTAAAACTTTTTTCTACGTCGAATTTCCTATAGAAATGTTATAAAACTTTTTTCAAAATTTCCACTTTTTATCTATTTTGGAGGGGGTTGAAAATTACTAGTTTTCAAAATTCTTAATTTCTTTCATTGTACGAGATTCTTCGATCTTTTAGAAGAAAAAATATAAGAATAAAATTATTTTGTCATCGAATTTCAAATAGAAGGCACCCCTCAGTATTCACGAGCAGGGAAATGTGGGGGGGAGGAACAGGGTAAGGGGAAAAGAGGATGATTTTCGTGGAAATAATAATGATGGTAAGGCATATTTAACGATGGTAAGATGAAAATGTGGTATATCTACCTATGATTAAATTTCAGTCAATGAAAAAAAATTTAGTTGAAAGTTGAAATCTTTATTCAGAAAGGAAATTTAATTCTCCACAATTTTGGTTCCTATAATTTTTTTTGGAGGGAAGTCTTTAGAAAATGAACTTGATTTCGCAAAAATTACAAGACTTCGTCACAAAATGGTGGCGTCTCCCTAATTGTTTATCTATGGGAGTCAACTCATGAGGTACAAAGTATTTGATTTTTTTAAATGGGAAAATAAAATTTAATTCATATTCACTATTCAGTGATGTCGAACGGTCGATTCATGTACAATTGACTCCAATCACGTTAAATTTGCTCAATTTCATGCCCAAATTCATAGTTTTAAAGACTGGCGTCTCAACTTTCACCCCCCCCCTCCTCCCACACGTGCCAGTACTAAAAAATTTTTCATTGACTGAAATTTAATCATAGGTAGATACCACATTTTCATCTTACCATCGTTAAATATGCCTTACCACCATTGTTATTTCCACGAAAATCATCCTCTTTTCCCCTTACCCTGTTCCTCCCCCCCCCCACATTTTCCTTCTCGTAAATACTGAGGGGTGCCTCCTATTTGAAATTCGATGAAAAAATAATTTTATTCTTATATTTTTTTCTACTAAAAAATCGAATAATCTCGTAAAATGGAAGAAATTAAGAATTTTGAAAACTCGTAATTTTCAACCCCCTCCAAAATAGATAAAAAGTGGAAATTTTGAAAAAAGTTTCAAACATTTCTATAGAAAATTCAACGTAGAAAAAAGTTTTACTTTTGACATTTTTTGATTAAACCTTTTATTTCGTCGGAAAACGCGAAAAACTGGTTTTGAGGGTGGTTTTTACCCTCTTGCTGGGATTCCCGGATACTTGCGGGGTGCAAATTTTAGTATGTTGTTTAGGTGGTCATTCTACACAAATTATGTAAAATCCAGCTTTCCAAGAATTTTTTTGAGGTTCAGACCTAAAATGACTGTATTAATAGTATTTAGACTTTTTTAGAGTCGTTAAAAAACGAGTCTCAAAGAAAAAAGACTCCGAGTCTCATTCCGAGTCGACTCCGAGTCTTCGAGTCCTTTGCGAGTCCTTTTTCAGAGCAGACTCTGGTCAACCCTGTATAAAACCGATGAAAACGACCAAATTTTTAAATCTTAATACCGTCGTTTCTCAAAAAACGACAAGAAGGGCGGTTTCCAAATATTCTAAATCGGTCGTTTCTTGTCGTTTCTTATAAAAACGACGGAAACGACCAAATTTTTTTATTTTAATACCGTCGTTTCTTGTCGTTTCTTATAAAAACGACGAAAAATTCTTACAAAAACGACGAGAACGACCAGTTTTTTAATTTTAATGCTATCGTTTCTTGTCGTTTCTCAAAAAACTACAAAAATGACTGTTTTCAAATATTCTAAATCCGTAGTTTTTCGTCGTTTAAAAAAAAAAAAAGACAAAATGACTACTTTCAGATACCTATTCAAAATCCCTCGTTTTTCGTCGCTTCTTACAAAAACGACGAAAACAGCCAAGTTTTCAAATTTTAATGCTGTCGTTTCTTGTCGTTTCTCAAAAAACGACAAAAATGACTGTTTCCAAATAATCTAAATCCGTCGCTTCTTGTCGTTTCTAATAAAAACGACGAAAAATTCTTACAAAAACGACGAAAACGACCACTTTTTCAATTTTAAAACCGTCGGTTTTTGTCGTTTCTCAAAATAAGAAAAAAAATGACTACATTCAAATATGTATTCTAAATTCGTCGTTTCTTTTCGTTTCTCAAAAAAACGACGAAAATGACTGTTTTCAAATATTCTAAATCCACCGTTTCTTGTCCTTTCTTACAAAAACGATGAAAACGACCTTTTTAAATTTTAATACCGTCGTTTTTCTCAAAAAACGATAAAAACGACTGTTTCTAAATATTCTAAATCCGTCGTTTCTTATAAAAACGACGGAAATTACCAAGTTCTTCAATTTTAAAACCGTCCTTTCTGGTCGTTTTTCAAAAAAACGACGAAAAATGATTATTTTTAAATAAGTATTCGTTTCTTGTCGTTTCTTACAAAAACGACGAAAACGACCAACTTTTTAAATTTTAATACCGCCGTTTCTTGTTATTTCGCAAAAAGCGACAAAAATGACTGTTTTCAAATATTCTAAATCCGTTGTATCCATTCGTTTCTTACAAAAACGTCGAAAAAAACCACGTTTTTCAATTTTAAAACCGTCGTTTCTTAGCGTTTTTTTAAAAATGACGAAAAATTGTAGTACTCTCTGTCGTTTCTTGTCGTTTCTCAAAAAAAGAAAAAAATTACATAATTTCAAACATTATTCTAAATCCGTCATTTCAGGTCGTTTCTTACACAAACGACCAACTTCTTCAATTCTAATACTGTCGTTTCTTGCCGTTTTCAAAAAACGACGAAAATTTTGGAAATAGTTGTTTCTGGTCGTTTCTTCAAAAATCATGAAAAGTACCAGTTTGAAATGTATTATATTGGAAAATATTTCTAGTCGTTTCTTCAAAAACAATGAAAAACAACGATTTTTCAATTTTGTAAATCCGCCGTTTCTTGTTCATCAACAATTGAAATCAATTAAGTAAGACATCTTTAAAATTTAAAACATGAAAAAAAAACTGTAAAAATTTATTAAAGATCATAACAAAAAATAATAATTTATGGAAATTTTTAAAAAGATATAATTTTGATTTCATTTGAAAAAATTAAATGGAAATGAGAAATTTTTGAAACCAAGAACAATTCAAAGTAAGAGCTCCCTCCAAAATTCGGAAAAATCATTTTTAAAAAAATAGCAAATATTAGAATTTTCTAAAAACGTAAAAATTTCTTCATTATCAAAAAAATAAACCAACAAACTGCAAAAAACATTTTTCAAATTTTTCATTTTATTTAGTACCTAACCTTAATCAAATGCAAAAATTTGGAATTCTAAATAAATAAAAATATGTCAAATTCATTAGATAAGCCATAAAAATTACTGCTCACTAGATTCACAACAACAGAAAATTTTGATATTTTTACAATAATCATAATTGAATCAACAAACACAGTAAGTCCTGAATTAAAACTGCAAAATTCATCAAGTATGTACTTAGCCTATTATAAAAACTGTGAAACGCATTCTGGAATCACAAAATTCAAACGTCGTAAAAATTCAAAAAATTAAAGATTGAGAACGAAGAACCGGCAAGTCATAAACTAGTCCAAAAAGTTCGAAAAACATTCGAAAATATAGAAAAATTATTGATTTGATATTAAAAATTGCGAACAAAAATCCCTTTTATCAAAAAAAAAAAAAATCAAAATTTGTGTCATTTGTAGAAATTTTATTCAAAAAATAACGAATTTCAGAAATTTATCAGAAAAATCTTGAAATACATGGTGAAAATACCAGCTTATGACAAAAATATCGCATTTTTCAACAAAAAAATGAACTTTTTCAAAATTTTATCTCAAATTTTTTGATAAAAACTCGATAAAATTCTACGAAAAAATCTCACAGATTTTAAAGATTTTTTAAAGGTATTTAATTCCTATCCAAATTTTTGGTAGATGAGTTTGAAATAATACAATTATCTTCTCTCAAAACTCAAACAACACCCCTTTTCTCATCCTCTACTTCAAAAACTCATAAACCTTCATTTTAATTTCATCCTACCACTCTACAAAATAACCCATTCTTTTTTCCAGCCGACGTCAAGAAAAAAGAAGAAAAAATCCAAGAAGTACAAAACGAGCTGACGCATTTGCTCGAAACACTAGCCATCATTACCAGTACACCGACGCATTTCGTCGAACCTCAAATTCACACAATAAAAGACCGAGTCAAACAAATCGTCCACGACATAAAAGAAAAAACAATAGTACGTAACTCGTAATCAAACCAATCCACCGTAATATTTAGATTAACCCAGCCATCAATTCAACGAATTCGTTCCTTTTGCAAACTAATCTCACGTGCTATTATTTTGGTGCAGGAATTGGAAGATCTGAAAACCAAATACACGTGTTTATCGCAGCAAAGCACTTATGACGGCGAATTACGAATACAAGAAAAAGCACGTTTGAAATCATTAGAAGAAGAAAAATCGCTGCTCGAGACACGATTACATAAAACCGAATCCGAGTTGACATCTTGCGAAATTGCTAAAGAAAATTTAAAACGTGATAAAGTCATAGTACGTATAACATACGACAAAATCTAAAATTTATTCGTACATATTATATGCACTCGAATACGTACACGTACATTAATAATAATCTCAAACGAGTCCGCAACGGCTGCGAATTTCACACCATCTCCTTTGGTCGACAATTTACACCTTTTATCTTCCATGTTCTCGCAGTTTGTCACATTTCTCGATCGTTTATCACGAATTTTAAACATGGACGAGATCTCGAAAGAAGTCGGAATCGAGCTGCACACCGAATCCATACTCCTTCGTACCGAACAATTGGTCAAGCTCGAGAGTGGAAAAACCATCGATAAAGTAATTACACGACTTATTTTTCTGCCGTTGTAAATTTAGCTCTGAAAACACTTAGGGTCGACGATTCTACGTACATAATTCGTCTCCATGACATGACAACCTAATGCGTAAGTATACCGGAGTCCAAGACAGGACGTTCAATACTCGGGCGATAAATTTAAAACTCGTGTTTTGTCGAGGTTATTACATTATTTCTTCGCGTTTGCATAAGTTAGGTACGTACCTACGATACAATTACGATGTATGATTTTATGTGTAATCGCAGCTATTAAACTACACATATTACCCGTATATTCCGTGTACCAGATTTCGAAGAGAAAAAACATCGCTCGACCCTCACTGCTGCGACGTAAGGATACCTAATTTTCAATTCTTTTACTTCGAGCAAAAAATCGCCTGATCCCACAATAATAGAGGCTAATTAGGAAAAAAAATTTCTAGCAAAGCTTTTATTGCGGAAAATTGTCGAGAGTGGTCTCCTGAATAACTCCAAAGAGTTACCACCCCATTTTTTAGGGGGTACCCTCAAAAAACGGGATTTTCGAATTATCTCCCTAGGGTTTGATTTTAGGGTAAAAATAGCTTAGTACTTTTTTTTCTACACTCAATTTCCTAAAGTGCATGTTGTTGGCATGAAAATAATAGTAGTATTAATGTAAATTGGTGGTATTAATAATTTTTAACCCCCCTCCTGTGTGTCTGCCCCCACCTCTCATTCATAAGGTACCTGGCCCAAATACCGTCACCCATAGTCGTTTTCTCCCTGCGACCACGCCATTTGATTTCTTGAAACTAACAAAACGTGATTTGGGTATACCTACCTGAAACCTTTGGCCATAACCCCAGGGATCGAATTTTCCCCAACTTTACATCATATTGAGCCTCAGGCCAAAAACCAAAAGTGGCCATTTTTTGATCTAGGGAAAATATGAGCCAAATTTCATCCCCCTCGACTAATTTTCTATAAAAACATCGAAAAATGATGAAAAATTTCGAACGAATAAATCGACGTTTTACTTTAACACATTAGGTTTACATTATACTTTTCATAAATATATTCGTTATTCGAAATTTTCCATAATTTTTCGATGTTTTTATAGAAAATTAGTGGAGGGGTGCGAAATTTGACTCATATTTTCTCTAAATCAAAAAATGACCACTTTTGGTTTTTGGCCTGATAGTCTACAATCCAAGGATGAAAAAATGCTCTAGAAATCGAATTCAGCGATTTTTTTTGAGAACCAAAAAATGAGCTGCCAAAATGTCGGTACTACCCGCCTTACTCTAAAAAGTGCAGTTTCAAATTTTTAATCCTGCACAATGGCCCCCTAAAAAGATGATTTAGGGGACACGGTCCGAACCAAAAAAAAATCGACGAATTTGGGTTGAGGGACTTCTCCTGATACCAAATATGTAATTTTTTTTCGTTGCACCTTGCACAACTGCATTTTATTGTACTTTAAGTGCAATTTTTATGCATTTTGGACGATTTCAGACAGTAAAAGAGCCCTCTTATCCAAAATATAGGTGAGAACCAAAAAATACTCGTTAATTTTGTTGAATTAAACCATTTGAAGTCGATTCCCGCAAAAATGGACGAAAAATTCCTGCACAATGCGAAGTAATGAAAATAAACAGGTTGGTCGCCTCATTCCCCCACCCCCACTAGGATTATGTCACGGAATACTTGTTCAAAAATAGCGATGCGATACATCAAAATAGGTCAAGATTTCACGCTGAATCCGAAAATCATAATCATTTTTGATTTCGACCCTCTTCGGTGGAGTTCTGCCCCCAGAACGCCGACTTTACTCAACCTTACAACATGGGGGGGCCTCAAAAAGCACCCCCACACACCCCCTATGGTAAATTTCAAGTAACTCCCTTTCTTTAAAATTTTTTTTGGTCTTGTTGTTCATCATACCACCTTTCATGCTTCTTTCACTAAAAGCGAATTTTTTATGGTTTGCGGTTGCACTATAAGGTCTATTAATCATTTTTCCTCCTTTAAATTGTAGTTTGGAGGCTAAACTCCACCGAGGGGGGGGGTCAAATTTAAAAATGATCACCATTTTCGAACTCAACGTGAAATTTTAAACTATTTCGATATGCCGCATCGCTGTTTTTGAATGAATGTTTCTATTATAATTTGGCGGGGTGAGGGATGAGGGTTGGAATTTTTTTTTGGAAGGGAGCAGGGTATGCTGAAAGTTGAAATCAATCAACCACAATTGTCTGATTTGCGTAAATTCCAATTACCGGTACGTCTTATCTACATAAATGGTATCAATTCTTCAGTTTCCCCCTCAAATTCAAGTTTGGGGCCAAACTCCACCGAAGGGAGGGGGTCGAAATAAAAAATGATGACGATTTTCGAATTCAGCGCGAAATTTTGACCGATTTTGATGTATTGCATCACAATTTTTGAGCAAGTATTCCGTGACATAATTTTGGTGGGGGTGGGGGAATGGGGCCAGTGGCGTAGCCAGGATTTTGTCAGCAAGAACGAGATTTTATGTCAAATTTTCTGTGGTTGTTTTGAAACATAGCAAGTATTTTTTCACTACATATTTTCAGTGGCGTAGCCAGTCTCATTGGGGGGGGGGAGGTCAGAGCTTTCAAAATTTTTTGAAAAATTTCAAGTAAATTTTTAAAAAAATTCAAGTTTAGCCCTCCCTCCCTCCCTCGCCACAAAATTTCTTTAAATTTGGAATCATTTTCATAAATATTTAGGTAAAAGTTGCAGAAAAATACTTAAATTTTGGAGCAAACAACTTCCATGCCAATTATTTTGACCTTGAAAACCAAAAATAAAGACAAATTTATGCAATGGCATTGGAAGCTTATATTTCAGAAGGGTACAAAGAGGGTATGAAGACTTGGATAACTAGAAGGTTTTAGGGGAAGGGGTTAAAAGGGAGCATTTTTTTGCAATATTGCCTCAATTAGTTGATATAATTATGATTTTGTTCATGCCCGAGCGAAGCGAGGGCGAAGCTTTGAAAAAATTGAATTTGTAATGTTCAAAAAAGACGTTTTTTTGCTCAAAAATTTGTTTAAAAAAAGGCCATGGGGGCGATCGCCCCAGTCGCCCCCCTTGGCTACGCCACTGAATGGGGCGACAAACCTGTTTATTTTCATTACTTCGCATTGTGCAGGAATTTTTCGCCCATTTTTGCGGGAATCGACTTAAAATGGTTTCACATTCAACAAATTTAACGAGTATTTTTTGGTTCTCACCCATATTTTGTATAAGAGAGCTCTTCTACTGTCAAAAATCGTCCAAAATGCATAAAAATTGCACTTAAAGTGCAATAAAATGCAGTTGTGCAGGGTGCAACGGAAAAAAATTACATGTTCGGTATCGGGAGAAATCCCTCAACCCAAATTCTTCGAATTTTTTTGGTTCGGACCATGTTTCCTAAATCCTCCTCCCCCCCCCCCCATTGTGCAGGGTTCAAACTTGGAAACTGCACTTTTTCGAATAAGGCGGATACCTAGTACCGGAATTTTGCCAGCTCATTTTTTTGGTTCTCAAATTCGATCCCTGGAGTTATGGCCAAAGGTTTCAGGTACCCAAGTTACGTTTTGTTAGTTTCAAGAAATCAAATGGCGTGGTCGCAGGGAGAAAACGGCTATGGGTGACGGTATTTGGGGCAGGTACCTTATGAATGAGAGGTAAGGTGAGGGGTTAAAATTATTAATACTTCCATTTTCATGCGCACAACATGCACTTTAGTAATAATTTTATAACTATTATCACGTTTTCCCAAATCCCATTTCTTTCAAGTGTCTCTATCTCCTCTGCTAATGGACGTAAAAAAAAATGTATACAATAAATGTTGGAATTGTGTATAGAACAAAAAAGTACTGAACTATTTCCTCCCTAAAATCAAACTTTAGGGAGATAATGCAAAAATTCCGCTTTTAGGGGGGTTCAACTCCCCCAAAAAATTTAGCCTGAAGTCTGTGGGGTGGTAACTCTTTGGGGTTATTCAGGGGACCACTCTCGACAATTTTCTGTAATAAAAGCTTTGCTAGGCAAATATGTTTTTTTTTTCTCAAAATGATGCTAATTCGCCTACACTACAATCCTCAAGTGCCTATCTTATTACTCGGCACTCGTAACGTTCGCGAATTCCTCCCTCATCGCCACTAATTTGTTGACGTTGGTGGAAAATCTACATACAGTAGAGATGGAATTCTTTTGATTTGAACGAACAGGAAATCGTTTATACATACTTGCTCACGTAGCCATCCACTCGACCACTCCATAACTTTTTTTTTCAGCTGACACAACTCAATCCACTTCGTGATAATTAATACACTTCTTGTCGATGAGACGTAGGTAGCCTAGGTACTATTACATGAAAGTATACTCGTCGATTTGGTTAGGTATAGGTAGTTTAGGTACCTACACGTACTGATATATTTCTTATTACACTACGTATTATTCTAAGTCATTGATATATGCGAAAAATCCCTCCTCCCGACAACTCGCTCTTAACGGGCATCTCTCGACCTATTATAAGTAACTAATTAACGTACTCGTATGTGTGCGTATGTTTTATGTAAGTCAGCGGTTGTTTATCAACTTCAAAAAAGAATCAGAACGTTAAGGGAACAATTACAAAGGAGAGATTTGCATTTGGATTTGTTACGTAAAAAGATTAATTTGCAAGAGGAAAATACTCGAGTACGTTCGCTTCTGGAAGCCGAAAAAGAGGAAGCTAATCTTAGGTAAGTAATTTGTTAATGTGTCGATTTAATCTATCACCGTATAAATCTACTTTCGACTGTTCTGTACTTTTTTTGGCAATAGGGTGAAAAAATTGCAAAAACAAGCCGATAAATTACAGATTCAGTTGACCGAGGCTCGAGCAGTGGCACGAGATTTGAGGAGCCAGTTGAATGAAGCAGATGAATTTAAGGTTCGCGGGGAGGTTATTTTTTCAGATGATGGATTTAGAATTGATCGAGTTGTGTTTGTATTTTGTAGACGAAATCGCTCGAAAGAGGGCAGAAAATTGAAGAATTACAAAAACGTTTAACCGAATCCGAAACGCTAAGGATACGATATTTGGAAAAATTGACCACCTTTAAAGAGCAGGTACGAATACTGATACTTTTTACTTGGATAATTTTCTTCGTGAATTATTTTTACTGAGAACTAAACTCGTATGAATGAAATTTTTTTTAGACGAATTCAACCATATGGCAATATTGTTTATTATTTCTTTAGACATCGAAAATTGGCTACCTAAAAAATAAGAAAAAATCTTTCAAAAGGTCAACAAAATCTTGGTCCCTCTCTTCGTCCTCTTTAAAAAGTATAGGTACAGGGTGACTTAAAATTTCCGGAACGCGAAAATTGCTTCGTAAAAAAAATAATAAGGTCCATCGAATAATGAAAACCCATTCACGACATAGCTGAAGCTCCATTCCCTTTTAAAAATATAAATTCGTCCCTCATTAATTACGAATCTTTGAAAAATTTTGGACTTTTTTCGATTTTTGTGATTTTCAAAAAAAAAAAATATCAAAACTCAAAATTTTGAAAATTTTAAAAATTGAGATATTTAAAAACTAACAGTTGCATATGATAGAGTTTGGGATAAGGATAAAAAAAAAAATCATTGCATGCAAATTTTGCCTAATCAAAAATTTGAAGGGGCAAAAATTTACAAAAAAATTAAGTTTTCGTGAAATTGGCAACACTGTCTCCCCCACTCAACCCTTTTCAGATATTTTGAGTACAGCGTTGACCTTGCCCCTTGCCGACCTACACGTAGGCAACCCTTCGTTCAGATCAACGTGAGGCAATGTGGGGCGATTTCTCTCTAAATTACAAAAAAAACGTTGCGTTCCGGAACTTTTGGGTCACCCTGTACTTAGGTACGAATCATCTTCTACATGATTACCTATTAAAATGAAAAAAAGTACTAGAAAATGTAATAAAATAAAAGCTCACCAATGCAACGTAATTTGAAAATTCAAAAAAAGAGGTAAAATTTCGCTTAGGAAAGTTAACCTTTAAATCAGTTTCTCAAAAAAAATCAGGTGAGGGGGTAAAATGGGGTAGTTTTTCAACGTATTTCGAATTTTGATGCGCCTAACTAAAAATCAACGTGAAATTTCCTCAAAATGACGAATATACGGTATTTTTAAGATTTCTAATCAATTTTTACCCCTCTCTTCGCAAAATCTCAATTTGAAAACTTAAAATTTTTCTGAAAATTTCATAAAATTCTTTTGATTTTTTTTTAAATTTTTGTTGAAACTACATTAAAAAATTGGGGAAACCCGGAGATTTTTTATCTTCAATTATAATAATTCGACTAGTCAACTAACTATCAATAATAATAATTTAAAAAAACTATTTTAAAAAAATGAAAAGTTTGAAAATCTGAATAAATTTTTACCAAATTTTTACCACGTCTTTTGAAGATCATTCTACAACAGTTTTTCGTTCATTAAAATTCGATAAAAATTGAAAACACCTCACCTCGGAGAGGAGGGGGGAGTAAAAATTCAAGAAAACGAATTTCCAAAGAAGTAAAGAACACTAAAAAAGATGATGATGATTTCAACAGGAGGGGAAAGGTTACGTTCGGAAAAAATTTGTAATAGAAATTAACAAAAATCGAAATAATAGGGAAATAAGTGATGTTTGGCAAAAGTAAGTCAAACTTGATTGTCTTTGGACATTTTTAATTGGCACTTCTAAGCTTTTTTCTCGTTGATTTTATTGAACATTCTGGATTAAAATTCTTCAGTTTTAAAAAATTAATTTTTCTGTTCTTAAGAGACAATATTTTAACAAATCCACCATTTTGAGTAGTTTTAAAAAGTAACAAACTAAATTTTGAGAATTTTTAAAACAAAATACGAGCCCTGAACATCTAAAAATGTTCATCCTGGTCGATCTCGTTCTAATTTACATCATGAGAAAATTTTGGGTAGGTACCTAATCTTGAACCGAGTGTCCAATCTTCTTTCACAAAGAAGACAGCTAAAGATAGCGCTCACCAAGAGCAAAAAAATTTTCAAAAAAGCAAAAAAAATTCGAATTAATTTGAAAATTTATTGTTTTTATAGCTCCTTCAATTTGTAGATTAGACCACATGATCTTCCAATCTAAGATGGGGGACATACTACCAAATAATCTTGATTTTTATACCAGATCATATGAGAAATTCCTATCCCAAAATTTCATGCTCATTTTGAAGCTTTCAGCCTTTAAGAAGTTGAAAACAAATATTTTCGTACTTTTTTAGTTTTCTTTCAAAATTTGATGGTCAGCTTACCCCCACGAAAACTATATGTGTATTCATAGTCAAAAAAATTAGGTTTAAATCAAACAATTCTCAGAAGTTTAGTGATATACATGATACCTACTAAATCTGAAAAATTAAAATTCTTGCTATTTTATAGACTTTTCTGGACATTCTCACAAATTTTTCTTGCCTCAAAGCCCAAAAATGAATCTTTCTTTTTATTGATTATCCAAGAAAGAGCAAAATGTTAGAAATTCTGGATTTCCACAGTATCTTAAATTATCAAAAAAAAAATCGCTTTTTTTGCTACTAAGGTAAAATTTACACTAATGTCTGGGGGTTTCTCGGTTTTTTTTTGCTAGTAGACACATTTTGATAACTTTCCTGAAAAATTTTATTTTTTGGATAAAAAAAAATGGGAAACATAGAACTCTAGAATCTTGCGTGAATTTATTTCAAAATTGTTGAAAAATTCAACATTTTCAACAGGAAAAATTTTCAATTTTTTAAAAATATCTTACAAAAAATTCAAGAATTAGGTATTTATTTAAATTTTACAATTCTATAAATTGGCTCCAATTCATACGTACTCTTCCTCCCTTCTTTAACTCTCATGTCGTATAAATTCAATACAATAACCCGTCAACTAACGCAAAAACACCATTTTACAGCTGCGAATCACAGCGGATACCAGCGACCAAGACAGAACGATGAACGAGCACACCATAAAACTCCTAAAAGAAGATTTAATCAACGTAAAACAAAATTTATCCGAATGCCAACGATCCGAGCACATGGTACGATTGTCTAATCAATCTCTTCTCCCCATATTTATCATTTTTATCCGCTCCGCTGCCATATAAATTCGTGAAATATAAACCTCGATATCTGCACCACGATTAACGCTCATTTCGCGTGCATCGAAATCGTAAACTCTACATCGATTTATACTCAAATTAAGCCAAATCCTCGCAAAGGAAATAAAAAATTAAAACCCATTAATTTAATAGTATCGCCCATATTCTTACTTTATTTCACACCACTCATAAAAAAAAGTAGAACTTGAGCATCATGTTCTCATCGTCATACTCATCGGTTTAATTATTTTCCGCAGCTTTCAGATCTACGGAGATCAATCGTCAGTTTACTCGGACTCGATAGTACCAGCCCGGATTACGAAATCGTCTCAAAATTATCCAAATTAATCAATGCTCATCGAGAATACACCTTAGTTACCAAAAGGTACGACGATCCTTTACCCATCACAGGATCCATCAGTCCTCGATATGGTACCCTAGATCATTCGGTTGGAAACCGTTATCTGACTTATGATTCCAAATACTACGACGCTCTATTGGACGATGTCGACGCCAGCATAAACGCTGCATCGAATAAAAGACCTACGAAGAATTTGTGACATGCCAGATACTTCGATTAGATCGAAGAATTAAATCAAGTAGCCTGCGAATCATCTCGATGATCGATGAAAGGATCAATGCTTGTAGACTTTACGAAGGTTTGATTTTTATAACGTCGTCCAAATCAAAATACTTATATTTACCGATCCAGTGGCGGATCAAGTCAAATTTTTTGAAAGGGCACAGAAGGGCCAAGCATATTGCGAGAGAGGGTCAATTTACCAGGGAGAAAGATATTTTTTGAATGCATGGAGGGGGGGGGGGGGTGGAAAATGAAGTCTCAGGTAATATTTTAAGTAAACACACGCCTGAATAAAAAATGTGATCGAGGAGAAAAATGAAAATACATTGTGATGTTTAATAATCTGAGATTGTTTCGTCTGTTTTTATGAATCACAGCAAACTATTCAACTACATATTTGGTCCAATTCAAACTTTTGACCAAACTTTTTTTAATGAAAAAAAAGAAGTAGGTAAGTCGTTTAAACGTTCATTGGTCATCAAATTACTCGAATAATTTTCAATAAATTTCAAAAAACAAGAAATGGATTTAAAAAAAATTATAAACAGGGGTAGGTGAGGGTATATCATTGATTGATTTTTTTTTGGGGGGGGGGCCTTTCTTAACAACCCTATAACTAGACGGATCCCTCAAATTGAACCAAAAAATACTGGATATTTATTTTCTGTGTAACATTTTTGAGTACATACATAGTACATACATACTTACGCATTTGATACCATGGCTTAGGATCTTTCCTGGCAAGGAAGGGTATTCGGTCAAAATTGATCCAAAATGTTACTTTCAGTATAAACCCCCCAACAAATTTTGATCCTCAACTCCCCCTCCTTCCGGAATTATCGCACCTCCAATGCCGAAAATTCAACATGTGATATCTCTGAAAGGAGTGAAAATTTTTTTTGAATTTTCACAGATTATACGTCTTGACGGATAATACGGGTATGAGAATTTTTTGAGAATTTTCGGTTCACATTTTTCCATTTTTTTTTCATGTTGAAATTTTCAAGAAAAGTTGGAGGTTCCCCACTCAAAGTAAAATTTTGAGCTGAAACAAAAATACATCGAAAGTACATCATAAAAAAACCCTTATCCAAAATTTAAGGTGCTGAAGTGTATTTCTCAGATTTTGACGAATTTTAGAAAATTTAAAACATTACATCATTGCCCTACAAAATATGAAAATTTGATCTATCTAATCAATGAAAAAAACTGAAATTTGGTATATACCCTATTTTTGACCTCCCGAATCGATTGGAAGCAGTTTCAAAACGTTTCGGAACCTCTAGCAAATTTTAGAATTTTCCAACACTGTGGAAAAGCCCATAAAAATAGTCCATCCGTATGAACTTCGGCACCTGTAATGGCTGATTACCTGTATTGGTGACCTTTATCAATTAAAGCACAATTTTTCAAAATCCGTAATTTTGAGTTGAAATTCTTAATTTTGGTTGAAAATTTTTTCTAGAAAAGAATATGGATTTTAACTTAGTGTCACAAATTTTGAAAAATTGTGCTTTAATCAATCAAATTTCAAATAGGTCACCAATAGGTATGGTTTTGTATTTTTTATACCCCTTCTCCTTATAAACATAGGTACTAAAGTTTGTAAAAAAATGAGGGTATTGGTATCAAATACGTGGGGTGCTTGGGAAATCTGGGGGGGGCACTCATCGTTGACTCAGGGAGATCACCGCACCCCTGATTATAAATGAAAAAATTTAAGGAAACATTGTAAAATTATTGGAAACATTTTCGAGTTATAAAATTTTTTTTTTAAATAATATGAAGTTGTCAACTTTGATTTCTTTAAATTTTTTACAATTCTGATGTTTTCAAAGAAATTTCAACTTCATGTTTTTCAAATTTTTTTCCAAATCGATGAATAATCGGAAGAAATTAAAAAAAATATCTCAACAAAAATATAAAATTGAAAAAATCAAAATTGGAAAAAATTTGAGATAATTTCAACTTGAAAAAATTTTAAAATTGGATAGGTACAATTTTGAAATAGAAATAGAATTACAGAAATTGAAAAAATTTAGAGTTGAAAAAATTCGAACTTGGAATAAATTTAAAGCAAGAATATGAAATTTCCTCTTTCAAATCATCTTTTGACTCTACTATATCAGATTTTAAACGAGCTTCCACTTCAAAATTTTCAAATTTTTTGGAATTTTTCGAACACGTTTTTCAGGTTTTTCAGTTTCGATATGATTTTCGGTACACATTTTAACAGTTTTAAAAAAGTTGTCATTTTTCTTGTAATTTTCCATATTTTGAATACGAAATTCAACGAGAATCAAAATTTAGCTCATCTGTACAAAAAAGTTGTTATTTACCTACTTTTTTTCGAAATTTTTTTGAAAATAACTGGTTAGGCCCCAGATTTTTTTCAATATGGACCTGGCCTTTCCTGGCCTTCCGTGTCTTCGCCACTGTACCTATCATGGGCATCCAGTGTTCACTTTTTTCCTTTTTAATTTACATTTTCGTTCGTTAAATATCTCCTTAGTTGAAATGTTAGATTATTATGTAACTTTGTTAATATATTGTTGGTACTTCTCGAAGACGTAATGTTTATTTCCTTCTAATTCGGAAAAGAGCACGAAAAAAATGAAAAATTCACACCAGCATGATCCTCCCTCCCTCTCTCTGCTCATTCTACGAGCCCGAAATGACAATTAGCTTCATTGTTTACTCGTACGATTATCTCGAGCAACAATTAGCACATCGATGTGATTCAGAATAAGTTAATTCCGTTGTTCACAGCTTTTATAATGCCAGCGAAACAGCTTGAGAAATACGTCTACTTCCTAAGTAAAAAAAAACACCTCTTTGGGTCATATCGTGCTCTCGTTAAAACGTCGACCACACGAATAAAATGTATTAACGCGTTTAATAAAAATCCACCTAGAATGGCGCATTTTGCACATCTAAGCTCTGAAAATAGGATACTTAAGAACTTCGAGTCGAAAAAATTACCTGCAGAGGATCGAGAAAGTACCTAACTCTTCGTTATTTATTAAAGAGAACAAAGTAACGTTACTTTTCTAACTACACAGAAGAATACAGATTGTAAAAATATAAAGAAAAGAAAAACTTACCAACAATTTGACGAGAAGTTTTTGCTCGCGAGCCAAGATACCGACACATGGGACCTATAAGAAAACAAATTGAATTGAATTAATAATAAATCGAGTAATATAAGTGTAACCCAGAAGCCATACCAATGTCAGGGCAAACATTACGTTGCTTTTTTGGCATCGGTATTCGGCTCCGGCGACGGAGACAATATAACAACAAACTCGGTTAATGTAACATCGACATCGACGAGTTATTCGATACAGAAAAATGGTAAACATTTGTTGTCGATAAATTAATTACTCATTCGCGTCGGAAATGATTAAAAAAAAGACATCTCCGCGTAAAATAATTTATTCGTTCGAGTAAATGTAGATCAATTAATACGAATATTATGGTTCATTTAACATGCCAATTGCCTCGCGACAAGTGAAAGCCAATGTTAAATGTTTTTTGCCCTCGACTCCCCCGTCTCGTCCTCGTCTTCTTATGTTTACTTTATTGTACGCGATCGTAGGTAAAGCTGATTTGTCAGTGGATTTTCATCAATGTGTGTAGAAAATAGAAGTAAATCGTCTTCTTTTTGAACGGTACATGGCTACATGATGAGTTTTTTTCTCCATTTTAACCTGCCTATTCAAGTGTCAGGTTTTTTCACGTTTTGCGCGCGTATTTGAGGTTAATAAATAGTTCGAATGCGAAAGTTTCACTTTTTTGTGGTGTTTACGTCTTTTTGACTAGATTTATTTTTACGTCGTTTATTTGATATTAATTTACTCTTTAGTTTTTCATTTTATTTCAATAGAAAATGAAATCACGCTGGATTTGTTTGACATCTCAAACTTGAGTTCGAGGGAATCTAAAACTCTCTCATTTTGGAAGCAGTGAAATTTATCAAAAAACACTGAAAAACAGTCAGAATTGCAGCACAGTAATAAATCAGTGAAAGAAAATCACTGGAAATCAGTGAAAATTCGCTGAAAACTCAGTGATATTTATGAAATTTGCTGAAAAATCTGTGAAATTCTTTGAATAATCAGTGAAAAATCACTGAAAATCAGTAAAAAAAATCATTTTTTCTGTGATGTAATTCTGACTGTTTATCAGTGACTTCTCACTGATTCAGAATGAAAGAGTAGACGAAGTTCATAATTTCGAAGATGCATGGCTCAATTGACTGAAAAATTTGTGTGGGAAGCCTGATTTCCAAATTCGAACCTAAGAATTTCATAATACCATTAAAATAATTCAATTCGGGATAATGAAGAAGAAATTCACCAAAAAATTAATTTCCAATCTTGAAATATTCGAATAGCTAGGCGGTAGTTCTGGATTCCAAAATCGTTATTCTAAAAGCTCAATGGTAAATAATGCGAAAGCTGAAACGACCTCAGTATTGATAGGCGAGGATAAGGAAAAGCACTTGTAAAATTATTATCCATTTTCATTTCTAAACAATCGAAATACAAATACCTAGTATGACAAAGACTGATTCTACCAACTAAAATTACATACCTAAACTGTATTTCCCATGTCATCTCGTAAAAAAAATCAAACTCCAAAAATTGGAACCATCTTTTGAAAAATTGCAAGGTTCCTCCAAGATGCCACTGAAGACTTAAATTGGAATTGAAAACGAACTTTTTTTTAAAGCTTGAATGCGAATGCAATTCAAAAGCTGTATCCAGATTCCAAGATGACTTGGTAAACATTTCAGCCCCCTGATTCAACCCTTATCCGTCCACTTTGAATTCAAAAATTCTATTTGACCAATTTTTACCTACATACGTTGACCAATTTTTTTCAGATGAACTTGCAAAGTAATTTTAATCACATGTAAAAAAATTAATTTTGAGAAAATTTTCAATAAAATGTTCCGTACAGCCATTTTCAACGAAAATGATCATTCTTGACAAATTTTTACTGTTACTCTGTTTTCGACAAAAATCATCATTTCTGAAAATTCATCAAGACGGGTGAGAGTAGAAAATCGCCAACAATGATCATTTTTGTTACCTAAAAGTTAACCATTTCATTGAGGATTTTCTCAAAATTAATTTTTTTAGACGTTTTTATCACAAAAACAAGATTTGTGAAAATGAGGATTTTTTTGAAAAGCAGTGATGAACGGTCGAAAATAGTGTTTTTGAAGATTATTCTCAGTAAAATTTTCTCAATTTTCTTCGATTTCTCAGAATCTTCTGAAAAACCGAATTTTAAGAGCATGTGGAAAGGTGTATGTGTAAACGCTGAAAATTTTACCAGGTTATTTTGAGGTCTGAACACAAAAATGAGCGATACCCCAGAATTCAACTTTTGAAAAAAGTTACAAAAAGATCCAAATATGACTCCACATAATTGAAGATTATTTAATGCTTTTTTTCAAATTTAAGAATTTTTACTCCACTTCTTCCCTCTCAACCCCATTTCAAAAAATCATGACGTGGAGGTATGTAGCATACTCTCTCATTCCGAATCAGTGAAAAATCATTGGTAAGCAGTCAGAATTGCAGCACAGGAAAAATCTGTGAAATTCACTGCTTTTCAGCGAGTTTTCACTGATTATTCAAAGAATTTCACAGATTTTTCAGTAAATTTCAAAAATATTACTGAGTTTTTAGTGAATTTTCACTAATTTCCAGTGATTTTCTTTCACTGACTTGCTTTCAGTGAAAAAATTTTCAGTGATTTATTACTGTGCTGCAATTCTGACTGTTTTTCGGTGATTTTTGATAAATTTCACTGATTCAGAAATGAGAGAGTAGGACCTAACCTCTATCACAACATCCTTTAAAAAGTCTGTTTACCAAAAAAAAGTAGGTACCTAATTAATTTTACAAAACGCGTTAGTTTTTATTAAAGCCACATGAAAAAAACTACCTATCCTCAAAGAATGAAATTTTCAAAATTCATCAAAAAACTAAAAAAATGATTTGGCTCGAATAAAGTGTATGTAAGTGTTTTTGGAAACTCTACCATTCAAACCGTAAAAAATTTTGCAATAAACTTATCATCAAAATGTTACAAATTTATTAAAAAATAATTCAGTGTATTGAAGAACTCTGTAGAAGTGATAAAAAAATCGCAAAAATCGTGTAAAAATTCACATAAATCAGAAAATTGAACTAAACATTCATAACATTTATGATATCACAAAAAACTCTTCAGTACCGTTTTTCCGAACCGAACTGAAAAACCATGTACGAGGAAAGGGTCTTGGGTGCAAATTTTTTCGGAAAAGGCCCTACGTGTAATTTATTTTAAGAAAAAAATTGTACCTAAAGCCCTTTCCGAAAAAATTTGCACCCAAGGCCCTTTCCTCGTACGCGGTTTTTGAAGTTAGCTCAGTTTGGAAATACGGTACTCACTTAAAATACGAAAAAAATATTTAAAACATTAAAAACATGAAAAAAAGAATCAGAATAAGCAATGAAAATCATCTGACGTTTTTAAATGTGTCTGAAAAATAATAAAAGTATTCAAAAAAATCCAAATAGGGACAAGGAGCGTCAAAAAAGAATGAAGACATACCAAAAATTATCTAGATAATTTAAAAATTATTTCAGAATTCTCCAAAAATCGTAAAACACATCATGAAAATGATTAAAATGTCAGAAAAATTGCGTAAAATACAATAACAAATTATAAACAATTTGGTTTTAATCATTTTAAAAATCATATTCAAAACGCTCTAAACACAAGTTGGGTGAAATTTTACAAAAGGAGCCGAAATATTAAAAAAAAGAGAATAAAACAATGAAAATGCCACTTTTTTTTCATTCGTCATAAAAATTGATACAAAATTCCGTAAAAAATTATTACACGAATGTACCCTGTCCTATGAAACACTTTGACCTCAGATTTTCTCATAATATTCATTACAGTTTTGAGGATTTCTATGATTTTTTTAAAAAGCATTTTTTCAATTTGATAATTTTACACCGAATATTGATTTCATAATTTTATTATTACTCAGAAATTTTCAAACATGCTTATTTATTTATTTATTTACCTATTTTTTTTTTTTTTGTCAGTAAACTGATATTTTATAAATTTTCACAATAATTTGAAACATGTTTCGAAATATTTTGGGAAATTATTCGAAAAGGGTAAAAAGTGATACCCACGACCATGTTTATGGTAAATAGGGAGAGAAGGGTCTTCCATTCTGCGATAGTCCAAAAAAAAAAAAAAAAAACATTTCTAATGGAGTCAATCACATTAACCAAATCTTCTCAACCCATACCCTGCACGTACCTCTGAGTTCACTAACTGTAAATTAAATTTCAATGCATATTTAAAAATTAAAACACCTGTATCATCGTCACAAGAAAAAAAAACAATTCCCACAAAATACCAAACCCAAGTTAGAAAACCACCCACTCCCACACCCATCCAAACGAACATTACCTTCAACCATCCCATACGCAGTTAATTTATAAAATTCATATTTCATAATTAAAGAAGAAAATACCATATCGTACTTAAAATAGTCTTGACATTCACGATGACGTTACTATTTTACATATTCGTTTAAAAAAGACCTCACGATTTTCAATCATAACGCTAATTAGATTGGCCGAGGGCTCAGAAAGGGGCTAGAGCAAAAATTTTTTCTAATTTGTCGCACGTTTGTTGTGTTATTTTGAACGAAACCGGTGGTAATGAAAAATCGTTTTAAAACGTATTAACAATTCGTTACTAATTTTTTTTTCAACTTCGTATCACGCATACAAGAGGTGAAAAATTATTACCATCAGTTCAAAACAACAAACGAGAGAATTTGAATAAATTTTTATTCCTATTGACAGATTTTATTACGTCCGAAATTTGCCAACAGTAGGTCTAAGTATGTACCTATATAAAGAGATTTCCCACACAATAGAAACTCGAAGCCAAAATTGATAATAGAAATTCCGACCATCTTCATTAATCATATTTGTATAATGAATTGGGTAACATCATCGACAAGTATTTACTCTCCGACCAGTCTTTGGGCACGTTGAGTGAAAACTCTTTGGGCAATCTTGTGTTTTTGTATTTATACTTCTTCAAGCAAGCAACGTCAATAACTATTAAGTTAATTACTAAAGCGAGTCACAATCATGACGTCACGATGGTAATTAAAATACGTATAAAAAATTTTCAAATCGTAATTCTCTTACAATAAAACATGTAGGTACTTATACATATCATTTCCATTATATTGCAAATTCCAACTCTGATTCATTCTTATTTTCAAACTCGACTCGAGATTTTCGTTAAAATTTTCCTCCATTGTATTGCAAAAAGTTCTCCAGGTAATTTCTCCGCGAATACTTTAAATCATAAATCATCGATAGGTCGCGGCCTCCTAATAAGTTTTCAGGAAGTCACGGAGCAAGTGTCAATGAATTCTCTAAATATATTCACGACGGTAAATTACTCAATCTGTTCATGAGATTATATGACCCGGCGTATACCAGCCTCAAAAAATTCCACGTTACTACAAAATTGTCATGTTTTACGTCTAATTATGTAACGATAGGTAAATATGACCAACCTGACATTGGACATTTTCCAAAAGTTTTCGCGATACCATCAATTTATGGTCGCGATGATCCGCGATAAGAAGGAAAATAGGTTGATACGACGAATTTCGGGCGAAAAAATATTCCAACCGGTTCTCAACGTCGAATCAATGCCGATTGCGTAATTTCACAAGTGTATAGGTAATTGCTATTTTAGAAAAATATAGACAGAGGTGCCGATGTTTATTTCGAGAATACTCGGAATAGCTCTCGTCGATTTTCGAACAAATACGCGCAACCGGTTCCGAGAAAATTAACTTGGCCATTTACACATTGTAATTGTGAGAGAATCCGACGCAATGCGATGCGTCGTATACCAGGTTAATTGAAAATTGAAAAATTAAATTTCACTTTCCATCATTTTCTCGGATCATTAGATAGATGTGCTCTCTGGACTTAAACAAATCTTTATTTTCACGCCGAATCATTAGATCGGAATTATTGCAGAATCTGTCGAGTGTATTGCATGCGACTGAGAGTAGAGAATGACAAGATAAAGAGCAGTGTAGCGATGAAATAATCAAATTTTTGGAGAAATGTGGAAAGAGGAATACAAATGAAAGATTTCTGACTAAACGACTTGATCTTCAAGATCAAGAAAGAGGCAAATGTTACGAAGAGGTACAAATCATATGCCTATATCTTCCAAAGTCCACCAGAGATGGATGAAGTCGTAGAATATTAAATACAATGACATCAAGTATTAATATCATTTTGAGAATTTCAATCAATTTTATACAACATTCTGGAGAGAAATCCAATGTTAGAAACTTTTAACAAAAAATTATAATTCAGTGAGGTTATTTTAGATCAAATTTAATTTTTTGTCGAGTTTTGAATTTCTTTGTCACGTTTCAAATTACTTTGAATTTTTTTTCTGAGTATTCAGTAAGATTTGTTTTTTTTTCTGGTATAAGTGTAAGCCAAATTCTATTGATAAAAAAATTAATAAAATTAATTTTTTGTTACATTTTATCATTTTCCATCTCATTTCATATCCATACCTATTTTCTTGGCAAATTTTCCAAAATTTTTGCAATTTTTTGGTCGAAATTTTGCAAAAATTGAAATACTCCAGAATTTCAGTCATTCAACGGTTCTTCTTCAATTATCTAACAAAAATATCTTTCACTTTTCTTCAGTTTGGCATCTCATTGCTTTTCTTCTGCAATTTATACCATTTTTATGGGTTATCCCAAAATATTCACAAATTGTTAATCGTCCAACTCATGAAAGTAATACGAAAACGTGTAAGGAAAAATATACAATTTTTGTTACAAATTCATGTGATTTTTCTATCCACTTCCACACCTTACCTACCTAATTTTGTACAAAATATTTCGAAATTATCGACATCAAAAATGTATAAAATTATCCAAAAAGTTTTAATGAAGAGATCCGTAATTTTTGTAAAAGAATTTAGCAGTGGCGCTGGCGTAGCCAAGAATTTCTAATAAGGGAGGTGAAGGGTGTTAGAACTTTCATAAGTTTTTGAGAAATTTTGAGCTCGAACCCCGCTTACTACAAAAAACACTCAATTCAAAATTAGAATCATTCTTATTAATATTAAGGAGCTGCATAGGTGTTATAAAGTTCTTATGCTATTTGCATAAAATATTTATAGGAAAGAAACTTTGATGAAAATGTAATTTTGGATAAAACGACTTCCATGCTAATTATTTTGACCGCAAAAACCAAAAATAACAACAAATCTAAACAGTTGCATCGGAAGCTTTTTTCGAGAGGGTACAAAGTGGGTACGGAGACTCAGAATACCAAAGAGACATGAAGAAAAAAGGAGAGTTTTTTCGAACAGTCGCCTCAAAAGGGTCATGTAATTGTAATTTCGTTCATGTCCAAGTGAAGCTTTGAAAAAATTAGTTTCGGACTCCTGGACCCTCTCCCCTTTGGCTACGCCACTAGAATTTAGTTTAATTCAAGAAGAATACCTTCCAAAAAAATCACGAATCTTCCACAATAAAAGGACAAGGAGACGGAGCTAGAAGGCCTCAAAGTGGTGTGTTTTTAGAAAAAAAACGCGATTTTTGCCACTTTTGAAAACTGCCACCTGCTGGGAGCTTCGCTTACCTCCCCCCTCCCGGTGTAGTTTGAGTTTCTATTTCTACACGTCCCAAAATTTTTCATCAAATTCAAATTTCTCACTCAAACACTTCAAAATTGAGCCAAAAAATGTTTTATTTTTTGGCCATCTGGAATAATTTTCGATGTAATTTTTCAAAAAAATTCATGGCAATGCTGCCAACTGCATTATGATTCACGAAATTTTTATAAATTTCAAATAATTCTAAATTCAAAATGCCAACAAAATTTGGTTTACTTTTCAAGTCATTGAATGAACAACTTGAATTTTATGAAAATAGCGTAAATCAAAATACAGTTGGTATAGCATCACCATGAAAATTTCTTGAAAAATTTCATGAAAAATTATTTTAGATGACCAAAAAATATTTTTACTCGATTTTGTGTAGTTTGAATGGCGATTTAAATTTTATGAAAATTAAAAATGCTCAATTTGGACGATTACATTTTTACCCAAACAAGAAAAGGCAAAAAACGTGATCGAATTTCGAGAGGGTCAAGTGGGTAGAACTCAGATACCATCAAGAGAAGGGAGAAGAGAGTTTTCCGAAGTGCAAAATGGCAGTAATTGTAAATGTGTTTTCTTCGTGAATTAACAAATAGTTTCGCACTGAACCATTTAAATAATACGTGTAAATCTACAGTTTACCCACACCTGAAAATTGTCTATTGAAAATTTTCATGAAAAATAATTTCTAGCTCAAAAATATAAAATTTTTCTCATTTTTGAAGTCGTTTGAACATAAATTGATGAAATCAAAAAATTCTTAATTTGAATTTCATCTTTTCTCTCTTGAAGAACAAAATTGTGTGAAATTTTGGGATAATGTTGAGTAATCAGTTTTTTTCAATCGGACGAATTTTTCTCAATAGCTGCATCATCAAGGGAAACCGAGTTTTTTTTAATATAACCCATATAAGGTCCCAGTTTGCCCCACTCGCTGAAACATTTTTGAAGTTTTACAGCAACTTTTGCATTTCAATTACACCAAGTTACTATTTTTATCCACCAATGACCTTATTAAAAAAAAATCCCCCCACTTGGAAGCGTCCGTCGAGAGAAGTCTAACGCGTTAAAATCATTTTGCAAAAGTCATCGTGTTAGATGGTGTCTAATTTTTGGGTCTGAATTGTGATGCCCAGTTTTTTAAAGAAAATTTTGACCCCCGCCCCTCCTAAAACATATGAAATTTGAATCGAATTCGATCGTTATCTGCTTCCAAGCACTAAAATATTTGCTAGTCAATTTTGAAAATTGGAATACTAGGTATTCTATTTTTTTTTAAATCCATAATTTTGATGGTTCTCCCTTTTAAAGAAAACTTATTAATTTCACAGGTCGACATGGAAAATGCTGTTTGAAGTTTAATGGGTGATTTTCATAGCGTTTTTCGTGCTGATCATGAGAAGAATGGTGAAGAAATTCCATCACTCAAGGATTTTTCACAATTTGAATTTTTTGTTGAACAGTTTTTCTACTTTTTTTGATAACTTTTGACACTCAAAGTCGATTTTCTGAAAAAATAAAAGGTTCTATGAAAAAAATGAATAGAACATAAATTGTAAAGCGTAAAATTTCCTTTCTGTAGAGTCCGATTAGTTTTCTCTTAAAAGGCTTAGCTTTGGAGATATTTCAGTTGAAAGTTGAAAGTTCAACTTTTTTTTTGAATTGAAAATATCTCAAAAACTCAGTCACCTAAGAGAAAAATAATTATACTCTACTGAAAGGAAATTTTACGCTTTACAATTTATGTTTCATTCATTTTTTTTGTAGGACACTTTCTTTTGGCAGAAAATCGACTTTAATGGTCAAAATTTACATCAAAAAATGTAAAACGAATTTTCAACAAAAAATTCCAATTACAAGAAATCATGATGCAATGGTGTAAAACTGTAATCATATTCGAACTCTGCACTAAAAAGTAGGTCAGAAACACCAATCAGAATCAATTACGTAGAAAGAAAATTGTCGATTTGCCGCCCTTTGATATTCCCATTGTTGCAAATGGGAAATGTTAAAAATGCGGTTCATTATAAAAAATCGATTTTCTGGCGAAAGAAAGGGTCCTACGAGAAAAATGAATAGAACATAAATTGTAGAGCGTAAAATTTCCTTGTTGTAAAGTCTGATTAGTTTTTTTTTAGATCACTTAGTTTTTGAGATATTTTCAATCCAAAAAAACCTAAAATATCTCCAAAGCTAAGCCTTCTAAGAAAAAACTAATCGGACTCCACAACAAGAAAATTTTACGCTTTACAATTTATGTTCTATTCATTTTTTTCGTAGAACCTTTTATTTTTTTAGAAAATCGACTCAAGTGTCAAAAGTTATCAAAAAAAGTAGAAAAACTGTTCAACAAAAAATTCAAATTGTAAAAAATCCTTGGGTGATGGAATTTTTTCACTGCTTTTTTCGTGATTAGCGTGAAAAATACTATAACAATCACCCATTAAACTTCAAACAGCATTTCAAAAGTTCAAAAATGTCGACCTGTGTTTTTTTCAATTTCCAGTTCTAGAATAAATAATCCATATAATCGAAAATTTTTATGAAATTGTGAACTATTTCCAGCACATCTCTATAATTCCTCATTTGCATCTACCTGCATTCATCACCAAAAAAAAAACCTCGCCACAGTCTTAATCCAACAAACCCAGCTATCCTCTGCCCAACACCACATTCTATTTCGAAGGTCACCGCATCCAATAACCAAATTAATTTTTTACTCTCAAATCGGCCACCACTTTCAAGGAAACCGACATTATTCGCCAATCGTAAAAACACGACCTCTTCGAGCTTCGGGTACCGACACAGGCGACTCGTGCGGTAAATTGATCCTCGCAGCAAATTCGCTGATGAGTATCAAAATCAAATGGCATACACACGTTCGCGAGATAATTAACCAATACAACTACATACACATACGATACGTGACATCATACGAGCATCTATGAAAAATTCTCTAGACGCAACGTTTCGAGAAAAAATTTACGGTTCATATGCCCGCCGACGATTTGTTAGTCATGCTTGTATAAAATTATAGGACAATATTTCCCGTCATGTGTGATTCGTATCGACGCTGCTATCGCGCAATATTATTGTACATATTAATAATTTTCATCGACCGAGTGTGTACGCGCATACGAAACACCGTTAATTACCTAGGACTTGAGATCGAGAAGGTGGCGTGCATTTTGACCATTTCGTAATCTTTTCTATATTGTTTTACAGTCGAGTTGAAGTGAAAATTTGCATTATTCAATTACACCGAGTCGAAGGAGACTGTAATTATCGAACGTATTGTTGCAAATACACTTATACGTAACGATAACAAAATAAAATACATTTCATTACGTAGATAAGTATAAATATTTTCCATCTCCTAATAGAACCAAGTTCGTAAAATTATCATTTTTCAATTTTTACCTTCATAGATCCCTATACTTAGTGTTAGTATGATTGTAATTTTCATCGTAATACACTTCGAACTGATCTATTACGAATACGAGTCCCTAAGTTTATGAACAGATTACTCTATCAATCGCCTGTAATTTCGATTACCCTACGTACTTACGAAATTGAAATTACCACGATAAGAAATAATCAGCTAAACTTGCTCTAACGTACAATCGAATCTTCAATTAGAGACCAATTATCGCAACAGCCGACCAAATGCAATAATCCGAGCGAATGACGTTCGTATGATCTTGGCCCATCATGAGCAAACACATCGAAAAGATTTTTTCGACGATTTACGACGACAAAATAAATAAATACGAGCATAATAAATCAATTTTAACGCATTTACACGATTTCATCACATGGGTAAGTAATATAAAACGGTATCGCATGAAAATACTACACTATCGTATATTATGCATACTCAGCAGACTTTTGACCTTGAAATGAAGATGATACAGACACGATCAGCAGGAGAGCTTTTTTTCGTTCGGCGTAAACAAAAGTATGTGAAAGTTGAGAACGCCTCGAAATGAAAATTATTTCTAAACTTCCTCGTTTACTTACTCATCGTCGTACATTTTTCAATGATTTATATTACTTTCGTTATACTTTAGTAGGTTAATGGTTTAAATGTATGAGTGTTTTTCCAGGTCGATTATTTCCGCCGCAAATCAATCGCTCGTTAATTGATTACAAATTGATGAATTTGACTCGCGAACGTATAAATATTATTCAATTCTTAATTCGCGCCGTGGTACTTTAATTAAAATATTGTGTGATTATAAAGTAAACAGTGGTGTGCTATTTGAATGTACATTTCCTTTTCAGAGTATACGATTGGTTTTCTGGATTTCTCAAGGAGATATAAAAATGAAAAAAGTAATTGGGAATTTGAATAAAATAACAGGGAAGAGATGGGGAGGGGAGGGAGGAAGAAGTTGAAAAGTTTAGAGAACTGGCTCGAAGCAATTGTGGTAAGAATCGCTTAAAAATTATTCAATTCTCGAATCATTTTCACTTTTCGCGATTCGAAACTCTTCGAATCACAAATCCAACGAACACACCAAATAATTGGAAATTTGAATCATTGCTTTAGAGTTGCGAATTCGAATCGCAATTTCGTAAATTTTTTTAAATACGAGAAGCCTAAGTTGTTTTTTAATAAAACTCGAAAAATTTACAGGAGAATTGATACAAATCGAGAGCGAAAACTTAAATTAACCATAGGTACTTAGGTAGTTGGAATTTTTTTCAGTATTTTTTTAAAAATTCAAAATGCAAAATTTCAAAAAAATTAAAAAAAAAACAAAAAGATATTTGAATTACAAACTCGAATCACGAATCATTTGAAAATTTGATTCAAATCTCCTTTTTCGCAAATACCTAGGTATATCGAAAATTGATTCGAATATTTCTCAAGAATACAAATTTTTGATTACAATAGCGCCTATTACGTATACTGGCTGAAAGTACTCGAAACATGAATTTAGGAATTTTTTCTGAGATGATTTTTCTGGGGGGGGGGGGGATAAAAATGCCAAATGATACACACTCTAAAATTCATTTTCCAGAAAAATCATATTATCGAAGGAGAAAAAGGGGTCAATTTTTAAATGTTTCTCGAAGGCTAGAATAATATGAAAATTACGTTCTGAGGAATTGAGGTAATAAAATGCAGCATAAAAGTAGGTACAAAAATGTCACTAAATTTGAATTTTTCTGAAATTTTATAGAACTCTCCGAAATTTGTCGAACGCAAATAATTAAGGGGTTCGTAATCAATCAGCGCCTAATTTCCCAGCTCTGCCAAGTTCGTAAATTGCCTAAAACTGAATTTTCACAGATCCAAGTTTGTTTTTTGATTCTAAAAAATTTCCAAAATTCTAATAATCAAAAATTAATTGAAATTACAAAAAATAGAAAATAAAATTACTAAATTAGACTGAATGGGACCGAAAAAATAAGGAAATATGATTTTTTGACCGTCATGAAATTATTCCAATAACCAATGAATACTTCAAAACGGATTCCAAAAATAGAGGTCTCCAGAAAATATTCTCGAAAATACATTACAAAAAAAAGTACTGCATAGATAACAGAACCATGATCAAATCAAATGGTGTCGGAGGGATACCAGGGGAGGGGGAGCTAAACTCTTTTCACGATAATTTTGCGTTTTTATATAGCCAGAAAAATTGAGTTTTAGTTGAAAAATTTGTGAAAAGGACGAATTTTTATTGAAGAAAATTCGAAAAAGAGTGTTTTTTAAATCGAAAAAAATGAAAATAAAAACTGCATAATGATACTGGAATCAAAAAATTTGAAAAATTAGGAAAAAATTCCAAATGATTCTAAAATTTTCAATTTTTTGCTCCCTTTTAATAATTCCCACACTGGCTCTTACAATTCTCAGATCTTTCAGCGTTGATTAAAGAAAAAAATTCCAGTCACTAAAAATTGGAACATTTTCAAATTAAAAAAGTAATTGCGTAATCAACTCTGAATTTTCATCGCCTTGGAAAACAGCAAAACAATATATACCCACAAGCTACTTTTGCAATTTTTCTAACACATTGAACACTACAAAACGAAACGAATTAAATATGACATGATAAGGAGTCTAATTTTTTTTTTAATTCTTAAATAAATTTTTCCAATTTAAGATAAGTATAATTTTTCTGAATTTTTCAAAACTCAAAATCCAAATTTACTTTTCCAAAAATGATCACTTTTGAAATTTTTTTGATTCAAACCTAATTTTCTCGAGCAAACACCCTATCTCCCTGTTTAGTTCAACCATGAATACAAATTATTGAGCACAACGACTATCATCATGTCGAACTAAGTATGGCGGATAACGGAAATGTATAAATGTAATTACATAATAATTATTATTAAATTAACAAATTGATAAATTAATAAAGATAAAGCGATAAAAATTTATCAGGGGTCCACATACCAATCAAATTGATCTTTCATCTTTCACATCTACTTTTTAAACAGGAAGAAATTTTCCACCAAAAAGCACAACTAGAGAAAAAATTTGACCCGACAATTCAAATTTTCATAAAAATCAATCAATTTTTCAAAAATATAATGTATAAATTCATAATTAAAATAAATATCGTAATCACTTCAAGTACGTTACTCATATTGTTATTAAATTGCAACTTGATCAAATGTACGAAACGACCAATAATCGGTAAGTACCTAACCTAAATTTTAATATGTATTTTCAAAACTTCACTGAATTCAAAACTAATGAAAAAAAATGAAAATTACACTCAGGTGTACTGGTACAAGAATTTACGCCAAATGATACGTTCGTTGAAGATAAAAATGCCACAGGATTCATAGTAGCAACTTATATTCAAGCAATCGAAAGCTCAGGAGCTAGAGTAGTGCCAATATTCATCAGACAAAATGATTCTTATTATGAGTAGGTCAATAATTATACCTACAAATAAACGAAAATCTATACTTGTAAATTGAAAATGACCGTAAAAGGTACTTCATCACATCACATTACGTCACCAAAAATCCTAAAATTTTATTTTCAATTTTAGATGGATCATGAATTCAATTAATGGAATATTACTTCCAGGAGGAGCAGTGGAAGCACAACCAGGGTACCCATACTATGACGCTTCTAAGATAATTTTCAAAATTGCTACACAAGTAAGCAGGAAGCACCTATTTTTCCAAAAAGATAAACTGTTCGTTTCCTATCCACCCATTTATTTGCTTTTCAGATGAACGATAAAGGAATATCTTTCCCAATACTTGGTATTTGTTTAGGATTTCAAGCCATGCTGATCATTTACAATAACGATATCGATTTACTAATGCAGTGTGATTCGATTTACGAAAGTTTAACTCTGGAATTTATGCCAAATTTCACCAAAAGTCAGTTATTCTCCCCAATCGACCAAACAACTTTAATTATGTTGAAACATTTTCCAACGACAGTCAACAATCACGTGTAAGAAATTCATCGTAGATAACCATTAAAAACCACACTGAAAAAAATGAGAAATAAAAAATAAATAAAAAGTACTGAAAAAATGATAAATTTTATCCAAAAATGATGAATTTTATCCAAAAAATGATGAATTTTATCCAAAAAATGATGAATTTTATCCAAAAAATGATGAATTTTATCCAAAAAAAAAATATCCAATAAAATAATAACGGGGCACCATTCACGAAATTGATTAAATTTATTCTAAAAAAAATAATAATAGGTATTTATCGAGAAATTTGGTAAAATTTATTGCATCGAAATAAATTTTACCAAAATTCGCGATGAATATTTTTTTTTTCAGAATAAATTTTGCCAATTTTGTGAATGGTGCCCGTTATTATTTTTTTGGATAAAATTTATTTATCTGTTTTTTCAGTGAAAAAAATATAATCATTAAATTTAATGCAGGTATTGTGTACTACCGACAAACTTCACTGGATCAAATTTGGTCAAAGACTGGAGAATAACATCCTGCAGCAAGACAAAGAAAGGTCTGAAATTCATAGCCACCGTTGAACACGCGAAATATCCATTCATCGGACTTCAATTTCACCCTGAAATGGCGGCATTCAACTGGGCTGAGGATTTCGACATACCTCACGATCTAGTGACCATACGAGCCAATCGGTATTTCTACGATTTGTTCGTCAACAAATCCAAGACGAATGATAATAAATTTGAAAATCGAGAGGAAGAAAGAAAAACTCTTATTTATAATTATAATCCGATCTATCGTCGAGTGGAACCTCATCAGTATTATTCGCAAAGGTATATTTTCTATAATTGAAATAAAATATTTTGAAATCGTACTATTTTTCATTTCAAAACAGCAAAAATTTCGAGTTCAATTCTACGAAATTCAAATTTCGACCCATCAACTTACTTACATCGATCGAAATAGGAATTTTTTTGATTTATAAACCAAACAAATACCACATTTCAGACATGCGGTTTCTCGAAGTCGAAATTGAATTAAGTAAACATAACAAATACCTAAATTTTTGTATCCAATCATTTACATGTACCGTGTACAAATCAATCCATGTTCACGTGTCTGTCTACAAGATAAAATAGGTATAAAATTCATAAAAACACCGTTAATCGATAGGTACTCAATATTTACAACATTATTCCGGCATTAGCAAAGTTTAATATCCATTTACAGCGTGATTTCTCGAACCTATCTGCCCATAAACTCTTTCCAACACTTAAACGATAAAGGAAGAAAGAATCAATTATCGGAATGCACGACGAAGAGTGAAATAAGTACCTATAAATAATTTGGATTCAAAGTCAGGTTTTATTTGGTAATATTACTCGATCGCATGAACACAAAGTATTTATTTGAAAACAATATGAAGAACATAGTTATACCCAGTGTACTACTTTTGTGGTTAATAAACTTGAGTATAGTTACATGTACGAGCCGACCGATTATTGGTTAGTAGAAATGGACCCATTTGCACGAATTTATTTCAAGATCAAACTGCATTATTACGAATTAAAAAATTTATTTATAGGCGTACTAGTTCAAGAATTTATGCCAAATGATGGATTATACGAGGATCGAGCAGCCAGTGGATTTATAGCTGCGTCCTATGTCAAAGCTGTTGAAAGCTCTGGAGCAAGAGTTGTGCCAATATTGGTCAGACAAGATTATTCTTATTACAAGTAAATATTTCGTATAGATTCGATTTGAAAAAACGAGGTCAAAATTATTTTTGTGAAATCAACGTATTTTACTCAGGTGGATTATGAATTCAATCAATGGAGTAGTAATTCCAGGAGGAATAGTGAATTTGGAACCAGGGTACCCCTATTATGACGCTGCTACCATTATTTATAAAATGGCCAAAGAGGTAAATACATCAAAGTTTTCAAAAAAAGTCAAATTAAAAAAAAAAACTGTTTTCAGGGACGTATTTAAAATTAATTATCTGAAAAACAATCTGAGTAAAAATTCATAAGATAAATATTTACACTGAATTTTGATTTTATAGGGCTTAAAAAGGAAAATACTTGCCGCAAACCACAAATTTATAGTTTTTCAAGGATTCCCAAAGTATCAAAAATTAAAAAATTGGAAAATCGAACTTTTTGAAACCAGTACAAAGTTTGCTTCAGCTATAATTCTAACATGATGGAAATTTTTAAGTACTTTTATCTGCATCATGAAAGAATTTTCAAGGAGAATACTAAAAAGGCACAAAATAGAACTTGCAGAATTTTTGAAAAATTTAATCCCCCCCCCCCATTTTGTCTAAACATCGTCAATATCGAAAAACTTACACTTTACCGAATTCATTTGGCATCTACATACAAATTATTACACGCCAAAATATTGGAAAACAGGATGTTCTTTTTCATTTATCAGAAATTATTTTCTTAAAATTTCCACATTTCAGACTGATTTTTTCTGATTTTTTAAACCCTTTACCAACGGATCTAACAAAATCTCAAAATCAAAACTTCAAAACGCAGACTGAAAATTGATTGATGTAAATCGAAAAAATTGAGTCACTGGATTGGCAATGAAATTCCACTGATTCCACTATTAATTTGTGAAATTTGACTGCCAATCAGTGAAAAATTACTGATTCAATTAATGAATTTTAATTTTTGAATCAGGAGTTAAGAAAAAAATTACTGATTCGAAAATGAAAATTTACTAATTGAATCAGTAAATTTTCCACTGATTTCATCAATGACTCAATTCTGCCTTTTTTAATCAGTCAATTTGACTGATTCAGATTAAGAGAGTACACGAATTTTGCAGGTCTTTGCCCTTAAGCCTTTCAAACATTAGAAAGGGAGATTTCGCTCCACGTAAAAAAAAAGATCTCAGTTCCATGTATTTCTTTCTCTGGCGTAAAGGGGAGGAATTTTTCCAAGGAAAATTTTTACAAAAAAAGTTTATTTCAGTTCTAGTTATTTCCAATCCAAAAAAAAAAAAATCAAAAGAACGTCGTTCAGGCAGCAAACACAGATTTTTGGAAAAAAAAGTAACCTTAGTAACTATTTTTTTAATAACTCGAACTGTATTTCTCTCTACGATAGAGCTGAAAATTTGTTTTTTCTGAAAAATGTTTTTATTAATAAATCTTTGTCAAAGTATCAATCAACAAGGCTGGTGAACTAATAAGTAGGTAAAAAAAAGATTTGATAGAACTTTTTTTTTTAGAAATATCAGTATTTTTTCAATTTTATGCAAGAGCAGTAGGCCGTTTGAACGAAGAAAGTGACTTTGGAATGAAACAAGTGACGAATAGCACCCTTTTGACAAAAAAAGTGACTTTTAGTGACCAACCGTGAAAATAGGGGTCAAGTCACTAAAAAAGGTGACTCTGTTTAATGCCTGGTCATTTTTTGACGCAGATACAGGTGGAGGTTTCGCATGAAAAAAACAAATTTTATAACATTTTTTTTCAAGATAGGTATGATTTTTTGGTAGATACCAATTTTCCAGTTGGTCCAAATACCCCCCCCCCCCCCAATACTATTTAGTCCATTAATCCAATGTTTTCTGCTGTCATCGATTTTCAATGTTTTTTTCTGCTCGAGGAAACGATGTCTTTTAAACCCAAGCTTCATCTTATTCTCGTTTAAAAATTGAGATTTTGGAGTTTAAAATGAATCGAATTCTTTTCAGAAAATACAATTACGCTTCAAAAATGTTTGGATTATTTTAGGTAGGATTTCATGATTTCAAAAAAATGCCTCGACTATAGAATAATTTCAAGTCAAAATGCCCTTACTTTTCTGTTTTTGATGAATGTACACTTCGGAAAACAGTTCACGCAGTGGTTCCAAGAGTTTTCCAACTTGGAAAAAACTCATTTCACTTTCAAAAACGACTTAACGGAGAATCAGGCTGGATTTTTCGAATTTTAAATCACGACAAACATAAATTTAGGAAATTTCGCTTTAATCTTTTTCGCCTTTTAGATGAACGATAAAGGAATCTATTTCCCTGTACTCGCCGTTTGTTTGGGATTCGAAGCAATGCTGACAATACACAATCATCATAAATTGCTACAAATGCGATGCAACATACACCACGAAAATTACCCACTTCAATTCACATCAAACTTTTCGCACAGTTTGTTATTTTCAAATCTTCCCCACGATATTTACCTTTACCTCAAATACCTGCCAACAACTGTAAATAATCACAAGTACGTACAATTGATAAATTCTCTCGCCATCTACTTCGGACGAAAATTTCAGCTCAAATAATTAATCTTTCCAGATGGTGTACAACATTACATAACTATACGAAAACAGATTTACCCAAAGAATGGCACATAACTTCAATGAGTACCAGTTCAAGGGGTCTAAACTTCATCGCCAGCATCGAACATAAAAAATACCCATTTATCGGAACTCAATTTCATCCCGAAAAAGTAGCTTTCGAATGGGCTGAAGAGTTTAACATACCTCATTATGGAGTAGCCCTACGAGCTAATCGCCATTTTTACGACGCGTTTGTCAAATTATCCAAGTTCAACAGTAATAAATTCAAGACAGAGAAGGAAGAGAGGGAAGCCCTTATGTATAATTATAAACCAGTATATCTTAATATTAAACCTCTTATTTTTGCTCAAATTTATGTTTTTTACTGATAATAAAACCATTATTCTCAAGTGATTGTAATGTCCAATGATTTTTTGCAAAAGGGTATGGCAGGATAAAGGGTGAATTTGGCACCTGGCGCGTTTGGGCTCCTAAACATCTCAAGTAGTGTATATTGACTAGCAAAAAAAATTCATACATTTTTGGACCCCTACCTCCTCCCAATGAGAGTTATGGCCATTTTATTGCATTATTTTCAAAAAAAAAAAAATATTTCAACGGAAGTGAAGGAAATTTTTTGTTCTTTGGCACAAAATTAAATCTCGTAGAGGTGTTTTTATGATAATTTTGGAGCACTCTTTCACTTTTTTCCAGCTATTTGAAGTTTTCAATCGCAAAAAACACCACATAAGCGAAGAGCGACCACCCTGGAAAAATTTCTAAAAAGTACGTTTTTTATGTAGAATTTTGCTGTGTATTTGGTTTTGGCCATTTCTGTAGACTTAAGATCGAAAATTGCGAAAAACCGTACAGAAATGTTGTCATTTTAGTAGATTTTTCAAATTTTGAGTGTTTTATGCAGAGAGAAATGACTAAATGAAGAAACCAATCCCATATTCGTGTTCAGCAAGTCAAAATACCCCGATAAACACCCTTTTCGCGATAGTTTTGCGAAGTTTCAAAATTTACTTTTTTCACTGATTTTTCATGGTGAAAAAAGTGAATTTCGAGGCTTCAAGCAAAACTATCGCGAAAAGGGTGTTCATCAGGGTATTTAGACCTGCTGAACACGAATATGGGATTGATTTTTTCATTTGGTGATTTTTTCCCGGAAAATTCACCATTTTCAAGTTTGGATAAGGTCCTTTCAATTCAATTTCGGAAATTTTTTGACTAGGATGAAATTTCTTTACATTGTTTTCCATAAAAAATTTTAATTATTACTCCTTCTCTCCTTTAATTTAATTCTGAAAATTTTGCAGTAAGGATAAAATGAAGTGTATTTTCACCTCAAAAAATAAGAACTGGGTCTCTCGATTCGCTCGGGGCAAATTTTTTGAAAATTTTTTGAGATTATTTTCAATTTAAAAAACAATTTTAAAAAAGTAACTTTGGGAGAAAAAAGCGACCAAAAGAGACTTGTGATAGAGAAATTGACAAAGTCACTTTAAAAGTGACGAAGTATGATGTCTTCATATGACTCCTTTTCTTTTCAATACAATTTTGGAAATTTTTCAGGTAGGATGAAATTTTTTTTACATCGTTTTTCAAAAAAAAATTAATTATTCCCCCTTCTCTCCTTCAATTTAATTCTGAAAATTTTGCAGGAGGATAAAATGGAGTGGCTTTTCATCTTAAAAAATAAGAACTGGGTACATTTCGGGAAACTTTACAAACAATCGAAACAATTTCAAGTGAATAGGTAAAACTGACTTTTCAATTTTTTAGCACTTTTGGAAGAAATTTAGTCAAAATTCACAAATTCACTAAATGTTTTTACTACTTTCACTACATATTAGATACTATGTCCAAAAATCACACTCATTCATGTCGTTACTTCAAACAATCCACACTCGAGAAAAATTACTTTCATATTATGGCATTGACTAAATAAGCTAAACTCAAGATGGCAATCAGTAACATCTATTTATTCTACAATGAAAAAGACAGACGTTCATATTTGCAAATTTTAATCCATTTACTCACTCAAAACATACCTATGACGATAAAGTTCATATAACGTTTTGATATTCCACTTATACGAGAACAAACGTAACCATTGTTTCTAAACAATAACTTTCATTGATTTCAATCGTGAAACATTATGTTTCCTCAGATGTCACAATCATAAAAGACAGACATTTCATTGCTTGGATTAAAAGTTGAGAACGTGTCAGAAATAACCAAAGTAACGACGAGATAATATCATTTCTAATGGTTAGTTTTTTCGCAACCTTACTCGAGTGAACAACTGAACCTAAAATATGAAAAAATCAGTCGCTGAAATTATTTTTTTGGTATTACTAAAATGTATTTTCGTTTCGTGTACCACCAGACCAATTATTGGTAAGTGAAATCTTACAAAAGAAGTAGATTTCTTTGTAAGATTTATTTTCTTTAAAAAATTCAATTTAAAATGCATTTTTTTCCTGAATTTTGAAACACAATTTTTCTAAAATGAGGCTAGAAGTGAAGAAAAAAGAAACATAAATTGTATTTTTAGAAATCAGAAAAAAAAACTATTTTGAGGAATCTGTTCGAAAACAGCATAGGTATAAATAACGAAAATTCTACGTGCAGGTATCCTGGCTCAAGAATTCGGAGAATTCAAAGGTATTAATAAGGGAAGTTCATACATCGCAGCAAGCTATGTTAAAGCTGTAGAAGCCTCAGGAGCCAGAGTAGTTCCAATATTCGTCAATCAACCTGAACAATATTACGAGTATGTGCCAACTTCATTCTCATAAAATCTCATACATTTGAAAAAAGCATCAGTTTGAAAATGAATTTTCACATTGCAGAAGAATTTTGAACTCCATAAATGGAGTAGTGATTCCAGGAGGGGCGACACCGATTGAACCAGGGCATCCATTCTACGATGCATTTACTACCACCGTCAAGATATCAAAGCAGGTCAGTCTAAATAATTCATCTCGTAACTCGTACCCTAAATCACTACTATTTCAATAGATAATTATTAATATAAAATATCGAAAACCTCAGATGAATAAAAAAGGAATATATTTCCCAATATTCGCGGTATGTTGGGGATTCGAAGCAATACTGACATTATACAACCACCATAAATTCACACAAACACGCTGCAACGTGATTCGCGAAAATTACCCGCTCAAATTCGAATCGAAATTCAGCGAAAGTTTATTATTCTCTGATCTCGACCACCAGACTTACGTCAATTTGAAATATTTTCCAACAACTGTCAATGCTCATTAGTAAGTAATTTTTAATACCATTCCCCCCTCCCCAACCAATATCACAAAACTTTATGAATGAAATTTTCAGTTGGTGCATGACTCATCACAATTTTACCCAATCACATTTGGAGAAAAATTGGAGAATCACATCGACCAGTGTCAGCTCACGAGGATTAAAATTCATAGCATCCGTTGAACATAAAAAGTATCCATTTTTTGCGGTTCAGTTTCATCCAGAGAGAGCTATATTCGAATGGGATGAAACTTTAAACATTGTGCACCACAGAGTAGCTATCCAAGCTAATCGATATTTTTACGATGTGCTAGTCAAACTCTCAAAATTGAATAGTAATAAGTTCAAAAGTGAAAAAGAGGAAAGAGATGCTCTTATTTACAATTACACCCCACTGTATCCTGACTCCAAGCCTTCAGTTTTCACTCAAATTTATATTTTCGATTAATTTTCATTTTTTGAATAGGCTCACGTAACAGGTACCCGACTGATTTATTTTTATCGAAATAATTATACTTTTTTTACGATCGTTTTTCATAATTATTTTATTTTGTGTAAATACGAAAAAATTGATTTAGGCACTTGACGATTTCAAATTCGTATAGGATTGGAGTACCTTCGTCACCTGTCAGCTAGTAAAACCGATTTTGGACAAGCATTAAGTACCTATTGTATTACTTCGTGATATCAGTTCACAAAATAAATAACCGAAATTTATCAAATGTACACCTAAAATTGGAAAGTCGAACTTCTCGATACCACCATTGCTCTAATTCTGAAATGATGGAGATTTTTCAAGCACACTTCCTCGTCAATTCGTCATAAATAACTCTTTAGGAAATAGGTATCCATAAAGGTAGTACAAAGAATGACTTGAAAAATTAAAAAAAAAATTGATTCTTCTTATTTTATCCCAAAATAGTGAATAGCCCAAAAATTGCACCTCGCCACATTCATTCAGCTCCTACAAATTATTATACCTAAAGAATTACTCAGGTCAATGACAATTTTGTGTTTGGTTTAAAAATATAGGCATAATCGATGGTTGGGGGGGGGGGCAAAAATTTCCTTTGTGGATAGTTTTTTCTACCTGGATGAAAAAAAATCAATAGAAAAAAAAGTCTGTTCACGCCAAGAACTGAAGCTGAAGGTACATCACCACTTGAAAAGACTCAATAATTATGTTATTTTGAAAACGTTTTTTCCCTTTCTCACACGCCTCTAGTCTTAGTCGCTGTTATGGCGTAAAATTTAAAAAAAAAAGTTTCTTCGTCAAGGTAAGTATTTCAAAATTTGATGCATTTCAAGTGTAGGCACAAATAATTTTGAAAAACACTTTTGCCTATCAAGTACATACCTACATAATCAATCTGCTTTTCCAAAAAAATCCAACTACTCGAGTGCTCGAATTTATCACACCGTTAACTGATACGTACTTTCCTTCCATAAAATAAAATTGAGGCTTGAATTTTCGTATAATTAGATTAGATCATAAAATTGGTCAAATCTTCAGATAGAAATACTTTGAAAATCAACAAACCTCAAGTTATTCATTTTTATGAAAATATATATATTTATAGGCTGTCAATTTTGAAATATTATTTTCTCATAAATAAATATCCCCCTCTATTTTTTTATAACTCAAACTGTATTTCTTTCTGCGATAGTGCTGAAAAAAATTTTTTTTTATTAATAAATCTTTACTTGAAACTACGAGTTTAAGAATAAGCTACAATTAAGTAACTGAAAAAAAGAATAACTTTTTTCTATAATACCTACAACTACTTTTAAGCACAACACAATACATTCATAATTATTATAACTTCAGCCATCAAACAGAAATTTTGGGAAAAAATAGTGACTTTGGTGACATTTCATCAGGTAAAAAGTGACCAATTAAGTTTTCAATTTTTTCTCTACCATACCCCCACCCCACCCCCCACCCCCATTATTTTTTCATAACTGTATTTCTCTCTGCGATTGTTCTAAAAAAAATATTTTTTTTCATTAATAAATCTTCACTTGAAATTAAGAGTTCTGGAATAAGTTTTAAGTAAATGAAAAAAAATAATTAATTTTTTTGACCAATTTTTCGGTAATTCATAGACCTTTTTACGTAATAATATTTATAAAGCATTTTCGAGTGATGTACCTAGCTACCTACACCCCGAGGAATAATTTGAAATGCATGGTAGGTAATTAACCTAACGATTTTTTTTGAACAAATTATAACAGGTTGTTGACCAAATCATACGGATGAAAATCCTGATTTTTCTGGGCTAAACATTTAAAAATTTCGTACAAGCCATTGCAATTTTCAGCTTGCCCCTGTAAATAAAAAATAGATGAGAGAGCAAAATATAAATTATTTTGTCAAGATAATTTAATTAATGTGTTGAGCCCGAGCGAAGCGAGAGCGAAAATTTTAGTGAAAAAAGCCATTGAAAAATTAAAATTGATCACTTTTCTCTCGTAAAGATTTTCCAAAATGTGACCAATAATTTCAGATTCTCTTCTATTCCTTCTTTTTTATTTTCAACATTGCGGTAAAAAAACATCGCAGTATTCCTTTCTCATCACAGCTTATTAAAAAGTACGGTATAAAAAAAAAAGAAAGGATTTTCAATGAATATTCTGTAGAAAAAAAAGTATAAATTACCCGCGAGTTTAACGCGGAAAATGTTCAGAAAAATTTATAATTTAATGAATAAAGACAAGCATTCAAATATCATTTTTTCAATACATTACGATCAGCAAAAAATGATGAGTATAAAAATTCGTAAGATGTATAATAACTATTTGGCCCGAGGGTAGCGAGGGCGAAATTTAAAAAAAAATTATGATAGAAGAAGCAAAAAAACACTTTTCTGTATAGGTACCTTCTTTTGGATTTTTGAAAAAAGTGACTTCATCAGAATGAAAAAAGTGACCAATAGTGACCATTTTCGCAAAAAAAGGGACTTTTAGTGACCAATCTTGAAAATAGGGGGCAACTCACTAAAAAATGTGACTCTGTTTGATGCCTGATGGATATTATGTTGGGGAAGAGTTTTTTACCACGTTGGAAATTTTCGAAGCCACAATTGGAGGACTTAAGGTAAAAATTGGGGCTTTATGAAAATTCATCAAAAAGTTAGAGTGACTCGGCAACGTTGTATCAAAATTCGAAAATCTTGTATTCTTGGATGAAAACTTGCTGAGATTATACTCGTAAGAAATCGCAAAAAAAATTAGAAAATCGTTAAAAACCAATTCTCAGGTTCTATTACATCTGAAAAACTCATCGACATCCCATTTTAAATCAGGTAAGTATTCAATTCTTGAAAAAGAACTAAAGATGTACTTTATTGCAAAAATATTTTCACCTCACTTGGAAGAGGTTGAAATATAGCTGAAGTCGTAAGTTTACAGTTCACAGCAGCAATATAAGCAGTCGCCGGTAATCCTGCCTAGCAAACCCGAAACTTTCTCGAGATAAGTTGAAGGTCTTTTAGCTTGGCTGCAGGTCAACCGGCAAGCTTGATAGCTCTGCGTTCTTATTTTATGGACATATGTTCTAATCAAATATTTGAACTTATCAACTGGTGTAATAAAAGCTTGAGTACGTTACTGGTGCTGTAATTTACAAGTTTTACGTGTAATTAATTTCAAAGACTCCAACAACAATAACTTCCATCGATTTCAATAGGCGAAATATTTTGTTTCCTTTGATGTCATAGGTAATCGTAAAAGATAGGCATTTCACATCAAGAATCGGAAAGCAAGAATTTAACACGTGATGAAGTGATAATATCACGTCTAACGATTAGTTCTTTCGCTATTTTCCTCGAGTGAACACCTGAGCGCAAAATATGAGAAAAATTCTAATTAAGATAACATTTTTGGTTTTATTGAAATGTATTTATGTTTCCTGTACCGAAAGGCCAATCATTGGTAAGTAAAATCTTACACGATATGAAGAATTTTTACAAGACTAATTTTTTTCAACTAATTTAATTTAAAATTATTTTTTGAATTTTGGAATAAAATTTTTATAAAAACAAGGCCAGAGGTAGAAAAAAAATTAAAATTGGATTTTTAGAAATCAAAAAGATTTTTCAATGGATCCGGCGCGGCGCAGATAATAAAAATTCTACTTGCAGGTGTCCTGGCTCAAGAATTCGGAGAATTTGAAATCGAAAATTATCTCAAAAGTAAAGGAAACACGTACATAGCAGCAAGTTACGTTAAAGCTGTAGAAGCCTCAGGAGCCAGGGTAGCTCCAATATTTGTCAATCGAACTCGAGATTATTACGAGTACGTCTAAACTCCATTATTAAAAGGACTAATGCATTAAAAAATATAATCAATCCGAAAACAAATGCTTAATGCTTTACATTATGCAGATGGATTTTAAGTTCCATAAATGGAGTAGTGATACCAGGAGGGGAAGCCTTACTTAAACCAGGACATCCATACTACGATGCATTTACTACCATCGTCCAAATATCAGACCAGGTCAGTCTAAATCCATATCGTATCATTAATCACTTTTACTTCAAGAGATAATCACCTCAGGTCGACATGGAAAATGCTATCTGAAGTTGAATAGGTGATTTTCATAGTACATATTTTTCACGCTGATTAAGAGAAAAATAGCGAAAAAATTACATCACCCAAAGATTTTTCACAATTAGAGTTTTTTGTTGAACTTTTTTTTACACATTTTGATAACTTTGATACTCAAAGTCAATTTTTTGAGGAAAGGAAGGGTTCAACAAAAAAATGAATAGAATATAAATTGTAGAGCGTAAAATTTCCTTTCTGTGCAGTTCAATTAGTTTTTTTTAGAAGGCTGAGCTTTCGACATATTTTAGTTCAAAGTTCAAAGTTCAACTTTTTTTAAAATTTAAAAACTAAGTCTCTTGAGAAAAAACTAATTGGACTTTACAGAAAGAAAATTTTTATGTTCTATATCATTTTTTTTCAGACCGCTTTCTTTGCTCAGAAAATCAACTTCAAGGTTCAAAAGTTGTATCAAAAAATGTACATAAAACTAATTCTCAACAAAAAATTCAAATTATAAAAAATCTTGACATGATGGAATAAGATTGAAATCATATTCGAACTCAACACTAAAAAGTAGGTCAGAATCACCAATCATAAGCAATTATGCAAAAAAATTTGTTGATTCACCGGCCTGTGATATTTCCATTTTGTTACAAAATGAGAAATGTTAAAAATGTGGTTTATTACAAAAAATAGATTTTCTGGGAAAATCAACCCCCTAAAAAAAACTGAATAAAACATGAATTGTAGAGTGTAAAATTTCCTTTCGGTAAAGTCCAACTAGCTTTTTCTTAAGAGGCTTAGTTTTTGAGATATTTTCAATTTAAAAAAAGTAAAACTTAAAACTAAAATATCTCAAAACCTAAGCCTCCTAAGAAAACCCAATTGAACTCTTTAGAAAGGAAATTTTACTATCTACAATTTATGTTCTATTCATTCTTTTCGTTGAACCCTTCCTTTGTTCAGAAAATTAATTTTAGGTATCAAAAGTTATCAAAATGTGTAAAAAAAATGTTCAACAAAAAATCCCCCATTAAACTTCAAACAGCATTTCATAAGCTTAAAAATGTCGACCGGTGTCATTATTATGCAACATCTAAACCTCATAGATGAATAAACAAAGAATACATTTTCCAATATTCGGAATATGTTTGGGATTCGAAGCAATGCTGACGCTCTACAACCGTGATAAATTTGTACTCACTCGCTGCAACGTATTCCGAGAAAATTATTCCCTCCAATTTGAACCAAAATTCAACGAAAGTTTATTATTCTCTGACATTAATCGCAAAACTTACGTCAGTTTGAAATATTTTCCAACCACGGTCAATATTCATTCGTAAGTAATTTTACTCCCCTCCCCCTCTTCTCCTCAAAAAAACCTCGCGTCGAATTAAACTTTTTATGAAATTTTCAGTTGGTGCATGACTCATGAAAATTTCACCGAGGCACATATGGAAAAAAATTGGAAAATCACATCGTCCAGTATCAGCTCACGAGGATTAAAATTCATAGCAAGCGTTGAACATCATAAAAATCCTTTTTTTGGGGTTCAATTCCATCCAGAAAGAGCTATATTCGAATGGGATGAAACTTTAAACATTGTACATCACACAGTAGCCATCCAAGCCAATCGCTACTTTTACGATGTCCTAGTAAAGCTCTCAAAATTGAATAGTAATAAGTTCAGAAGTGAAAAAGAAGAAAGAGATGCTCTTATTTACAATTACACCCCATTGTATCCTGACTCTAAACCTTCAATTTTCACTCAAATTTATATTTTCGATTGATTTTCATTTTTTGAATAGTCCTACACGTAACACACGTACCCCGACCCACTGATTTATTTTCATTGCAATTGTACTTTTTTACCATCATTTTGTATAATAATTTTAATTTTTCTTGAGTATTCGCGAGGTGAGGAAAATTGATCTACTTGAAGATTTCAAGTTCGAGTGACATTAGATGCGCCACCTGTCAGCTAGTAAAATTGATTTTGGACAAATACTAAAATCCGTACTACTTCGTAACAGTTTACAAAATAAATAACTGAAATTCATTGAACGTATGTAGTTTCAAAAACTCATAACTCAACGAGATACCTACTCGAATTATAACACTCCCAGTTGATAAAAATCGAGTGATAAAAACATACTCAAAGTACCACGTGAAATTTATTACGAAATTTTTCCATATAACTCCAAATAGGTGTTCCGTAATATTTAAATTAGGGCATGTCAATGGGGAGTACCGATAATGGTTCGAAGAAATGCTCATTGATAATTGACACCTATCATCTTTCATTCATTTTGAAGTAGCTCACTAACACAGCAGCTGACTCGTAATAATCATAAAGGTTGAAAATTTTCATAGATATCAATCTGAAACCAGAGTAGCTCATCCCTTTTCTTCAAATATGAAGAATTGAAGATGAATTAAAAAATGCATATGTATTTTCACATCTACCTTTGAAACTTTCCAACTATTTATGACGAAATATACCTTTACACTTTTTTTTAGAAATTTATTCGTCAAAGACTCATTTATTGACCAGATGGATATATTTTATTGAAAAAATTTCAATTATTATGACATGACGCCATGCCATTTTCTCATTTTTATAAAAAATACGTATTTTTATATATTTGTGGAGAGGGGGGGGGGGGGGTGGACAGTACTTGGTAATTTTTTAAATTCATTTCCAGTGTTTTACAAAAAATCAAAAGTAAATTATTTAATACGCCTTAAGTGGAGAAGGAAACAGAGGGAAAGCACCTCCAAACGATCTTTTTGAGTAAACAATCAGTCTTCATAATGCATTTAGAACTCTTCATGATTTCAGGGAAATGAAATTGTAATTTTTAACCATAGGTGCACCCAGAAATTGTGTAAGGAAGGGGCTCAGATTTTGAGAGAAATGGGGGGGGGGGAAGGGGAGTCAAAATTCAATGAAAAATTAAGTAACCTGTTATTTCAGTGTTTTCTGATAAATGGGACATTGACTGAGAAATTAGTAATTTTTGACCGAAAAATCAGTGAAAATCATTAATTTTCAATGAAAATTATTTTACTGATTAAAAAAGACCAAATTTTTGCAATTCAAATTTAAAAAGTAGTATGTTTATCGAAGAAATGGTTACTGAAATACTTCCCGAGCGAAGCGAGGGCGAAAATTAAAAAAAATCTTACTCTTCTTGGACATTTTTATGATAAAAAAATCTCCTTACTGAGCTTAAGAAGGGAGCTCGAGCCCACTGAGCTCCCCTTGGGTGCGCCCCTGGTTTTAACAGAACTTCAAACAAGACATCCAATGGATTTTTTTTGCAGAAAAAAACTGATCATTACTTTTTAAAGAAATTTTACAACCACAGCCCCCCCCCCCTCAATAAAAACTAAAGTGATGAAAAAATTTCAGATGAGATGAAAACAGAAGACAATCTCTTTTCTCAATAACATTATGAAATATTTTTAAAAACTCAATTACATAGAAGAAGACAATGAAAAGTCATAACGTCATAAGTATATACAGGAATTTTATAAGGGACACCTCTATACTTACGTGTTGAAAATAAAAAATTTCAATTTTTTATTTTTTCAATTATTCACAATTTTTTGGCGAAATTAGGAAAAAATATTCCATTAGGAATACCTATTTCTCAAATTGTTGTTTTCCACTATTTCTGCCACACTTTTACTACCTATAGGGTATAGGACAACATTTCGAAAAAAAGTAAATTCTTTCATTCTGTAAGGTGCTTTAAATGAAAAATAAGAAATGCAAGAAAATTTATAAAATTGAAAAAATCTTGAGATCAAAATTTAAAAAAAAGAATAATTTTTTTTCGATTTTTTCAAACATTAAAACAAAATGAAGAAAGGATTCAAGCTCAAACCAGCGATCAGCCTCTCAATCGCTCGTCATTTTGACACCATCATTCAACTAATTTATTTCAACAGACTACTTCAATTTTCCAAAAAAATCTGATTCTCGACCCACGGCACACTTCAATCAATAAAAATAATCTACCTACGCTTTTTACTTATCATACAAGTACCGATATTTTAGTTAGTTTGGAAAAAATCGCAAAAATCAATAAGATTTTAAACTGATAAAACACTCATTTTCGTTTGTGCTCCCGGCCTTCCAAGGTGGAGCGTCAGAAATGCTTTCTGAGAACCCTGGGAAATGAATCTTGATGAAAATGGTTTGCAGTGAGTGGCGAGCATTTTTTTTCAAAGTCCACTTGATTTTGCGCTCTGAATTATTTTCAAACTAGTTTTTTTCCATTTTTTAAACTTCAAAATTTTTTCAACGCAAGTTTTTCAAGTCCAAAATTTTTTGCTCAGAATTTTTCAAACTTGTACATTTTTTTTCAACGAAAATTTACAAACTCTGAATTTTTTTCAACGTAAATTTTCAAACTCTGAATTTCTTATTGTAAATTTTTCAAACTTCAAATTTTATTCAACGTAAATTTTCAAATTCTGAATTTTTCTCCTGTAAATTCTTCCCTCTAAATTTTTCAAACTTCAACACTTCTACGTAAATCGGAGTCTTCTTCAGGAATATTCTGAAAAATACAATTGAAAATTATTTTTCACAACTACATTGAAAATAATGAAATATACAATAAAAAAAAAATAAATGTCTTTATTGTATGTTTCATTATTTTATTTTCGATGTTGTTGTTAAAAATAATTTTCAATTGTATTTTTCAGAATATTCCTGAAGAAGACTCCGATTTACGTTTCAGAAGTTTTGAAGTTGGAAAAATTTACAGGAAAAAAAGTTCATAGGTAGTTTGAAAATTTACGTTGAAAAAAATTCAGAGTTTGTAAATTTTCGTTGAAAAAAAATGTACAAGTTTGAAAAATTCTGAGCAAAAAATTTTGGACTTGAAAAATTTGCGTTGAAAAAATTTTGAAGTTTAAAAAATGGAAAAAACTAGTTTGAAAATAATTCAGAGCGCAAAATCAAGTGGACTTTGAAAAAAAATGCTCGCCACTCACTGCAAACCATTTTCATCAAGATTCATTTCCCAGGGTTCTCAGAAAGCATTTCTGACGCTCCACCTTGGAAGGCCGGGAGCACAAACGAAAATAATGTCAGCACAAACGAGCACAAACGTAGCACAATTGATTGACCCCACACCCGTCTCCCAATTTTGAAAGGGCGGGGCACCATTTCAGATGCCCCGCCCACAAGAGGGAGGGAGCACAAACGAAAATATTGTCAGCACAAACGAGCACAAACCTAGCACAATCGATTGAGCTCACAATCACCCCTTAATCTTGAATTGGCGTAGCACCATTTCAGGCGCCCCGCCCTCGACCTACATATATTTATATTTAGAGAGAGGAAGCGAGCACAAACGAAAATAATGCCAGCACAAACGAGCAAAAACCTAGCACAAACGATTGACCCCACACTCATCCCTCAATCACGAATGGGCGGGGCACCCTTTTCAAGCGCCCCGCCCAAGGTATAGAACATCTGTGAAAATCAAAAAAAGGGTCAGAATGTAAATTTTTTCAAAATGTAAAAGCAGCACAAACCTCTCCGTGAGTAGCACAAACGATTGGTACTATTAAAAAATTTTTCAAGTTTTATTTTCAAGGTTTTTCAGACAGCATTTCAGACGCCCCGCCCACAGAAGGGAGGGAGCACAAACGAAAATAATATCAGCTCAAACCAGCACAAACCTAGCACAAACGATTGACCCTACTCTCACCCCTCTATCTTGAATGGGCGGGGCATCATTTCAACTGCCCCGCTCATAAAAGGGAGGGAGCACAAACGAAAATAATGCCAGGACAAACCAGCACAAACCTAGCACAAACGATTGACCCCACTCCCACCCCTCTATCTCGAATGGGCGGGGCACCATTTCAGGCGCCCCACCCTGACCTATATTCATTTTCAGGGAAAGGGAATGAGCACAAACGAAACTAATGCCAGCACAAACCAGCACAAACCTAGCACAAACGATTGACCCTACTCCCACCCCCTTATCTCAAATGGGCGGGGCGGGTGAAATGGAGGTTTTTAAGCCAAGTAATCCACTCGAGTATATTTTTTTGAAAACCTTAACAATTTTTCTTTTATTCGAGTGTATTTATATAGATCTTAGTACTTGACGATAATTAAACGATATTTCGGTGTTTGAACGCGCTTCATAATAAGCCTCGATTGTTAACTACGAAAAAGGGCTGTACAATATCATTAGAATAAAATAACAGCTCTAAATTGAGCCCTTCCAAAAAAAAAATCAAGAACGCAGTTTATTAAATCCAGTCTAGAAAAATTATTGAAACTATATCAAAATTGCAAAAAAAATTCTGGTACAACGATAAATCATCGTTCAAATGCATCATAAAATTTGATAAAATTGTTAAAAAATACGAAAATTTAATACGTTCCAAAAATTTTCAAATATTTACCAATCACATAAAAAATTGATAAATAGCAAAAAAACACAAAAAAAATCGATATAATTCTTTAGCATTGCAAATTAAGCAACATTTGAACAATTTTACCTTTTTTTTTTCACACAAAATGGTTTAAAAAATTTTGAATTCACAAGTGACGATTTGAACAATCAACAATTTGCACAACTTTAACGTTCTAATGATGCACATTTCGATAATTTTCTTCAACAATTTTGAATAATTTTGCATTTCTCACCCGAACAAAAATTTTGGAAATTTATTTTAAAAAATCACTCTAAGAAACCTAAAGCGAACAATTAACAGCGCATCCAGATTCATTGCAATTATTGAGCTCAAAATGGCACTTCTCTTCAACATCAGTCGAAGAGTGCTATAGATACGAAACAATTTGAACAGGTCTTAATAAGCCAACAAAGTGAGTATTGATAAGTAATTTTATCTAAAACCAATATTAATCCCTACCAACGAGTATTTGATCAAAATTAGTTCTCAACCGATAAAATTTATGACAGGATTTGACAGTCTGATTATTTCACGAAAATAAATGTATTTATTGTCTTATGCAGGGTATGCGATCAAGAGTACCACGCAGAATGTTCTTCACATGTCTTAATTTGAAACGCCACCTTTTAAAATAATAATTCACCGGGGATATCGGAACTCGATGAGATGTACTGAGTACTTCAAATAAACACACATATTACATTATAAGCTAAAATACAAGCTCAAATTGATTATCTAATAATACTTCATTAATCCCAACTGATCTCGTCACATGAAAGATATAAGAAAGTTCTTCAAAGAAAAATTCATATTTATAAAAGTTCAATTCGGTGTCCTCACTCGTTTGAACGTATTTTCAAGATCAACATGAAAACGAAAATTCCAACAGTAGTATTTTTGGCATTATTGAAATGCATTTCAATTTCTTGCACCAATAGACCAATCATAGGTGAGTAAAAATTTATTACGTACAGGACATCAATAATTTTCAGGACAAATCAACAAATAAATTTACTCGCAGGTATATTGGCTCAGGAAATTTCCGAAGTTAGAGGAGTAGAATCTATTTCAAGTAAGACAGGACATACATACATAGCTGCATCTTATGTAAAAGCTGTTGAAAGCTCAGGAGCCAGAGCAGTTCCAATATTCGCCAATCGACCTTATGACTACTATGAGTATGTTAATTTTTTCGTTATTTGGATGATTCTTTTTTTAATGAAAATTTTCGCGATGGAAAGGACAGCTAGAAACTTTTTAACGCTAAAGTGGTGGTTTTGGTGTTGAAAATTCGATTTCGATGTCTTCCACACATGCAATCTAAAAAAAAAGTGGGAGGAAATATTTTTCCCTCATCCCTTTAGACCACGAATATCGTCTCTGTTCACCGTCGTGGATGTCCCAGGTCATAAAAATGAGCGATATTTTTTAAGAATTTGCAACCTCTTTTTTTTCTTCGCGAAAACTCTTATCATTTATTCTTCATTGAGGCAAGCCAAAAAAAACTGCGAGGGCTAACATGGAATTTATCGATTTAAAGCATATTGTATTTTTCATTATTTTTGGGGGAATGGGAAGAGGCCAGCAATGAATTATGAGAAAATTTTGAAATTTTCAGTTCGAAAGAAGTTCAAATTTTCATTCTAGTTTTTTGGAAGACATCCTGTATTTTTTTCAACACTATAATTTTTCTTGGGGGAAGGAGAGTTTGAATTTTTTAGAATTTTAACATTTTCAATTTTTTCACCTCGTCTTTCATTCCCTGCGACGGTAAAACATCCCCTCTCCTCAGAGCTTCAGCCTGGCTACGTGTTTTGCCTACCACAGTTGAAAATGGAAAGTTTTGTTTTTCGCCATGGATAACTTTTTTTGTTCATCGCTGAGGACAAAAATTTCGAAACACGACTGCTTCGAATAAAAGTAAATTTTTGGGCAAAAGAAGGGCCCCTGAAAAAAATCAACGAAGGAAATTATAGAGAATTAAATTTGCTTTCTGCTTGGAGCTACAAATTTTTCACGTTGTTTCAAACTTTGAGCAACGATGAAGCTTACATAGTTCAACCGATTCAGCTGGAATTCACACTGTAGGATTTTCCAACTTTCCTATGTCACCTCCTAAAATTTTACCTCAATTGGTTGAAAGTTTTTCGAAAAATAAAATTTTAAAACGAGAGCAAAAAAAATGGAAAAACGTCAACATTATGATTTTTTGTATTGTTTTTCTCTGTGAACAAGTGTCCCTCCTCCGCCCTCTTGGTGGACCTCATACTCGGTAAACGTGCTCAACACATTCTACAAATCACTATAAATAATTTTGGGCAAAAAAATTTTGAATGAAGAATGGTAACAATTTTGAGAATTTTTTTTCGAATATTTTCATTAAAAAAAGAATTGCCCATTTGAGTTTCAGGGGGAAAATACTTATGAGAATTAAATGCGAATTCATTTTTTAGACGAATACTGCAATCGATAAATGGAGTAGTAATTCCTGGAGGAGATGCCGAAATACAACCAGGATACCCGTATTACGATGCATTTACAACAATTATGAAAATATCAGAACAAGTCAGTTAATCAGTTTCACAGCATGGAAGTCGCCCATAGAAAAATGTGAAAAATTTAATACACCCAATTTTCCATTTGCAGATGAACAAAAAAGGAATATATTTTCCAGTGCTATCGGTATGTTTGGGATTTGAGGCAATAATGACGCTATATAATCACCATAAACTTACACTAGCACGTTGTAATATTCATCACGAAAATTATCCGCTAAAGTTCGAATCTAAATTCACCGAAAGTTTATTATTCTCTGACATTGACCAGGAAACGTACATCAATTTGAAACATTTTCCAATAACTGTCAACAATCATGAGTAAGTGCACAAACCCAACCAACCTATAACGTATTTCTAGTTCTTTTAATGAAATATTAGCAATAACCTCAACTTCTAAAATATTCAGATGGTGTTCAACTCCAAAAAACTTTACCAAAGCACCCAGTTTATTAAAAAGTTGGAAAATCACGTCAACCAGCGTTAGCTCACGTGGTATGAAATTTATAGCAACCATTGAACATAAAGAATTTCCATTTTTTGCAACTCAATTTCATCCAGAAAAGACCATATTCGAGTGGGCTGAAGAGTTGAATATACCTCATAATAAAGCTGCAGTTCAATCAAATCGGTATTTTTACGACAGATTGGTAAAGCTCTCAAAATTAAATAGCAATAAATTCAAAACCGAGAAGGAAGAAAGAGATGCTTTGATATATAACTACAAACCCTTGTATCCAGATGTTAAACCTTTGTCATTTGCTCAAATATACGTTTTTGACTAATTTTCTCGTGACTTTATTAGTGATTAGCTCAACTTCGATCAAAGGGGTCACTAAGAGAAGTCCAGAGAGTATGAATTTCCCAAAATTTCCCAAATGGCTATGTCACGAAATTTTCAGTTTTACCACCGCAACGTAACAATTCTTTTCTAGAAACCCAACCTCCCATATATTGCTCTTTCATGTCCTCTCCCTAATTTTCACATTCTAGTGATAAAAATGGCCTCGACAGATTAGTAAATTTAAAAAAAAAATGCCTTACAGAATCGTGAACTTCCTTCCTTATTCAACGTCGCAAAACAAATATTTAAAATAATTAGGAGTAAGTATAAACGTTTTAGAAATTATTTCAAAAATAGTAAAATTTGTTTAAAATTTAGAGAATTTCTCTTCAAGATTTCCCAAATATCGATTGAAACGTAAATAAGGTCTAGGTCATTCTAGGTAGTTCAAAATACATATAAAAATAACTGATAAAATCAGAGAAAAAACTGACATTAAAATATCACTGAAATCTATTAAAAATAAATATTTAAAGATTCACCTAAACCATTCTTGTCCTAAAATATGGTTTATTGTTGAAAGTGCTTTACAAATCGATGAGAATGTTAAGAAAATTGATTCAAAAAATTATTTTCAAAAATTGCCAAAATCGATCAAAATGTCCGAAAAAAATTAAATATTCAACAAATTTTGATCAGGTTTTGTTATTTTTCAACTATTTTCACAAAATAATGAGTTTTTAAAAATATTTTTAGCAATTTTTGCGATGTTTACAAAGGTGAGCCTGGGTATAGAAACCACTCTTACGGTTCAAAATTGGTTTTTGAGTTGACATTGCTTTTGGGCCTTTCAGAAGGAGTAGAATCAAGGAAGAACCACAACTCAAAACCCAATTTTTGACTGCTCCTAAGAGTGGTTTCTACATCCAGGCTCACATATTTCATTTCCATTTTTTTAGGACGAATTTCTCTATGATTTATTTCACTAAACCCGCTACTCCTCACTCCTTCCGGATTTTCAAACCCTTTTTTCATCTTCTTTCGAAAGTAAGCAAAGTGCCTATTGTCACATATTTTCGTTGATAAAATTTTGTAAAATGATATGTTCCATTTTTTTTTTTCAAAATTCCAACTGTTTTTATGTTCTTGTGATTTTTACGATTTCAGTGAAATATATTCATTTACTTTTACCCAATTTCTACATTTCCATGAGGATATTTCGATAAATAAAAATTTTGAATGTCCTACTAACTCAATTTTGATTTAGAAATTTTATAAAATGAGCCAAATACTGCTAGACTGGTCAAGTATGACAAAATGTACTGGGTTTTAACTTGGATGACATAAAATTTTGACAAAATTATTTGGATAAAATAAAATTTTCAAGGTGTCTACCGATTTTTCAAAATCAAATTTCGCGAATTTTTCGCGACCTTTTTCTAAGGTACCTATCTAGTATCTACCTCTCAATTTGACAACCCCCCCTCCCCCCACACACACACAAAAATCAACGAGATCAAATTTATTGCAGAAAAATTTCATACACGGAAGAAAATACATCTTTAATTAAAAAAAAAAAATCACAAAAATTTATAATTTAAGAATGGGATTTGAAAAATTATGAGCCCGAGCGAAGCGAGGGCAAATTTTTTTAGAAAAAAATGTTCAAAAAGATGAAATTTCTTTACTTTTTCTGTTCTGTAAAAGGCGAAAAAATTGAAGTAATTTCGGAAAAATTGGCGACTTTTGATGAATTTTGGGTCAATTTCGCGACTTCAGGACCTAAATCAAAATTCGCGACTTTTTCGCGACTTTCGCGACCGGTAGACACCCTGATTTTTGACACAAAAAATGTGGACGAATAGACAAAATTTTAAAACACCGACAAATTTTGATGAACCTCACAAAATTTGATTGATGAACAAAGACAATTTTATTTTCATCTCCATTTTTATTTTAAATATTCAAATTTTTCCAAGTCGACATTTCAAAAAAAAACAATTTTCCAATAATTTTTTTTTATCATTATTAATTTATACTGAAAATTAAAAAAAGAAATGCTTGACAACATTTTTTTCAATTTTTTCAAAATTTTACACAGCTTCAACTTTATCTACAGATTTTTACGCCACGGGCCATTTAAACGCAATTTTCACAAAAATTGAACAGTTTTTTTCGGATTTAAAATGTTTTGGAATATTCAACATGATTCCACATGTGATACTGGATAATAAAATAACCGTAACAGAAGAGCTAGAGAGATTAATCTGCATTTCTACGGGTTCTTTAGCGCTCCCCGAAGGACAAAACACCTCAGTGCATGAAATTAGATTCAATTAGGCATTGCTAACGAAAATTTTATCATCACTTCAGAAATTGTCGGTAGAAGCATTACAAAACAAAACAAAAAGAAAAGAAAATTTCTTTGAAATTGCTTAATTTTTATTAAATTACGTTAGGGTTATTTTAATATCCAGAATGACACCGCAGAGTTATTTTTTTATGCAGTCAAGAGACTACATAGCTCAACTTGGTTGTTTGAGATTTCTACCTGATTCTACTCTCCTTAAAGGACCCAAAGCCAGTGTTGACCCAAAAAACAAGTAGTGTAACCCCTAATAAGAGTGTTTTTTTTTTTAATAAACTATAATCAAATAAAATGAATTTCAACACTCGTCAAGAAAATCCAATTATTTCCATGGTTCTGAAATCTGACTATGAGTATAAGGAGATATCCATATGTAACAAAGATTCTCGTCACTTTTCAATTACTTACTCTCCGCAATTCAATAATCCCACTTTACCATAACAAAACCCCTCTAAACTCTTAAAAACTCTCATACTCTTCTACCAGCGTAGTAATTTTTCATTTCCAGCAATCACTGCAACTCGAAAAAAACTAGATAATTTACTCTAAAAATTCACACTCCTCGGTGCGTACTTTGTCGGTGAAAAATATCGTCAAGTGTCTCCGCATCATCAACGAACCATCATCACGACGGTTTCTCATTTCTCCGCGTACTCGGTATTCGTCTCTATACGTTCCCATCATTCATTCATTCATTAACCTATAGGTCATTCACCATCCATCATTTGCCAAGGTTTTTACACGAGCGTTGGTTTTCTTTATTTGACCAAAGAGCCAAAGACCATGTTTTTTTGGCCACTTGTGTTAAGATTATCATCGGAAAATACGCCATTTTTAATGCCAGATACGACTCGTTACTCGTTGTCGCATTTGTTCAGACTTCAGATTATCAGTACCATTAGTATAATGGCTAAATTAGTAAACAATGGAAATAGGTACGAATTACGACGCGGAAAAGAACCCATTTTCGTAGAGATTTCTCAAGCAAATCATCGCTTGACGTGTTTTTGTAGAATGAACAAAATCAACAGGTAAATGGAAGCTCTGATTAGGGTAGGAGGGTTGAGGGGTTGAATCGACTTTTTCGTTTCTTTCGTCATTAAGCTAGATGCAAAATTCACACATACCTGAATCGATCACAGACACACACGACGAGTGAGAAAGGAACACCGATCCAAAAAATGCCCAGAGTTCACCGTTCTTTCAGTAGGTAGGCAGTAGGCACAGAGGTACTGACCTCAGGCAACATGTAGTATTTTTTTCCACAGTCTGTAACGAATACAACAAAACGTATCGCTTCAATTATCCATCTGACAGGTCCCATACGTTAAGCAGCGTAACAAAAATACTCACCTACTTGCAAATCCATCAAACAAGACGGTTTCTTCATGCACGCCTACGTTTCCGACTACACATACGCGAATATCTGGCTGGAAGCACGGCAATCGAGACGACATTAAAAATTCCATCGTACAAGTATCGGCGCAGTGATGCATCGGCGAATCTGGTCAATCGGTATAATCTCGTCATGCGACAGTTAAACGCTACCAGTGAATTCTTTTTACTTCTAAAACAGCAGAATACAAACGGAGAAAGTTAAATATGTCAAATATCAATAAAAAGAATAAAAGAAAAATGTGTTCGAGAGAAGAAAATAAAAAAATAAAAGATCGCCGTATGTTTTCGAGCGTGAAAATGACCTCTTTACGCATTAAGCTCGTTTATCGCACCTATTCGATGGAAGTAATTTCCCGATAAACGTCTCCGCGAGGGCGATAAAACCAGTACCATACGAATACATATGTACGATTAACCAGCCGCAGCCTAGGCAATTTTTTTCTTTCCTTGGCCAGGTATTTAATCGCGAACCTTATGATTTGGGAAATTTTTCGTAAAATCAATCAAACGAGCTCCTTCTGGAAGCTCGTTATTCGCTCGTTCGACAGATCAATTTAGAAGAATGAGCATTGTGTGTGGCAACCTGCAGAAAATCTTGTATATAAACGTGTCTCTTTTGTGTTCGCACATGTGTTTTTCTTTCTTTCTCTGTTCGGTGCTTCTTCGAAAGCACCATTATGTATAGTAACGTTTTATATGAATATAAATTACCTTTAGTATCCACATATGTGTATATGTACAACGTTTACTTAGTTTATAACAAATAAAATTTAATAAGTAGGTCATCGGCATGTAAAAGTAAATTGAATTAACTTTTACATCGATGAAGTAGGTTGAAATTTCCCATTATTCTGAATATATTGCATCGTTCGTCCACTGGTCTTTAACTGGCCCATCATTAGCAAACGCGAGAGTTCCAAAGTCAAGGAAGAAGTGTGGGAGTAAAATTCGCTTAAAAAATTTCATTAGTACCTGGATACGTGACGTGATAGTGACTTTTTCTCATTCGCTCCGTCGTCGTTGCCGGTTCGAATTGATTAAAAAATTATAATAATTTATCAATTTGTGGAATTTCTGATTTCTTTTTCGAGAGGAAAAGAAATAAGCGGGAGAGTTCGGTAATTTTTGTAATGACGATAAACCTGCAGACTGCAGGCAGAATTTGCCTAAATGGCTAAGTTGAAAAATAAACAATGATAAATTTTCATGTAGATCGAATAAAGAATCTGATCAAATTGCCTTGAACATTTTTCGGAAATTGATACATTGGAAGTCAATTAAATAAAAAAAACTTGGAGGAAAATGGCTCGATTGTAGAATTTGAAAGCTTTCTTATAACTGAGGGGAGGAAGAGGGGAAAAAGTTGAATAACCAGGAATACTGCACTTAATGATATACCTAACCTCGATTTCCAAAAAAATTAACAAAAAATCAATCAAGGACGGGAAGCTGACTTTTATATGAAAAGAGCTGAAAGTATGATAATCCCAAATTAGGTAAATCATTATTTAAACAAAAAAAGTTAATTGTTCAAATATTGGAGCAAAAAAGACGTGGATCAACATGGGATCAACAGAACGAAGATGGGAAATCTCCTAAAGGTAAAAAAATATTTCGTAAAATACTGAAAATAGTCATTTTTTGCTTTTCCAAACAAAAATGATTTTTTTTTTAAATTTGATGTTCGGATTTTTTTTTCAAAAATTACGATTTTAAACAAAAATTACCGTACAAACTACAAACCTCGCTTTTTAAAAATTTTCCATCATTGTAGTACATGTTTCGTTTTTTTTCTTGAGAAAATTTAAACATCGACAACAATAATTTTGTACCTCCCCCCCCCCCCCACCACGTATCAAAGTCTGAATCATCGACTGAATCGAAATCGATAATTTTAAATATTTTTTTTTGAAATCAAATGATTCATTTACATAAAAATTACTTAGGTACCTTCAAATTTTCCTGTTCTCAAAATTAAAAAAATATTTTAAATGTTGAAAAATTCAACAATTTTGTTAAAATTTCGAAGGAAAAATTGAGTAAAAAATTGATAAAATTATATAAGAAACAAACAAAATTTAAAAAACGACACAAAATTGGCTAAAATCATATAGATTTTTCAAAAAATATTCATCTTTGTTGGAATTGATCAATTAAAACACCATTACACCACCATTAATTACACAAATGGAATACCGATTTTTTCCTCCATGATTTATTCGACTTTGTTAAATAAAGTCGATAGGTACCCATAGAATTGTGACTTTTTCAAAAACTGAACACATTTCAAAATTATAAGAATTTTGGAATTTAAATACAAAAAAATGTGAAAAATTCAGAAAAATCAGAATTTTTTCAGCACTTATTTCTGAAAAAATTGACTAATTGGTAGATCAGAGTTTTTCGAATGTCTACAAAATTAGCTTTTTGAAATTTCATCGACTTTTTAATGATTTTTTTATGATCTTTTTTGTGACCTCTATATTTTAGAAAAATTGTCACATCGAGAATTGAAAAAAAGTTGAAAATATTTCAAGAATAAAGAAAAACAATGAACAATTCTATGCAGTATTCGACTAATTCTTTAAAATTCTTCAAACTTTTCAAAAAATCATGACTTTTATGACTTTTTTTTTCAAATTTTTGGATTTTTCAAGTAGGTACTTTAATGACTGATGCTAGGTTTGTAACGTATCCTGCAGATGAAATTGATTAATTCACAAGAGAATCACTCGAGCTCGAGATGCCAACGAGAATGGGAAAGGAAGCTTTAGAGAAAGAGCATCTTTTAAAAAACTTATCCAAACAACATTTTTTTGGGTTAATCAGATAGTACTTTCAGAAATTTTACCCTGCCACTGCAGGTTCTGAAACGACAGGGAATTGAGAAATTCGGATTAGGAAGGTTGATTTTTGGCGAGAAACGACCATTCCTCCATTCAATTGAACAATTGACCGATCTTAATTTAATTTTTGAAATTTGAAATCTGGTCAAAAAACGTACTCAAGGTATCTGCCTGGAAATTGCATAACAAGTGAATTTTCTACTTTCACTACTCCAAAAGAGATCAGTTGATTTTTCAACGTTTTTTGAAAAAAATTTAAAATACTGGAAAAGATTAAAATCTTGCAAGAGGCTCTAGAATGACTGAAAATGGTGAAATTCAGTTTTGGAAAGTCTGTATTAGAGTAGGAGCTAATTTCTCGTTAAAAATAAAAGTATTTTTCAAAAATATTACATTTAGACGGATAAAGGACGATTTTCAACTTCAAAAAAAAAATCAAAAAATCACCATTTGTTCCGAAAATCTCACATTTTTTTAAACTTGAAGACACCTAGAGTGGGTTTCTTGTTCAATTTCCTGAAATAAATTTTAAAAAAATGAATCTAGCAATCCGAAAATCGATTTTTTAAATAATTATTTTAATGAATTTTCTGAAATTGTTACGATAAAATTAATCAAAATTGATTAGGTAAGCGGAGTTGACTTTAAAATATACAAAGAAGAAAAATTATTTTACAGTAATAAGTAATCTACTGATACCAAATTTGAAAAATTTTCAAGTTAATATTCGGACAATATTTTTCGATTTTGATTGAAAATAAATTTCATAAAATTTGCTAACATTCATTACCTAGGTACATATTATTTACTTTCAATTTTTTCGGATTTCAATAACTATCATTTAATTGAATCGATTTTCTACAAAAAAAACCATGAAATTAGTTCTTTTTTTTCAAAAAAATGTACATAACTAAATTCCGATTGGTGAAAAAAATTATAATACGAACACAAAAATCCAAATTGCTTTAGACCAAATTCCTTCAATCTCCCCTCATTCAAACCAAACAAAAAGCGTCGCTCTCGAACATTCGAAGACTCCAGTCACTCGAGCACTTTCCATTTTCTCATGTATCAGCTGTTTTAGCACAATTTGTCTCCGATGAACTTGATTACGCAGGTTTTTGCCGGCTACGAGGCTCACGCTCTCTACTGACTGTACTCGCAAGTACCAGTAAAATATCGCGGTGAGTCAGATCATACAAACTATGATAACAGTTTCTTTTCAATGTTAACCTCGCGTGGATACATTTTCGCGCCATAACTTATTCATGTACTATATACACTACAAAACGGTGAATATTTCATTATAGTTTTTTTTACTTTTCGAGTTTTGAAATCACATTCGTTGATTATTTTCGCGATTTGTTTACATTTTTATTTCAATTTTATTCTCTTTCATAACATTTTCACGACGATTTACTTTAATATTGTGGTGTTTCGTGCTTAATAAATTATTAGAATGTTGGTGTTGTGATTGTGTGAATGAAATAATTTTTCCAGATTTTTCCAAGATTTAGAAAACGTGAGTGATGATTTGATTTTTTTACTTTATATTTGATTTTTTTACTTAATATTATTTTTTAGTATTAGAATATTTGTAATAAGACGTGGATATGTGGAAGACTGGAAATTAATTCGAAGATGAAAATTAAGGTACCTGTTAAAATCACGATTCAACCCAGAAAAATAATTCAACAGTTGCTTCCTTTTACCCAACTTTTCGAGAAAATTTCCTCAACAGGATTAAAAACTCCCATAAAACAAATCGATAAAAATACTTCGGAAAGTTGCACAAAAAAATGATTAAATTTCATTTTATTTTCCATCTTCGAATAACTCCTTCGCAAACTCCCAATCCAGCAACTCCTCCGCTCGTTCTTACATTTCAAAAAAAAAATCCCACTCGAGAAACACATCAAACGAAATCGAAAGTAGGTAGATTATACGATAATACGTCAGAAAGCAGGTTAACTTCGGCAACGTTTCATCCCATTTTGGGCATCTTTCGGTTGGCACCGGAAAACTGTGCTTTTCCAGGCCTTTTTCTACGTATCGATTTTCTTCTCCAGTTCCCGGTTCATTCTACTCGTAAATTTACTCCTACCAGGTCGTTTACATCTCTACTTCGAACCGCCCTTATCCTTGCATTCCTACGCGCGACAAATTCTCGAAATATTTACACCCCCAAGTAAGTCTATTTTGGGGTGCAACTCGCTCTTTAATTCGATTTATTTTTTAATAGGTCGTGTGCGAATTTTAGCGCTTGAATGTAGTTTCCAGGTGTTTGGGCACGATTTTCATGATATCTACGAGCAAATTAATTGTATTATTCGGGTACCGGCAGCGCCATTGGCGTTATTTATAATTGGATTGAACTCGCTGTGGTATAGAGACTCGGATTCGGGAGTACAATTGTGGTATTGTTTAATTTGCGAATATTTAACCGGCGCTGGTACGATCTGGTTATGAAATTCCAGAGTCAAGGGTCAATACCAGCGACCATTTCGATTGTTTTACTTCTATCGTATTTTTCTAAGGTATTTAAAAGTGAGCAGGAGTTGCAAAGTAAACGACTGATTAAAAATTATTTACCATTGTTTTGGGTGAATTTCTGCGAGATATTGTTGGCCTTCGTGGTGTATATCATTTTCTGCAAAAAAATGTTAATTCGATTAGATAACAAATCGAACGTGAGTAAGCAAAAAAAATATAGTGGCTAGTAATTAGAAATATTTTTTACCTGGATAAAGTCTTTAGAATGAGGAGAGGAATTTTTCTCAGAAATTCAGGCGTGAGAAACTTCTCAAATTAAGAGGAAATTTCCCTTCGGAATCTTAATTGATTTTTTTTCAAACTAGCGATGACTTTTCTTCTTCTGACATTTTTCTTGAAAAATTTCCATAATAAGGGATTTTTTTTTCTAAATATTTAGCTTGAAAATGAGTTGAAATGATGGGTAAATTTTTTTTGGAAACTTCTGCAAAAAAATTGTCAATTTTAGTAAAAAAATCAAACGTGAGTGAGCAAAAAAATTGTAGCAATGAATTGGGAAAATATTTTACCTGGATAGACTCTTCAGAACGAGAGAAAGGAATTTTTCTTCAAAATTCTGCAGTGGGAAATTTCTTGAATTGAGAGAAAATTTTTCTCCAGAATCGAGCTTGAAATTTTTCTTTAAATGGATGGAGACAACGAATTCTTTTGAAATTTGCCTTGGAAAATTCCCAAAATAAGAGAAGACTTCTTTCCAAATTCCAAATATTCAGCTCGAAAATCATTTAAAATGATAGATATTTCTTCGAAAACTTGTCTTGAAATTCTTCAAAACCAAGGTCAATATTTTTCTTAGCTATTTCTTCGAAAACTCGTCTTGAAATTCTTCAGAACCAAGGCAAATTAATCTTCCAAAAATCCGCATCCAAATTCTCCCAAAATGACAGCTCAATCTTCTTCCAAAATATAGATCGAAAAAATAACTCTTCCAACTCGTAATTTTCATCTTCACCCAATTTTCCAGCACCATCAATCCTGCGAACAAACACACCAGTCAATTAATACCCAAAACTTCGCATAATTTCATTGTAATCCTTATGCAAATGCACCAAAATCAAATGCACAAAATTAACAATTAATCTCGCTTAAACCAGCTATAATGGCCGCATAACATTTTTTTTCGCTCGTGTTGGATCTGAAGATTCGGCGGCGAAATAACGTTACAAGCACGAATCGAAAATTACCATCGAGATTAACTAATTAACACGCGCCACCGTTTCGTTTAATTAGGATTTTTCGTATAGCTACGTAATTAATAAAGAAAAAAATCTCTTAAATATCATCGCGTGCGTGTGATTAATCTGTAAACAAACCACATAGCGTACCAATGTACCATTATAACGCTTCATTTGACTGAACCCGCCATCCGAGCCAAAAAATACATCGTGACACAAAATCCGAAATGGAAATTTTTCGTAGAAAATTCATCCACTTTGGAGTCGCAGTCGGTGAAAAAAAAGGAAACGATTTGTCGGATTTCTTCTTTTTTTTTTTACTTATTCATTTCGTGATTGGAAAATAATTAAAAATGGTAATTTCCGTTTTAACCTTACCGTTACTTATTGGTGCCTTATCTACGAGCATTTCCCGTGAAAATAATAAATTCGCAATTATTCCGCTTGGTCGGATTAAAAGCAAGGAGCGACTATTATTTTTACCGCTTTTCTAGGTACCTCGTTCGTTATGCAATTCGATTAACAACGTTCTAATTGCTTGGGAATGTCCTTTGGAAATTTTTTTAATTGTGAGGATGACACGACGATGACGTTTATGCGTAGGTAGGGTTCGACTGCGTGTATATTTTATCGCCAACGATCACGATATCGCGGAGTTGATGAATATGAGATTTTTATCAAGATTTTGGGCGAAACCTGTGACGAAAGTTATACTTTTTCGATTTTATTACGCGAATAAAAATAGCAACGTTTTATGTAGAATTGATATTATCGAACGAGAAAGTCTCAAAATTTAGGTACCTATGTAAGAAATGACGTAGGTACTAAAAATATCGACTTTAGGTGATTTGAGGAAAAGGGGAGAGGCTAAGTCCGTAGATGTGGGTTTTCCAGTCAGGGAAATGAAATTATAACTAGGGAATCAAAATTGAATAAAATTGATGAAAATGATTGCAGCACATATCGATACCTCGAACTAAAAAAAAATTACCCAAGTGAAGAAAAATAAAAAAAGACATAATACATATTTGAAGTTCGAAAAACGAAAAATGACTTTCTGGTACCTATCTATCAACATTTTAGTGAAAAAAATGAAAGAAAGAAATGTTTTCAACCAGAAAAATACCCAAGTAAGCCGGGCGGAGGGGAGAAATGCACAGAATGACTTTTCGTAGCACCATAACAACTTGAGTATTTTTTTTCTTTTCTGACTTTTTAGGAATTTTGTCGTGATTCCTCAACCCCTTACACTCCAAAAATATGAAATTTTCTATCATTAAACGTATTTTTGGAGTTTTAATCAAAAGTTTTGGATCAAATTAAGGTACGGTTTTAAGACCGCAGAAATTGGAGGGAAAGCAGAGAATTTTCTGCACGAATAAAAGTATAACTAAATAATATAAAAATTTTCAAAAAAATATCAAACTTGGCATCCAAATGGTTGAAATTATTGGGTCAAATTTAAGACTTCTGTCTTTTACCAAGAACTTTGTCGTCAGCACTAGGCAACAACTTTTTTTCTGATCTGACTTCTCCAAGAAAAATAAATTAGTTTAGTACTTCGTTGAACAGTTTTCAAATCTCCCTTCTTAAATTCTATCATTACACATGGTGCTAATTCATTTGGTGGGTTAGGAATAGAAGTTACGTTGACTCATTCGCGTAATCCATGATTCATATCATTTTAAAAATATTATATTAATGAAATATCCTGATTTAGAGATTCTTAGAATTGTAGAATAGAAATGACCAATGATCCATCAGGTCTAAGATTCAATTTGATTCGCTGTGACAACATTGAGGGATAAAACTATGACGAGATAAGAGAGACTAATATTTTTTTGATTTTTCTAATCCCTTAATTCAACTTTCCAATGTTTTTTTTTCGAATTTGTAAGAAAAGGTACGTACGTAAAATTTATTCCAATTACCCTTAAAAAATTACTACTTCACTTGGATTTCAAAAACTTTGCACAAAATTCAAAATTCAAAAAAGTTTGATTATGGGAATCAGCGAAAAATCGAAGTTGACATTATTAAGAAATCTAAAAATTAAAAAAATCTCTGACTCGTATAACTATTTTTTTTTTTTTTTCAGACTGAAAAAATATTTTTTCAATTTTTTTGACTCAAAATGCAAAATTTTCTTTAAAAATGTATCACTTTTGCAAATATTTCGACTCGAGCTGTAAAATTTTGCCACATATGAGGGGAGGGGGAATCCTGCTTTTGATACTCTCTATCTCTACCTCGTACTTTCCAACTCAAGTCAAAAGTAAGCACTTTAGAAAACAGATGAAATTTACGCTTGCTACTATTTTTTTTTCTAATTTTGCGAGATTCTTCGACTAATTTTTACACTTTTTCCAAACCAATTTTCACGTTTTCTAGACTTCTTTACGTTTTAGATTCGTTTTTAAATTTTTGCAGGAAAAACCCCCTCAAAAGAGATGATTTTTTTCAAGATTTTATTTCTGAATGAGAAGCAAGGTCCTCAACCTCGCTCTTTTCTACATATTACGAGTCCGTCTCACAATCAGAAGGCTAAAATTCGTATGGTATTTTGCTACTTTCAAAAACATCGTTGATTCAAAAAATTTTCATAACTTTGGAGTGAAAATGTCAAAATTCGTTCATCATTTCCAAGACTTTTCCAGATTTTTGAATTTTCCTAACTTTTCTTTGGTTTTCCGGAAAGTGATCCCAAAATGTAGAATGATTGATCGACGAACGAGGTACTCTCTCATTTCGAATCAGTGAAAAATCACTGATAAACAGTCAGAATTGCAGCACAGGAAAAATCAGCGAAATTCACTGATTTTCAGTGATTTTTCACTGATTATTCAAAGAATTTCACAGATTTTTCAGTGAATTTCATAAATATCACTGAGTTTTCAGTGAATTTTCACTGATTTCCAGTGATTTTCTTTCACTGATTTGTTTTCAGTGGAAAAAATTTCACTGATTTTCTCCTGTGCTGCAATTCTGACTGTTTCTCAGTGATTTTCGGTAATTTTCACTGATTTATAATTGAGAGAGTAGACAAACTCTTTTTTCAAAAATTTAGAAAGAAAGAATAATTTTGAATTTTTTTCATGTAAAAATACAAATTCATGGTATCTCTGAATCTAAAAAATGAAAATTCTTGCCATTTTTGTGAAATTTTTCTAGCTTTGAATTCGTCCAAAAAAAACCCTATTTTTATCCTTCCACTAGAAAATTCAAGAAAAGAGAAAAATGTTGAAAATTCGTGCTTTTTGCAGTAAAATTATTAAAATTCGTGCTATTTTCTGTGTTTTTTTTTTTTTTTTTTTTTGCTACTAAGGAGAAATTCTTGTTATTTTCTGGGGTTTCTTGTCATTAGACACCATGCCATTACCTATACAATTATTTAATCTACGAATTTTCAGTCGAGGTTTTTGAAAAATGAATTTTCCATTATTTTTGTGATTTTCAAACTTTGAGTAATACCTATAGTGAAGAAAAATATTCATTATAATGCATATTTCATTGGAAAATGATGAATCAGTCCCTCTCAATAATTTCTCAAAAACCGATTGAAATAATCGAGCTTAATGATCTCCTCCCCTCCTCCACCAGATTGATCTCAAAGAATGCCTAATTAATCTGAAAGACGATGTTCAATATATTTTTCATCTTAAGGTTAGCTCAAAATTTTCCTGATAATACGAAATCCACCCTTATTTTGATGGGAACCTCTGCAATCTAATTGAGAAATAAGAAGAAGGGAAAAGGGAGGGGTTTATTCAATAATTTTAAAAATTTGAGAGCTTAGAAGTGAAATAATTTTTCAAAGAAAAAAATTGCACACCAAAATTATGCGAACACTTCCCTTTCTTAAATCCACTCAATCGGTCTTTGTAATAGGAAACAATCAACCCATCCAAATCGATCACGATTTCTATACCCATTTCCATCTTGAAGCGGATAATACATCTTAGCAATACTAATCTCTATTAAAACGGAAATGAAATTTAAAATAAAATTACATAGTTTAAGACCCCAAGTCCGTGCCTATCCGATACGTATACGTATATTGACATATTACAAACCTATTTCACCATGTACGGGGTGATTGTTAATCTAAATGATCGATAAAATTAGAACAATTTGCGAAAGTCGACTTTTTACCATTGTTTCACTGCATACGATGGAAAAAAACCCACTATTCTGGTCTACATATGGAGATGGACATACCATATAGACGTACAAGTACTCGTATATACTACGTACATCTGTTTGTGTATACAGGAAGCACACGAGACATGTGTCAGATACCTTAAAGATCCGACATGCCGCGGATGCGCGGAGAAATTACACTACAATCGACGACAAATTACAATGGTCAATTTTTTGCCCGTACACAGTGTAATGACTCGCGAGCGTAATTTAATTGCCAAATGTGCGCATTTTTAATACAAAAATACATTTTTAATTATGTTAATCGTGCCTCGGTACTCTGTACGAAGAGGCGCGAAACTTTCACTCGACGTGTGAGTTTTTTTTTTAATAGGTACGGTGGGCTTCAGACGTACCACTACATACATTGATGATAAGAGCAGCTCGTTCGAATATTATGAAAATTACATATAATATTCTACCGAAAGTAAGGTTTTTAAAAAAATTCAAAGGGTTTAGAAACTGGTTTCGTGGTTTGCAGATTATCTATAGTATGAGTGCCCAATGGATTCATGGTAAATTGCACACAACATACGGTTCATGTTGATTTTCTTATTATTCAAATACGTGTAAATGAACAAATACACGTAAACGAGAGAATAAATGGTATTGGTATAAGAATATTATGATTTATGAATGCAGTGGTGCTCGGTTTTTTCTCGTTCTCTCTTTGAAGAAGAACAAAAATGTACTGTTTTTTCTCTTCTTTTTCTTTTTCTCCTTCGCCGCATGTACTTTGTTTTGCAATTACGTGTCAAAGCACCTAATCATCGATGGTTCATTGTGTTATTCTTCAGACTCGTAATGCTAATGCTTGAAACAACGGATCGCGTCATTATGAAATTCATCGTATAAGTTCATTTTGCGTAATAAAGAAGTACGCCGAACTGAGTTATAAGTCTCGTCGAGAAAACCTATTGAAATCGTATTCTAGTCGATTTTTAAAACGGTCTGATGCGAATATTCGAGACAAAGGAAAACAAAATGGAAATAGTGGGGGAAAAATCGATACAGAATGATAAATTACTCGATTAATTGAGAGATTTCGAATTTTCAACTTCAAAAGTGAATTTTTTCGCGATTTTTGACAAGAGATGGTCGCCTTTAATTTCGAAAAATACGTAAAACACAATTCCTAACACATTCGATTCAGGGAAGAATAAAAGTTGACATTCAAGACAGAAATAAAAGAGGCAAAAAATTGAAAATTTTCCACTTGAATAAAATTTTTTGAGATAAAAATGAAATTTTTATCAATTTTTTCACCTCAAATGTGAAATTTTACATTTTTTTCAAAAAAAAAGTCAGACCTTTGGCATAATTTAATTCCAATTTTTCAAATTAAATTGCAATTTTTCCATTATTGGGAGATAAATTGTCTCATTGTTCGACCTAATTTGATCTTCCATTTCCAGAACTAAAATTTTATGAACACAAGATGCCCAGATTTTTGAATTTCAAAAATATTCGTTCATTTTAGCTCTATTCATTTAATTGTGTTTTTTCAAGATCTAAGTACATATTCTTTCTCATGCCCTCGTGCTATTAAATTCAATGAAATACAATTCTCGGTGCAGCTTAATCATAATCTCGCTCGATACGTAAGCCACAAATGATGGAATGTAAGACTCATAATACGACGAATACCTTCATGACAGGGAGTTTTGTTCATAATTTTTTTTAAACTGGGATTTTTTAAGTTTTTAATTACTACTAAATAAATGTGTTTGATTTGGATTCTAGATTTTATCATTTTTCTCTTCCACCAATAAAACAGCTCAAAAAATTTAATACGAGTGTAGAAAATTTCAAACATACACATTTTCACAATTTTTTAAAATATAAATTACCTACAAAATCACCAGCTTTTTAATTATCAACTACTATTTTGATAAATTTTCCAGAAAACGACTACATTATCTTGTGAAATTTCGTCACGAAATTCAATAAAAAATAAATTTGAATTTCTATATAAAATTTAGTTGTGGTTAAAAAAATTACCTTAATTTTGGTGATTAATGGTAAAATTACGAATAATCACAGAATGTACATCACCAGGGGGAGGAGGGAGCAAAAACCATAAATTAGGCAACTAAAAAGAAAAACAATGAGTAATTTATTGGTATTAGGTATCCTCATTGAAATTTTTACGAATCAAAATAATACATTTTTGAATTTTTACTTCACATAAACATGAATTTTAATTCCTTTTTTTCAGGTAGGTATTACTATGCAAAAAAAGCAACATTGACGTACTCTAAAGGACCAAAATTTCATAATTTTTCATTTTCAAGACTAAATTATAGGGCTGGACCAAAGAGGGAAAAAGAAATAATTCCTACAATTTCTGACAAAATTTTATGTTTCGTGGAGGAAATATAGGCTCGAGTCGAGGAAAAATGGAAAAGTAACAATAATTTTTAATTTGGAATTTGGTTCGCAATGATGGAGAGAGGTGCCAACATTTTTAGAATCGTAATTTCAAATTTTAATACGATTTTCTCAAACAAATTTTGTAGAGATTTTTTAATAGGTTTCATCTATTATTCTCAATTTTACCCAATTTTTGAACGCTAGTTGTTTTTTCAACATTTTCATAGGAATTGTAATCTCACTTTTCATCATTTCATCATATTTTCAAAACGACTAACTTTTTCATTTTTTTAGTCGGTTGTACCTAATTATTTCAAGACGAAGAGAGTCAATAATTTTACAAGAACAGTTTATTTCTTCAAACACGATACGAATTTACTTTGATATGGTGTCTCTTGAATTTGAAAAATAAAAATTCTTGCTATTCTCTGAATTTTTCTTGCCATTTTCGTAGAAATTTTTCTGGCTTTGAATTTGCCCAAAAAAGAACCCCCTTTTCACCCTTCCATTTAAAAATTCAAGTAAAGCGGAAAATGTTTTCTTGTTTCTGGCAGTAAAATCATTAAAATCCTAGCTATTTTCTGGGTTCTGTTGGTCTTCTTGCCAGTAGACACCATGAAATTTACATTTAAAATTTCCTTTTATATAATTTTCCTAGTTTTTTGCTCAGTTTGAGTTCAATTGGGAATTCAAAAATTTTAATAAATTTTTTTAATTTTATTTTTCTCCAATATTGGCAATTTTAGTTCGTATCCTATTTTGTTCATTAAAAAGTACCTAACGTAATTTTAGTAACTCAAAATTGTCAATTATGCCAATTTTTCGGTTCTGAACACATTTTTTTTGAATATTTAAGAAAATTTGAGTTTATTTTCACAATGCAGAAGTTGAAATTTCAATTAAAGTAGGAACCTGAAAAAAAATTCAGATCTAAACAAATTAAATTGAGAGACAAAAAACTTGTCAATTGAGCGCTCAAATTCCCCTCCTCCGGTTACATAGGGCTGTTGAAACTGACGTCACAATTGAACTGGTGGGAAAATTTTGAATTTTCAAAGTATTTTTTTTTCTTAGCTACAAATTTTATTATTTTCACAATTGTCACAAAACTTCTCATTTTTTTGCAATAATTAATAAATTTATGAAAATTCCGTATAAATACATACCTACGAAATGAATGATTTTTTCTTTTTCCCACCAGTTCCTTATCACTATTTTTGATAAGGATGGCGTAGTTTCAACAGCCCTATATCTCTCTAAAAAAAAACTTAATTCGCAAAAAATGTAAAATTTTTGCAAAAACGACGTCCTTCTCACTTTCCACTATTAGGAATTATTAAGCAACAAAAAACTTGAATTCATTACCGAAAATTCGACCCAATTTTACAATCCACGAAGCCATCAAAATTAAACCAAACGACCTGAAAGTTCAAATACCTCTCAAAGGGCCAATTTAAAAACACCTCGTACACAACCATATGGCAAATCTATCAATTTCGTCAGCACCTTTTTCCCTCCTCGTCGTTTCATTCGCACATACGATCCAATAGCATAACTACAACAACCATCGTCGATCGAAGGCTACATTACACAGAAATCGATACCCAGCATGTCAATTATCATCTCCACTAATTGGAGACTATTTCGCACATAAACATCATAAATCATCGTTCCAACTAAGCACACATTAGCTCATCGATCGTTTCGATTTAGCAAGTTCCTCCGCTTACTTCCACTTCCACAGTGTAAAAATGGTTTTAAAAAATTACGAAATGTATTTTTCGATAAAGAATCCCATAACGTAGTCGAGCAACGATGAGTTAATTTAAAAACAAATTAAATTGATACTCTCGCACACATACATATAAGTTCGCGTGCCATATGCCTAATTTCCACGTGGCTGCGCAGGACACGTCGTCGTTACGTCATAATTCGACATACATATCAAACGAATCGAGTATATTGCATGTAAATAAGCACCCAAAACCAATACACAATCTCATTCCAGTTCAATTTACTAAATTAGACATTTTCGAGATAACCCGTATAACAAGATAGGTCGGTGAAGATATAAATAGACAAATAGGAAAAAAAGTACAATACACGATAATCTCTTTCCAGAACGAGATAGGTATATAGAGCAAAGGTAGATGAATATCGTTCTTATATGGACCAGAAAGACTATACGCGGATAGGTTTCTTCCTGACCATGCAACTTTGCCAAGTCTGGGGAAGATTAATGCATAATTGATCAAAGCAGGAAGAAGGGTAACGCCCGGAGGTATTTTTGTAAAAAATCAAAGGATACGAGACGCTTTTTCCAATTCACCGCACATTTGCATCTGGGTAAATTCCAGGAGAATAAATTATGAAGCATGTAGACTGTTGGTAGTTCGATAAGGCGTACATATTCATAAAGGTACGTTGAGCTTACGAAATAGATGAACCGCGTAACGTGTACACATCTCGTAAACCATACTGCAATCGCCATCCTCCACTCCGCGTACGTCTCCGAGATCTAAAAAAGCTAAACCGTGTACACGACCGAGCGATCGTATTGCAAAATGCATAAAACGACTCATTCATACAATATAATCGATTACACTCGCTCATAAATTTCAGCTCAGAAGTTTATTAAACTCCAGCATCGTCGCTGGTACTGGTTGGAAGTACATTGTTGATATGCAACCTCACTTCGAAAAGCTATCGTCACCAGTGAAAGTGGTAATTTTGGGTTAGGTGCTTTTCTAATCATAATACCCGGCGTAAGTTTTAAAACCAAGGAGCGTCCGTATCCCATTACCTAATTTTTGCACCGAGGCTGGCAACAACGGGTAATTTATCATTTGTACACGGTCATTAATGAATTGTACCATGACCAGTACCATCGTACCAGAAGAGACTATATCGGAGCATAAAATTCGCCGTCTCGTAGGCAATTATCGCTGAACCGTCGTACATTTGCATCAATTAGGTTTTCTCGACGATATATCGTGTATCGAAGTAGACCAAATATTTAATCCTGTAGTGGCCAGCAAAGATCCGACAGATGGAAGTAGAAAATTTTCAATGCATCAGGTGTAGTCCCATTTTATTTTGGAATAGTGACCAAACAAGGAGTCTACTGTCTACTGGATTTAAAAAATGAAAATTCTAGTTATTTTCTGGCCATGTTCAAACCATTTTTTTGCTCCAAATCTATCCAAAAAGGAGCCTCACTTTTTATCCTTTGATTAAAAAAAATTCAAGGAAGAGCAAAAATGTTCAAAAATTCTTGCTTTCCACGAAAAATTATAATTTTTTTCCTATTTTGTTTTTTTTTGCAACGAAGGTAAAATTCTTGTTAATTTCTGTTTTTTTTTTTGTTTTTCTTGCTTGTAGACTAGGGCGGGCTGAAAACCCAAAATTTTCGATTATCAGAAAGTTACCTCCCGCAAAAGTTGTTGGCTGAAAAGACTAAAAAAATAACAAAAAAAATCTAAAATCGAATCATAATCTTTCGATCGCGCAAGAGCCTTCAATTCTTCAAAAATTGACAAAAATTCAAAGTTTCAAGAAATTCTAAATTTTTTAAAATTGATTAAACTTAATTTTTAGAGCTTATTTAGTGACTAATCTAGGCCAAAAAGCACATTTTTTTGAAAAAAATCAGTATTTCATAACTTTTTCAATTTTTCTTCATAGGTAAAAAACTAGGAGAAATTGAAAAAAGCAATAAAACATGGATTTTTTCAAAGAAATTGTGTTTTTTGCTTTAGATAGTCACTAAATAAGCTCTAAAATTGATTTTAATAAATTTTAATTTTTTTAGCAATTTCCTAAAATTTTTGGAAATATTGAATTTTTGGCAATTTCCGAAAAATTGAAGGCTCTTGCGGGATGATGGATCGGAAGATATGATTCGATTTTGAATTTTTTTTGTTATTTTTCTACTCTTCCCCGCCAACAACTTTTGCAGGGGGGTAACTTTTTGAAAAACGAAAATTTTGGTTTTTCGGCACACCCGATTGTAGGCACATTATCATCCTACGGCTTTTTCGAGTTTTAAAAGTTGTGATGAATTTTGAGATTAATTTTCATCCCACGCTTTTTTCAAGCTTTTGAGGCTGGAATGAATTTTGTTATGACTTTCTATTCCAATAATCATCCCTTGTTTTTTGAGCATTTGAGGCTGGGATGAATTTTCTTTTCAATAATCGTCCCACGTTTTTTTTGAGAATTTGAGGCTGGGATGAATATTTTCATCCCAATAATCATCCCACGATTTTTTCGGGCGTTTGAGACTGAGATGAATTTTGGGATGACACGCCTTTTTCGAGCTTCTGAGTCTGGGATGAATTTTGAGATGAATTTTCATTTCAATAATCATTCCACGCTTTTTTGAGCACCTGAGGCTGAAATGAATTTTGGGAGAGTCAAATCGAAATCACTTTCTTTCAATTTCCTGTGCGAATTTCACTGAAAATTAAGGAAAAATTGCAGAATTATTCGACTATTAGAAAAAAAGAGGTGTATTAGTGAGAAAATTTTTATTTTTTCGGTCTACAATTTTTTTTCCATTGAAAATTCATTTTGAAAATTTTTACGATTTCGTGTTTGTAGTTCAGATATACCATGCCCGAAATGAAAATTTTCAATTTTTACGTTTTCATAGATTTAAAAATAAAATGAAAAAATACAAGATTTTTCATTTCAACGAAAATTACGCACAGGAAATGATCTTTCAAGATTTACTCAAGATTCAACAAAGTTTGAAAAATGGTGTCATGTTTCAATATTTCATTTGAAGGAATGGACAAAGGACCATACAATTTGGCCACACGGTACTCTGAAAAAACCCCTTCATTCTAAAATTTTTTTTACATAATCGCATTAACTCATAGGTAGTCAATTCCTGAGCCGACTCAATATCAAGCCAAGGGTGAGCATTTTTCATCTGTTGAGAAAAACTTTTAAGGTGAAGTGGGGCGAAAATTTATATCTTTAGTTCAATTTCAACATAGAAATTGTGATTTGAAAAAAAATTGATTGAATTTTTGGATAACTTCAACAGCTTATTTCCCATGCGAAATTTCCAGGATGTCTCCTGGATCAATGAAATGAAAATTCTTGCTACTTTCTGGATTTTTCTTGCCATTTTCGTGCAATTTTTCTTCCTTTGAATTCATTGAAGAATTCAAGAAAAGGGGAAAATGTTGAAAATCCTTGCTTTTTGCAGTAAAATCATTAAAATTCTAGCTATTTTCTGTTTTTTTTTTTTTTGCGACTAAGGTGAAATTCTTTCATTTTCTATTTTTTTTTCTCGCCAGTCAGTAGACACCATAAAAATGTGAAACTGAAAATTTTTCGTGGTTTGAAGGGCTGAAGAATTTTCAAAATAAATTTTCAACTGAAAAAATTAAAAATTTGCCATTACATGCCTACACCTGTTCCCTTTTTGAAATCGAGTCGGCCATTTTTAAATTGAAATTACGTATGTAAATCATACTGATTCGACTTTTAACCCTATTTCATAAAATATTCTTGCGCGCGATTTCAGTTTTTGGGGTTAAAAATCATTTTGATCACTATTCCGAAATGGGGCTACTTGATGCAATGAAAATTTCCCATTTTCACCCGTCGGATCCTTCATACGCACTGAAGATCTAACCGATGGAACAGTACTTTTTCGGAAATGTGATCGATGCTGGCCTTCGAATTGATAATAATTAACATACGAAATCGATATTCTCCGTTGTTTTTCACAATCTGTATAGAAAGTATGCAGAGACACGTACAAAAGCACAAACGCATAAGGGTCATAAACGATTCGTTTATGGACGATGTCATCGAAACCGAACGCGGTATTGAACTTTCACTATAATCTATAGCGTCGTGTACACGAACATACACGAAACGTAATAGGTAAATAAGCAGCAGATTCACCTTGTGTACGTTGGTATCGCGTACTCTACAACGCAGCTCGTACATCCATCGAAAGGTAACAAATTTATCGAAAATTCATTTCCAATTTCACTTTCGTACTCCGGCTCCGCAGTTGTAATAAATCGTCGGAAGAGAATTAGCATAATATCGATGCACCGGTACGTAGGTACGGCTGAAACAATACATCAAAATCCCCACCTTAATGACCTCGACAAATAGAAGGAAGTAATTAAAAATTTTGACGAAACTGCAAATCGTGAGAAAAAAGTAAAACTGCGTAATAAAAAAAGCACTCGTACCTTAAATTGTAACCTAAAAAATATCATCGCACAATGAAACCAAGATACCCTTGAAGATGGTTCACGCGAATAAGCAAACAGTAATTTACTCGTACTATCGGTAACCCAGTCATATTTGACAATATTCTCGTAATACCAACCAAAGAAACCGATTAGTTGACTCGAACTCTGGGTACGGCGCCATTTATGGGAGTATACTTGAAAAACCTGGAACAATACGTTGTCGTTGCGGTATGAAAAAATGGTAAGGAAAGAAAAAGATTTAGAAATATGTCACTAAGTGGTATGTCGTAATCGCGTGACATCACTGTTGTTTAAACTTCGGCACGTTGCTAAATCTCGGACGTATAAAAATGTGTTTTATCCAATTGTCAACTTGTACCACTAAGACTAAACGTAGGTAACAAGTGTTTTCCAAGTCGAAATACAATACACATAACACTTTAGAGTAATTACCCGGTTCGCTGCATGTTTCCGACGCTAAATCATACCCCAAGAAAAATGTACTCCATTCGATCAACAACGTGGAACATAAGGCTATCTGTAACATAAATACACTATATTATAAAAGGGAATCTTCCAAACGTGGTATTACTTCAAGGTAAAAAATACACCAAGAGATAATGACATCAATGCCAAAAAAAAGAGCAACTCGAGTCCAATCATGATTCATCGTACTATTGTCATTTAAAGGAAACCGAAATTACAATCACGTTTTCTTCGTACGTATCTACGTACTACGTAGTACGTACGTTTCTATCATACGTAGAATCACCGCAATCCTTTAATGGTGTTCATAAACGAAAGTAAAGCGTGTCTCAAGAGTGTGTGATCATATGGATGGATGCATTTGTTTACCATATTTATTCAACGGTTCGAAAGCAATCAGAGTTGATATACCAATTTTCGACACGATGTGGCTAGTTTTATGCACTTGACAAAAACTACGATAGTTTGTTATTTTTACAATAAGGTTGAGTGATAGATGAAAGTTTTCGGCTCGGATCGTATTCATTACTGTCAGGTGCGTTTCTGCGGTCTTGTATAATTAATATGGCGACTGGAATTGGGATTAGGATGAAAAAAATCAAACAAGTACGTGGTGAAATATTCCGCCGGTTGTTTTCTGTTACTAAATCACAAATTGCTGGAGCACCTGATGGCTGATTTGAATATCGTACCGTTCGTCTTGATCTTGAAGGTTTGATTACGATCTGCAACATTGTAATATGTTACGTGTTAGGAGATTACTCGAACGTCTCGAACTGAGAAATAATAATTATAAATTACGAGTAAATAGTAATTAATTACGAAGTTTTTTTCAATTTCTAAGCGCGATTGAATCGGATTTCTTATCAATTACCGATCAGCGATCACGTGCAAAAGTTTTTGTTTACTTTGAGCAACAAGCACGCCCTCTGGGTTTCAAAACGGTGAACCGACGTTGTTTTGAATTTCGCGCATGCGCACTGCGCACAAATGGTAATTTCAATTTCACAATAATTTTAAAAATTAATTATTAAACTGAACGAGCGAACGAATTCACTTCACTTTTCAGTTTTCAAATTCTTAATAGCATAATTAGATAATTACTAGGCTACTATCGTTAATATTTACTTTTATATCACCATTACGAATCATTTTAAACATAAATGCTGCGATGCTACCTTGAAATTTAAACGAAAGTAAGTAATTACAATTCATCGCCGGTACTTTAGAAATTAGAACACTCGAAAAATTACCAATCGTATGTAAGGTCAATAAGCCTAATTGAGAACAATGGGTAATTGAGAACACTTCTAGAAAAACATATTTAAAAGTTCTCCCAAAATCAACTATGGGGTGAAATATAAACATTGGGCACCTCCATAACGAATTATAGTATCAGTCACCTCAAATTTGTTGAAGAGTAAGAAAGAAACACAAACCAATTTTCGTACGTAAAAATTCAACATGAGACACTAAGTTTCAATTTTTCATGCATTCAAATTAAACGAAAAAAATATATATTGTGAAAAAGTAAATAGTGTTATGAGTCATAAATGAACTAGAAAACATCTTTTGAGTATCATTTTCATTTATGATTGCATAAAAATTTTAATAAATCGTGTTCTCAATTGAACATGAGATTTTCATAATTCTATGGTAATTGGGAACATTGATTTTTTTGCTGGTATCGTTGTGTTTACAGCTGAAAATTTGAAATTATCATTATTTTAATAGAAATGCTTGAAAATTTGAAGGTTTTTTTATCATTTTAATGGATTTTAAATTCCTAAATTAAAAAAGCTATCAAAATATTGTTATGACGATGACGATATAAAAAAAGCTCTGCAACACGTAGTTTCAAAAAAAATGAACTTGAAAAGGTATAAAGTTGTATTTTAGTCATAAATTTTCTATTTTTTTAAAAAAATTAGCTGAAAAGTTTGGGTGTTCTCAATTACCCACTAATTCATGGGTAATGGAGAACATCACTGTCTGAAATGAGAACACGTCATAACTTTTTTATTTCTAAACTAAAAAAATTCAATTATCGCTCTATTTAGACTCTAAACATACCAAATTCATACAAAACCACCAAACTTTCCAAATTTGTACTTCTCCTCTTATTAGAACCCCTACAAATTTCATTTTTTTCAAAATTGCAGAAAGTGTTCTCAATTCGGCTTATTGACCTTAACAAGTGGTTGAAGAAAATTAATAGTAACGGTACTGGCGTAGGTATCACGATTGCATAAGCATTCATCGTGTATGTGATTCGATTCATTTTAAAATGTCAGCAATTCAGCATCTCTCAGCGGTGTAATTCTAACGATATAATGCTTTCGAGTATCAAAAGTCTACGACTGAATACCTGCCAACCATCACTTTGCATTGTTTCTCAACTCTACCTGCATATTAGCAGGTAAAAATGCATCGGGTTTTTAGAAAAATAAAATTAATGTTCGGTACAATGGAATTTTAGCACACGTAACGCCGCCTTCGCGAGATATTTCTCACATTTAATGAAAATACTTTTCGTTTTAATTGATAATTGCGATTGTTCGACATGTGGGCGGTGTATTTCCGCTTCTCCTGTAGATAAACACTAATCTTGTGAAAATATTATAGGTCAATTTATTTAACACGCAGGAATACTTAGTGCTAATGAATTGTATTATGATTACCTGTTCGTATATGTAAGCACAAAGTTTTTTTTTTTTTTTTTTGAAGTTTTGAAGATTTTTTCAACAAAAAAAGGTGAAGGGTGAAAGTATACCAACCTAAGTACCTAGACCTACCACCTACTTCGTTTTTCGAACACGAATTAACTCTATCAAAAAAGTTATTGAACATGAACTGACTCACTAAGAAGTTATTGAGAAGGAGCCACGAAATTTTTTTCGAGGTGGATCGGAAGAAGAAATCCACTAATTTTTCTAAGTGTTATTCCAATATATTTCGACCCTTCTGAACTCAAATTTGTCATTGGTTTCCCAATTCAAAGTGGAGAAATTGATTTTTTGAAATAGGTACCTGTAAAAAATTGACCACTTGAGGTTTGTAACCTGTTTTTAATTCAAGCTATTGAATGGTTTCCACTTTCCAGATATGGAAGATTGGAAGCGAAGAAATTTTCTTAGAAGTCGAATTTATGTATGTAGATTTTCGTTCAAGTCAACACAAAATCATAGTTTTTTACAATGTACTTTCTCAATCCTATATACCTACCTTCAACCAAATGAAGTATGAAATAATTTTCAAAAATAATTTACACCTGTCGAAGCTGAAACTAAATTTTTGATTAATTTTTCGAGTGGAAACAAAAAATGCTCACAATTTGGCAAATTTGTGGGCTGCAAAATGGAAAATTTTTGCCAAAATTGACATCAAATTAATTTTTTACACAATCCGAGCTTCCTGACTATGAATTTGCAGTTAAACTTAATATCTCGATTGGAAGAAGGAAATTCACACAATGAATTATTTGTGAAGAGAAAATAACTGATTTTCGCTCGCGTGGAGTTTCCCTAACACCCCTCCTCCCTCCCCCCCACACAGAAGTTTTTAAAGGCGTTTTCCAATTTTTTTTTGATTCGTGCTAATCTCGAATTTTAAAAATGACGTATACCTATTCACGAAGGTGAACCATTTTGCAATGTTAAAAGTTAAATTGAGAAGAGATTTGGTATTTTTGAAACCAAATCAACCATGAAAATTCAAACCAAATCAACCATGAAAATTCAAAAAGAAAAGAAACATTTTATCAAAAATGGGACCAGGATACCAGGAATTCGTGTTTAGAACTTGCTTAAAAACTTAAAGAAATTTTGCTAAAAATGGCAGGGTCTAGGATTAAAAAAAACTGGTACTCCCTCTCCCTGTCAACTTCAAGTACTCAAAAAAGTTGAAATTTGAAAAAAATAAAAACGTTGTGCCGAAAATAGTAATCAGAAAGTTGTGTCCTGACTTCAAAAAAATTTGGTGAAAATTTTATCCTACTCTCTCTTATGACTCATCCTTTGCTCCTGTCCAATCGCTTGTAAAATTTGACTCATTTGAGGACTCAAAAAATTTTAGAAATTAAAAAAATTCCAAAAAATGGAATTTCTTATAGGTGTGTAGTATATTCGCATTTTTACGAAAAGTACCCAACTTTTTCTTAAAATGGTTCCAAATGAAAACTTTTACTCCTTTTATTTGAAAAAATCATTGGTGGAGGTTTTCAATCATTGCCTCCTATTTTGGGAAAAACACTTGGAAAGGTATAATGTATTTTTCTTTTCATTTTCGAATCACCGTCGCGTCGAATGTTTTTTTGAGGGGGGGGGAGTAAAAAATCAGCATTTAGCATTCAAGCAAGATAAATTCAAGAAAAAAAAATTGTTTTAGATTTTTTACAGAAATTTTTTATTTTGGATTTTCTTGAGTGCCTATAGTTGTAGATATTTAAAATATCATTAAACAAGGCTAAAGATTGAACCTAAGGGTGAGGGGTGAAAATTTTAGCAGCTCTTTTCGAGGCCTAGACATAACTCCTGGGACCCTCCTCCCCCCACCATTCAACTTTCGAGAAACGTTTCAATTTCAATACGCTCCAAGACGAAAGACGAAGTATCGAATCCATAGATCATAGGTATTTTGGGTGCTGACGTATCGAGAAGCATTATAACTTAGTTATTCGCCAACAATAGAAATTCATTTTACTTTTCTTTGCTCAATTAGTTACATTCTTTAATCCATACTTCGGGCGTATTTTCGCTTAGTATAGGACGATCGACGAATCGTGTGCAATTATGTACATGGCCGCGATCGGATTCTAAGCGATTGGAAAGAGAGAAGGTAGAATGTAACGAGTTAATTAATATAGTCATGTAGAGAGATTGAAAAATGAACTTTAGAAATCAAAGTTGAGATTATTTTATAGAACACGTAATGTGATTTAAATTACAGGCACGTCTGGTTGCAAATTCATCGTCCGCTGGTAAAAGTGGTTCCAAGTTCTAAGCGACGAATTTTTCCCCACAAGATGAAAACAGTTTTGAATAAGTACCCCCCCCCCCTCACTCAAACGTTTTGTCGATGTGAAGCAGAAAAACAAATCCATTCGATCAAAAAATGGAGGTCATCTGTATTATCGACATTAGCTAATTGTAACCTCTGATAGGAAATTAGTAAACCATACCTACGTGACAATTATTCTGTATCTCACACCCATCCCATTTCGCTCTACAATACAAACGAAATTTTCTAAGGAAGGATTCACCTTTTAACATTGGTTTTAATAAAAAATGCGGCCTTCGTACGTTGCCCATGAATAAAACTCAAATAAACCTTGTGCCTCTCGTACACGTCTACTTGTTTGTCGAAGGTTTTCCATCGTCGAGAAATTGGTTCCGGTACTAATGGTTGAAATTATATTCTGCACATGTATTTTCATCACTTCTGCAATAATTATTCGGAACTAATGCAGTATTAAAGCTATCGAGCCAGATTCGATAGTAAAAACCTTACCTAAATCTCTATCTGCACCAATAATTGGTATTTTTATATTATGATTTTTATACCATCACTTCACTCCTATTTTCTCGATACGAATATAAAAATGGTTATCACGACGTGGTGATTTTTCATACTTACGAATACAATTCGGACGTGTTTACGTAAGTGATATTTTTATCAGCGAATTACTTTATATTATGTACCTTGAAATGAACGTTTTTATGGTCCGGCATATTATTCGATAGTACGACGCAATTATCCTCTGTACTCACGTTGGATTCATGGAAAGTGTGTATTAACTAAATGGCCCGATACCGCGGACGCAGGCGATTTTCCTCATTCTACACAAACAAAAAACAACTCGGGTTAAAAAAATTCATACCAAGATAAATTGTTCGACGATGAGGTTTGAATTTTTTACGATCTAGTCGAACTCGATGTTGCAACGTGTTTCTCTTGCCTATCTAACGTATAATAATATGTTTATGAGTGTTTTGTACGATAGAGATGAGATATATGCTAATTCTTAGGATGTTTTTCAAATTCAAACGGTTCTTACGTCAAAGCTGGAAAATCAACATTAATCTATGGTGCCAATTTCGCCGCCGATCAGAAGCTCGATCTTCGATTTGATGCTTGTAACGCAGGGATTTAGTAGGTATTATGGGAACGGAACCTCTCAATGGTATCATATTTTCAAAATCGATTGATAAAACCAATTTAAGGATTCCAAAAGTTGCGATGCGTTTGATCCACTCTTTGGATTCTATTTTAGTGAATAACTTTCTATCAAAAAGTGGTGTTCAATTCGGACTTTATGCGAACATCACAAGTAGATATGTTCTTTTTCTAGGATTTGATAATTAATTTTTTTGACATTAGGCCTTCTTTGTCTTCAGTTTTATCGAAAAGTTCTTATTTTTAGAAACTTTTTCCTTATTAAAAAAACGAAAAATCAAACTTCACTTTTATATTTAATGGAAAAAATTGAAACTTTTTAAATGTATTTTTCTGACCCCGTTCTATTTGATTGTCCATCTAGAGTAGGATTTTCCTGTTTTTGACTAAAAATTTTCAAAAAAAAACGAGTGTTGTTGATACGAGGGGAGGGGGGATAAAGACAAGACTGAGCAAAAGTCACCGGGGTAGCTCCCATTCCTGATAATAAAATTGTATTTTTAGAAAAGAAAAAAAGTTTTGCACCCCGTTTTCGTTCTGATTCTAAAAAAATAGAATTTTTGGTCAGAAAAATTGAAAAAAATTCAATTTTGAGTAGGTAGTTAAATCCACAAAAATTCTACATGAACAGGATTTCTGACAATTTTTATGGGCCATCCCCTCCAAAAAAATCAATCCCAATTTTAATTTTTTTTGAAGAGAAATGGAGAAAAAAGGATAGGTAAGTTATAATTACCATGAGCTCTCTTAATAAATATAATTATGATTTTTATGAAAATTAGCGAAAATTATGTCTTTTTGTGATTGAATGTAGGTATGTATGTATTTGAGTTGATCGTAGTTTCAATAAATGTGAGGTGAGGGAGGGAGTGTTGTAGTACAGTCTAAAAATCTAGAAGTTTGTAAACAAAACAGCCTAAACCTAAACATCATAATTAATTTTTATAAAAGTATTCAAGTCAGAATTTTTCAATTTTTTGTAAAAGCTGTTTTCAAATTTGGAATCTTTGAAAATTGAAGTTGATCAGTAGGAGGCAAAGGAAAGGATATTCCTACCAAAAAAAAGTTGGTATTGTGAACTTGATGCTTTTAGTTTCTGTTTTAGTTTTCATAAAAAATGAGGAGGACCTGATTATTTAATTTCAAAAAATTGTTAAAGCGAGAGGGAAACAGACGAAGGAAAGAGAAAGAAAATAATAAGTATAGGTACCTAGGAACCTATTCTACAAAATTTTTCAGTTTTTCAAAAATTACCAACTTCTTGCTGTAAAATTACTTTACAAGCGATTTGTTTTATTTTTTTCTCCAAAATTTTGAAGAATTTATATGAACATTTTCGAGTGATAACGGGGAAGGGGGGGATTAAAGCTTTAATCGAATAGATATTCTTAAAATTTTACATAAAATCACTTTTTTTAACCATCTTCCTTCCTCGAATACTTGATTGGATACCCCACTGCTTTCTAAAATAAATCAGTATAAAATTACACTCCTTCCGAATTTGTCTCTGGAATCTCAAAATTAAATCCTGTGGAGTCTAGTGGCATCAGAATCAGGTGACGCAGCCAGAAATTAAGTTTGGTAGGGGCAGAAAAGTTGAGGGAAAATAGGAAGGGGGTCAAAATTTAGTGAAAAAAGTGAGCTGGCATAATCAGGAAAATTTTTTTAGGCAGTTGATACATTATACAAATTTGAACAAAAAAAATTTAAAAATTGCCGGATTTATGGAACAATTGATCAATATAAATGTACCTAGTAAAATTCCAACTTTTTGAATCATTGAAATAAATTTAGCTGAAAATCAGTGATTTTTCACTGATATTTTAGTGTAAATCACTGTATTTTTTGACAAATTGGAAATTGATTGAGAAATCAGTGAGTTTTTTACTTGAATATCAGTGAAAATCACTAATTTTCGATGAAAGTTATTCCACTAATCCGAAAAAAAGAAATCTCATTAAATTTAACATTGAACGAGCGAATTTTTTCGGAAAAATCGTGCATGAAAAGCAGAAAAAAGCACTTTTCTGACATTTAAAAACTTTCGAAACACTTTTAGGGGTGGGGGGCTTTAGCCCGGTAGCCCCCTCCTTGACTGCGCCACTTTCAGAATCCCCTTCCCTCATCAATCTGTGCTTTTTTAAAAAATTTTCAAAATCAGTTGTTTTCAAATTTCTTAGAACAATTTTCTGTTAGGGGAACGCAGTTTTTTTGTAATAGGCCTAATGAAATCAATTTTTATGAAAAATGTAAAAACAAATAGAAACAGAAGATTAAAAGAATTTGTAAATAAATTCTGAGAAATATGTTATCAAATTGTGAAAAAGATTGTAGCTAAAATCTATAAAGTCTGAAAAAAATCGAAAAAACAAATTTCTAAAAAATTGTTACTTACAAAATTCTGAAAAATAATTGAGCTAAAATGTGAAAAAGAGGGTCGTATACAGTGTTATTCGAAAAACAGTGATTATAATTATTCACACATCAGATCAAATAAAATTATCAGTTCATCGCACTATTTTTTGTTTTTACTTTTGTAATTTCAATTTCTATTAAGTACCTAGACCATGTTTACTTGGATTCATTTCAACCTCCAATTTTTCGTTTTATAATAAAAGTTGGCAAAATGAAAGTTTTTATATCCCAAAGCACTCTGCTTCAATTTGATAAAAAATTATTCAGCAACATTGAAGCTGCAGAAAAAGTCAATATTCCCCCAAAATTGAGAACCATTAATCGGTTTTGTAAACTGATTTCAAAAATTTTAATGGCACCTCGAATCATTCCCAATTTTTAAGACTCATTTCCTTTTTACTAACTCGATTCGACATGGAAAATCACACATTAGCGCAACAATGACCATCTGATTATCATTTTTCACAGCCTTGAGACCTAAACTCAACATCAGCGAAAAACATAAATAAATATTGAATAAAAGAAGCACCTAATTACTCCGTCGAATGATGAAATTACCTCGACGTTGAATAATTAAGAATACTCGTGTCATATCGACTCGCAGCAACAGTCTGCTCATTTCGTCTCATACACACATCAACTCATCAAGTAACGGCTTAACGATTTAAGAACCCAGATTAACGGTACCTAGGTTGAAATATCACACATAAACCGAATTTTTTACACCGTCCATCGTGGACACTTAATATCGAAGATCTGAGCGAATGAGACGGACCAAGATAATGTTCAAATAACGAAAATACCTTCGTATACCACGAAACAATTGAGAGTTAAGCGATATGGTTTTCGTATTTAAGGTAAAACGGTACGGTTTTCAAGAATGTTCAACGATACCAGGTATGATCGAGTTGGGGCATATGCAGATACGCCGGAGGAGACGCGTGCTTTTGAGACGAGTTCGGTGAACTGGCAAGTTGACGTGGAATGTATTCTAAGAAGACATTATTACCTTTAGGGTTAGTACTTCGTACTTATTATTCGATCATTAATGCAGTACCTGGGACTACCTTAACCCCCTAAAATAACTCGTCGACTATGCATATTAAAAAGTACGCACCTATGTTACGTACGTGTACCAGAAGCTCAGCTGTAGGAAGCGAGGCGACCAGAGGTACCATGGAAATGAATGCTTCTTCATCAATAGGTGTCTAGGCTTCATCTCTCTAGCTCTTAATTAATTTTGCCGTACATGGGAGTTCGATGATCGAAGTCCAAATTTATCTCAAGTTCAAATTTTTTCAACTCTTGAATTTTTTCAATTTCTTCACTCCTAAATTTTTCCAATTTTATATTTTTACCAAGTATTACTTTTTAAAAGTTCTGATTTTTTTTTAAAATTCGAAGTTGAAAAAAAATTGAGGAAAAATTTTCAAATTAGGTATTGGAAAAAATGTTTGAGTCATAAGAAAGTTTTAAAAAATGTGAAGTTGGAAAAAATTTGAAGAAATCAAAGTTGGAAAAATTTTGAAAACATTCAATTTTTTAAAAATTTACAGTTGGAAAAAATTTTCGTTTTTAAAATTTTGCCAACTTTGGCTTCTTCAAATTTTTCAACTTTACATATTTTTTTAATTTCTTCTTAGACGAAAATTGTTTCTAAAAATTTTGAAAATTTTCCTCAATTTTTTTTCAACTACAAAATTTTTCCAATTGATCATGTCTTAAAATCTTTTCCAAATTTGAATTTAAAAAAAAATCAAATTCATTTTTTTCAAAAGGGCATTCCCTGGTAAAAATGGTAAATTGCCTCCCGAGTGATCTTGGAATGATACTTACAGGGTATATAGATAGGTAAGGTACCCTAGAGTTATACACAATTCCCAGTTTCAAATCCTTAAGTTGAGTAGTTCGTAAGTAATGACTCGAAAGGAGGAAAATCAGTCTTAATTTTTTTCTCAAAATTGACTCAACCGATTTCCTTTAATCTTGAGTATAAATGTAGGTATACGTAAGGCGTTTTCACAAAAAAATTAACAGCCCCCCTACACGTTTTTCCTCCAAAAAATTGACTCAATATTTTGAAGCCCTCCTCACCTATAAAGGACTCTAGGCAAGATCTTCAAAAAGTAATTTCTAAGTACCTTATTAATCCTGGAATAGGTAACATATAATTTTTTCGAAATTTCACCTCTTGTGGGACATGATCAAAATTGACCAAAATTATCGTGTCGAATGATCAAAAGGTGTTATTTTCCCAATTTTCTCCAATATGGCTAAAGATAACTCAGGTTTTGGTCAATTTTGACCATTGCCCACCCGAGGTAAAATTCTGAAAAAAATATGTTATTTTAGGACTAATAAGATGTATAAAAATTACTTTTTGAAAATTTTTCTCGGAGTCCTTCAAAGGGACGAAAGGCCTCAAAATATTGAGTCAAATTTTTGAAAATGGAAAAGTGGAGGGGAGAGCTATAAATTTTTTTGTGAAAAAGTTTTACGCATTCCTACATTTGCCCAAGTTCAATGAAAATCAGTTGAATCAATTCTGAGAAAAAAATTAAAACTCATTTCCCACCTTTTGAGTCATTACTGAAGAATTACTTTTCAAAGAGTACCTAATAAAAATATGAAATTGAAACAAATTTGAAAAAATACAAAGTTGGAAAAATTTTGAGAAAATTTACATTAAAAAGTTCACAGTTGAAAAAAAATGTCGATATTAAAATTTTTCAATTTTTATTTCTTCAAATTTTTTCAACTTCGTATTTTTAAAATCTTCATACTCAAAAAGTATTTCCAAAATTATTTTAAAATTTTTCCTCAATTTTTTTCAACTATAAAATTTTTTCAATTGATCATGTCTTAAAATTTTTCCCAACTTTAAATTTGAAAAAAAAAATCAACTGTCCTTTAAAATTTCTTCCAACTCAATCACTGATTGGAAGAACTTTTGAAAAACAATAAAAATATAAAATTGGGGAAAAATTGAAAAAATTTTGAAAAATCGGACACAGCTTCGAAAAAAATTTAGAAGCAAAGAAATTGAAAAACTTTCAACTTAGAATAAATCTAGACTTCAGATCGTCGAAATCCCATTTCCACCAAAATGAATTAGCAGCTAGTTTCATCTCGCCAGCCTCAGCAACAGAAAAGGTTACTGTAACTGTATATCGACGCGGTCGAGGCGTCCGTCACTAAATTACGTATTTATCGAAACAAGAGCGGCTCATTTTTGAAATTTATTCGACACCTCGTCCAGCAGAGTTGTTCTTTATTACTCGTCATCTCGAATACCGCATTCCAGAAATTCAAAAAAGAAAAAAATCAGTTAAACTCGTAGATAAATAGCGCAATTAAAGTACTAAAATAGGATCACCGTAGCGTATTAATTTTAAATTTATTCAAAACCAGATTAATCTAGGTAATGTTTCGTAATAACGTTATTTTCTAGCACCTTTAGCTGGAATATTTAGACAATTCTTACCTTCTGCTCTAATATAATTACAATATATCACACTCTCGAAGCTACCTCCGTTATCAAAATTTCAACAATTTACATCTTCCATTTATCGGACAATTACCCGCCTTCTTACCGGTCATGCTCTTCTTCCTAACAAAATTAACGACCATATCGAACTTTGCGTAATACGCGTTAAGTCGTTTTTAATTATCGTTCAATATCAACACGAAAATCTAGGGCACTGTGTTTATAAGCCACCCATCAACCCCTAAAAAATATTTTTCCACGAGCTGAAAATTGAAATCGCGAGTATCAGCCGAAATTAAACATCGCTTTAGAATCGATTTCGCCAACGGTCATTGTTCGCTCGAGTGATTACGATACAACTGACCGATCATTTGAAAGTCAAGTGCTCTCTAACCTCATTAATTTAAGTAACCGCAACACTTTTAATAAAACGGTATGCGGTGTACAGGTCCAGGTACCAAACTCTACTCGGCAGGTACCAGCGATTTTTTTCTCTAAAAAGTATCAACTTGATACGCAGCTATCAATTATTTCTATGGTTTTTGAGGTTTCGGCTTCGTGCGTTCGAGATAGGTGAAAATTTTCTAATTCTAGATCAATTATTTCATTATTCCGGAGTCCAGCAGGTATACACAAAGGATCGCTACTCAAGCGATGTATGAACCTTCGAACATGATTAATCACACGGGGCACTAGGTCATCTACATATTTTTTCGTCATCTCGAAAATCGCGATATACTTGGTCGAATGGTAGAACGGTCATTCGCCAGTGGTCCGGGTCTAGGTGAAGGGTTAGCTGGAGAATCATATTAATCGTATTAGTAACACTGAAAATATTCTCTTCAACACCTTTTTTCTTATTTTTTTTCGACCTATTCTTCTTCTGTAATCTATAGTTTACCTAAACATGAAAGGAATAGTGAACAATGGCAGCATGTGTCGTGGTAACCGGCTACCTTGTTATTTGTAGATGTAAGTATTATAAGGTGCTATACATATATCGCATATTCTATGTAGGGATATGACTCATTAATTTAAATTCAAACGGCATTCGTATAAAAAAAACGCGTGTTTACAAGAATTTACCTTCGTAATTTGTCACCTCGCGTGATACTGATATTACGTTACGTACTATATTATAATAAATATTCGCCTAATATAAATAGGGAATTTGCATCGAGAGATTACAAGCTGTGTACCTTGTATAAGGTGCTCGATCGATTCTGTGATGAGACCTGTGACATTTTTAAATTACTCGGTAACATTTTCGTAAAAACGAATAAAAATTTGTTATATTGATTTCTTCCTTCTTATAATATAGTCGAATTTGCTCGAAAAAATGAGACTATTATGAAATATTGATATGGGACAAGGATTAACAGAAGGAGGTGAGATTGTATGGGTAGTTTTTTAAATGATAATTTTCAAATTTTGGACATTTTGATGATTTAGAGTAAGGAGGGTTTCGAAAAAATCGATAACAATTGGCCAAAATGTAGCCAAGCTATTCTTCTATCAATATGTAGTCGATTTTTGAATAGTTGGACTTCATCTGGTAAAATCATAAACTCAATATTCGATCCTTTTCAACAAGGGAACGTGGAGGTGAAGGGTACAAAAGAGCATTTTCCTCACATGAACCCCAATCAAAGCCAAATCAATCTATTGACTCGATCAAAAAAATTGCTAAAATTTTGAAAAAATTAACAAAGTTTGAAAACTCAGTCAGAATAGTGAAATTTTAACGAAATTGTTGACATTTAAAACACCTATAATCAGTATGTTTCCCACATTTTAAATTTGATACATGTTAGTTTCAAAAGTTCACACAGTTCGATAAAATTTTTAAAATTTGGAAAAATTGAAAAAATCTATAAGTATGTTGTGTTGAAATTGAAACATACGATTCCTCTTGTTGATTCTCCTTTCCAAAACAGTTTTGAATATCTACGTACGTAATTTTGTCAATTTAAATTTCTGTATTGTAAAATGACTTGGAATAAATTCAGAATGCTAAAATTCTTCGCACAGAGATTGGATATTAAATATCCGAATGTGTCTCCCGGGATATATACTCAACCCTTCTTCTCCTCTCCCCTCCCCTCCCTAAAACAAGGAATACCATCAAAGTATTTTAAAACAATACGAAAAAGATTTAGAATATCACATATTTTTTCAAATGACGTCATAATGTATCGAAAATAATGTTAAAACTGTTAAAAGTGATAAAATTATAGAAAAAGTGATTGAAATGATACAAAAATCAATCACGTTGAGTAAAAAATTACTAAAAACAAAATGTAAAAAGTTAGAAAGGTCAAAAAAATCATTCATGATGATTTTTAAAAGACTTTAAAACGTATAAAAATTCTGTAAAAGTAGTTAAGAAGAACAAAAAAAATGTTTATAATGCTGTTTGGTGCAAAAAATTAAAAATTATCAAATTATTTCTGGAAAATGCATAAAAAATCACCAAAATTGAATCAAATTTTTTGAAAAAGTTGTAAAATATGGAAAAAAGTAATCGGAATGGGCTCAAAATTTTTTTAAAAAATAAAGAAAAGATTTATTGAACGGTAAGTATACGTTACTCATTAAAAATCTTCAGCTTAAAAAAAACAGAATACAGTAAAAATATCACACATAAAATTGTTTTAAAAAACTAGAAAAAATTGGCAGCGTTCGTTGGTTCAGAAATCGTTTAAAAATTATATAGGTAGGTAATGTAAAAATTTGCCTATTTTTTCATTCTCCTTCATTTTTTACAGCAGGTATCATTATCGTTTTCTTTTCATTTTGAAAATTTATCAATTATTGTTTTAACATTTTAACCAATTTTTGTAAAAAAAAAAATTCAACTTCAACAAAGTACATAATTCTATTTTAGTCACCTGTCTTTTTTTTGTTTCATGTACCTTTCAAACTAAGTAAGTACTTGATTCACTTAAAAACTCAACTTTTACCTAGTAATTTTTTTGAAACGTTACAAAAATATTTCACGAACTTTAACCTTATTTGTAAACGATTTTCATAAAAACCGAACAACTTTTTAGTTTCCATTAGTATTTTCAAAAATTTTCAAGAAGTTAGATAATTTTTGAAATATTGTCACAATTTTTTTTAGACAAGTTTTTTTACATTTTGAATAATTTTTACCATTAGGTACGTACTATTTTTCAAACGATTTCTTGATGAGGTATTTCAACAACTTTGTAGAAAATTTACATTACGTTTCTGATTTTTTAAACAATTTTCACACTAATTTCACGTTTTTTTCAAAACTTAACATCCCGTTTTTCATTTTCAAGCCATTTTTCAATTTACATAAAATTTTTTCATTTATTGCGATGTACAAATATTATCCAGTGCCTGTAACTTAACTAGGGATGAACCAAAATTGGCTTGAGATGCTGGGAGGGAGCTAGAGGGCTGAAAATCAAAATTTTTAGATGATAATGAAATTTTTCTGATTTTTCGAACTCGAAAGTACAATTAAAATAAAAAACATTTTCTCCTACTAACACAAAATTTTTCAAAAAATGAAGTCACACGTCATAAGTCATTCTCATTACATTCAAAAATTGTCCGACTCCAAATCAATTTTTTCGATTAAAAATGCAATTTCGCGGTGATGAAGGGGGGATTCTCTTTCCACCTCTCCTCGAGTCCTCATTCAATCAGGTCCTGTCTCTCTCATTTCGAATCAGTGAAAAATCACTGATAAACAGTCAGAATTGTAGCACAGGAAAAATCAGTAAAATTCACTGATTTATTTTCACTGATTTTTCACTGATTATTCAAAAAATTCACTGATTTTTCAGTGAATTACATAAATATCACTGATTTTTCAGTGAATTACATAAATATCACTGATTTTTCAGTGAATTACATAAATATCACTGCTTTTAGTGAATTTTCACTGATTTCCAGTGATTTTCTTTTACTAACTCGCTTTCAGTGAAAAAATTTTCACTGATTTATTACTGTGCTGCAATTCTGACTGTTTTTCAGTGATTTTTGATAAATTTCACTGATTCAGAAATGAGAGAGTACTAAACTAACCATTAAAAAAAACATGATTCTTCAGGATTCACGACAATTTCCAAAATTCTCGCTCAATTTTTTCGATTTGAACAGTGATAAAATTGGCAATTATTTATACCTAAGAAGGGAAATGTTAAATTATTAATGAATTTATTCGTATAAAACATGATCATAAAAAAGGGAATAAAAATTAAGACCTTCAAATTCTTAGGGATGACTTTGATGCTCAAAATATATCGTTCGAGAATTTCCATCTTCCCAGCTGTACAAAAAAATTCAACAAACTTACACAATACAGCATAAAAATCTTCTAGACACCCTATAGGTACCATAATGGCAATTGGCAAATATTTACACGACGTTCACGTCACCTCACCTAACATCTCATTTCATTCTCAACGATTCGACATCCGATCAATCGATAAATTACCATCAGACGAACTCCAGAACCCGTTAAATTTGTCACCACATTAGTCATAAGTTCGATGGTAACCAAAAAACTATGTACCTGTTCCTCAATCTATGTATCCAATACTTGGCAACATCGCAGAAGGGTTCGCTTATAAATTATTGTAATACCAATGCGATGGGCTCAACCTATACCGCCGGAGTATAAATATTTTTATGTAATACGTAGTCTATAGGTAGTAGTAGGTACACGATGATCAAATGATAATAATTTCTTATAATCTTGTTTCGGTTATAACCTGTGATAGAGGTAAGAAAAAACTACCTGTTAAAGTAGTTCTTCACTGAATCTTGTTAAACACGCACCGGGTTCAACTAGACTCGGTGTAACAGCGTTCAACAATAGAGCTATAAATCCAACCGGTGGAATTCCACCAAGGTAATAATTTTAATCAAATTCGATAAGTAAAATGAATGAGAAAAAAACTGAGGGGGAGATCACACGTCGAACATATCACCACCGAAGAATGTTCGTGATACGTAAAAATTTTCATACCAATTGAAAAAGCATACGTATTATGTAAATTGAATATTATACAGAGGTACTCGCCTTCTAATATCTAAACTCTTAACTATTAACTAATAATTAATGCAGGTATTAGTCCAGATGTACCAATTACGGCAGCCTAGCCAATATCGCAGACATGCGAGCATGATACAATTTTCGACGTTATAACTTTCTCTCATAGGTACCTAGACCTACACTATCAACTTCAACTCTTCTTAAAAACGCACACATACAGAAAACTCTTCTCTAATATATTTTAAAACGTGTAATTAATAAAATAGAAAATGAAAATGGAAACGAGACGCCGCATGCATAAACTTATTTCCAACTCAATACGATGCAGCGACTTTGAACTAGAGTAATTATAAAATTAGTGAGAAAATTCAAGTTCATGCATATTTTTTCGATGTTTTCTTCAATTTTTTGGTTGTCGAGGTGCGTACGAGAATATTTCCTGGTAAACGAAGATGGGCTCGAGCACCTTTGTAATGGATACCGTATGTATTGTGCCATGCTATATAACGGAATAACACCACTATGCCGAATTTTTACATTGTTCCATGTCGATTCTATGGTCTATGAATCAATGTCATGGTACACCGAAGCACGTTTATAATTACAAGGTGATCTCCAGCTGCATAGTCGAGTAATTCGTGGAATTATCATAAAGAATACAGGATGTAAATTTGCACATTGGATGTATCTCTAATGTAACTTCCGCAATCGGCTCGTGTGTCGTGAGGTGATTCGAATTTTATTATGATGGCGGTAGGTAATTTGTTTAGGTATCGAATAAATACCTAGATTGAAATGGTGGTATTCTATTGAGATTAAAATTCGTTCAAGTGATTCGGTACTTCTATTTCAGCGAAAAGAATTTAGGTGAAAGAAGGAAATATGTAGCGAGATATTAAAAAATAGATTGCATAGATGAAAGGAAAGTTTTTGGAGAAATTATGCATTAAAAACGAAATTTTAAAATAAATTTAGTGAAATTCTCGAAAGAGATTAATTATCACAAGTCGACATGGAAAATGCTGTTTTAAATGTAATAGATGATTATTACAATCTTGTTTCACGCTGATCACGAGAAAAATAGTGAAAAAATTTCAGGACGTCAGGATTTTTCATAATTGGATGATTATTCGTAGAAAATTTTTTTTACACTGTTTGATGTAATTTTTGACCCTTAAAGTCGATTTTCTGGGGAAAGAAAGAACCCTACGAAAAAAATGAATAGAACATAAATTGTAGAGCGTCAAATTTTCTATCTATAGAGTTCAAGTAGTTTCTTCTAACGAGACTTAGCTTTCGAGATATTTCAGCTCAAAGTTCAAAGTTCAACTTTAAAAAAAAAAAGAAAATATCTCAAAAACTAAGCCTCCTAAGAAAAAACTAATTGGACTCTACAGGTAGGAAATTTGACGTTCTACAATAATTTTATGTTCCATTAATTTTTTTCGTAGGACCCTTTCTTTCCTCAGAAAATCGACTTTGAAGGTCAAAAGTTACATAGAAAAATGTGAAACAAATTTTGAACGAAAAATCTTCCAATTATGAAAAATCCTGACATCCTGGAAATTTTTCACCATTTTTCTCGTGATCAGCGTGAAAAATAGTATAATAATTCTCTATTTTTAAAACAGCATTTTCTTTTTCTTGTTTTAATTACTGTTTTTAGTCTAAAATTTAGCTCTGATTTTCAAATTTCTCCATCATACTAAGTTTCGCTGGTAGGTGATTCTAATATATTTTTTAGTGCCGATTTCGAATATGATTACAGTTTTTCTCTATTACGCCAGGATTTTTTATAATTGGAATATTTTTAGTTAGAAATTTGTTTTACATTTTTCTATGTAACTTTTGACCCTTAAAGTCAATTTTCTGGGGAAAGAAATGGTCCTACGAAAAAAATTAATAGAACATAAATTGTAGAGTGTCAAATTTCCTACTTGTGAAGTTCGATTAGTTTGTTCATAGGAAGCATCGTTTTTGAGATATTTTCAATTTTTAAAAAAAAGTTGAACTTTGAGCTAAAATATCTCTAAAGCTAAGCCTCCTTATAAAAACCTACTTGGACTTTATATAAAGGAAATTTGACGCTCTACAATTTATGTTCCATTCATTTTTTTTCGTAGAAGCCTTCCTTTTCTTAGAAAGTCGACTTGAACTGTCAAAAGTTATCAAAAAAAGTAGAAAAACTGTTGAACGAAAAATTCAAATTGTGAAAAATCCTTGGGTGATGGCATTTTTTCATTGCTTATCTAGTGATCAGCGCGAAAAATACTATAAAAATCACCCATCAAGCCTCAAACAGCATTTCAAAAGTTTAAAAATGTCGACCTGTGTTATTGATAAGGGGATGAGGGAGGAGGGGGTTAGAGATTGTTTTCTTCCTAATTTGATTAAAAAATATGTGAAAACAATTGAAAAATGTATCAATAATTTTACTTAAGCTCCTAAGTTTAAATTTTTGCTAACTTACGAGATTTTTTTCCAAATAATTGGAATGGCCCCGTCAAGGGGGGGATCAATTGAATTTTACCATGGCCCAATTTAAATGGAGATTAAAGGAAAAATTGAATTCAAAATCTGAATTCAATTTTCAACTAGGCAAGGATACAAAGGCATGAGAAAAAAATTTAGAGACAGAGGACTGAAGTCAGAATTCTTCACTTGCATCAATTTTAACATCCCTTTCATCTCTTTTACACATCGACAAAACCTTCAAAGGTTCAAGCAGATTATTATTTTTTTCTCCCATTAAGAAGCTCGAGATTTCTGGTCTGGTCTGGTCCTGGAATCGAAATAATACACTCTTTCAACATTTAATATTGTAGATATTAAAAATGGAAAACACTGACTGTATATGTATTCCTAACACCTTGTCGGTGGAACTAACAAAGGGTGGGATCAAATTGTTTGAAAAGACAGTAGATTTTGTAAATGGCAATTTAGAGATGCAGCCTCTTAAAACTAACGGAAGAGTAAAAATTTTACTTTGATTCTCAGCCTCTCGATTTTCCACGATGGATTCATTTTTTGGTATTCGTGACTTTTTTTACATTCCAGGTTTTTCCTTACTCTTCCTCCTGTTTTTCAAATTAACAACAGATACGAATCGAAGTTTGTCCAATTAAGGAAGCAAAAAATTGGAAAATTTCCAACTGAATTAATTTATCTGGTATTTTCAACTCGAAACGAAAATTTTCAAAATAATTATTACTTTGAAAATTTTCTAACTCTCAGATCAAATTTTTCCGAACAAAAATGCAATTTTGCCTTCAAGTAGTGGGGATGGGGGGGGAGTCAAACTGTCTCCTCTGCTCTCCGGTTTGCTTCAGCCTCGATTATTATGCCAGAAATTGAAGATTGAAATAAGTATTAAAAAAATAAACAAATCTTGATTCACTTTATAAAAAAACGTGACTTTTTCATTCCTTTCATGACTTTTACGACTTCCACGTTCTTTTTTTTCCATGACCAACAGACAGTTGGACACCTTGATCTTTCTGACACACGCTCACCTATCAAAGCGATCGCGAATTCTAAAAACACGAAAGACGAGAGATTATTTTATTTTCCATTTCTGCGATATCATTTTTTACAAGATTATGAGTGTAAATTTTACCAACCAGACAAAAAAGGAGTAAATGTCACAGCTATTAAAAATTTTAATTGCCATGATCTCCAGAATCTTACTCAGATAATTTTAGATGATTTGAATTTTTTAAGTCAAATCAAGAACTCAATTAATTTTCCAACTTTAAGAACTGCAGTACGAACAGTTGTCCCCCCCCCCTCCCTCTCGGATCTAGATGAAAATTTGAGAGAGGACTTAAATAATACTCTCTAAATTTGAATCGGTCAAATTTTTGTGAAATTCTGCCTTTTTGAATCAGTAAATTTTTAATCTATCAGTCGAACATTACTGATCTTCCCGTCAGTTCCCAATTTGCCAAAAAATCAATAATTTATGATTGAAAGATTAGTGAAAAATTACTCATTTTCAGGGAAATTTATTTTACTGATTCAAAAAGGTCGAATTTCGCCAAATTTGACTGATTTAAATTTAGGGAAAAATTACGTCTGAATAGCAAAAAAATGCCAGTTTAAACATTTTGCAAGCCATTATCGACTCTCTTCGAAAAATTCACTCTCTTCTACTCCCTCATTTTGAATCAGTAAAAAGTTACTGATAAATAGTCAGAATTACAGCACAGGGATGAACAGCAAAATTCTTTGATTTTCAGCGAATTTTAGCTGATTTTTCAGCGAATTTCAGAGATTTTACTGACTTTCCAGTGAATTTTCAACGATTTTCCAACAGTTTTTTTCATTGTTTGCTTTCAGCGAAATTTTTTCACTTATTCACTGTGCAGCAATTCTGACTGCTTTTCAGTTATTTTTGATAATTCTCGCTGATTTATAAATGAGAAAGTAGGTAGTCTCTCAGTCATTACTAAAATCGATAACTTCGGTACTTCGGTACCCAGCTGAATTTATTCTAAAAATGTTTATACAAAATTTCAAGCGATTTAAAATGGCAATTTTGAGATTACTGTAGTTTTTCAATTTTTTTTAAAAATTCGAACAAGGCTTCTAAATTTTTGAGTCTTTGATCTGTAAGAATTCTAAAAAAAAAATTGAATTTTCAATCCAAATTAATTAATAAAATTAGGGAACCGGGACATCTAATTTTTTCCAATTGTCTAAAACAAATTCTCGTGTTTTTCAATTCGATAATTTAAAAAAAATTATCTCAAAATCTCGTCTCGAAATCACGATTTCCGGATAAACCCAAACCAAGATGAAAAACAGGGAAAATACTCCAACTTTGAAAAATCTTCAATTTAACACCCATCTCAAAAATCCTGAACGTGATTCCTAAACATGCAATTAATCTCTATAAAAATCTACTCAAACCACTTCCAAATCTATGAAAAACCAAAGACTCTAAAATTATCGACACAAAATACCGCAGCCACAAAAAATATCACACCCTATAATCCCCCTCGATATGCAACTCCATAATTAGCTCATCGAATCCCCTCTCTGTATTCTTCACACACACCAAGCCACCTCGCACTTCCCAGACCGAGTTGAAAAACGGGAAAACCTCATAAACCAAATTAATTACACACGACATGTTAGCAGCAATAACGGCGATGAATAAAAAATCATCGAGTTCATGACTAAACCGCGAATACATACAGATGACGTCATACACCCACATGGCATGTACACCAAAAATACACATATATTTGTGTACCTAATACCTCGTACTCGTAACATAATCGTTTAACAAACCGAGCAACGCCGAAATCACGACGATAAGAATTAAAAATCCGTCACGTTTTGTGATTCAAATCGCATGTAAAAAATTTCTTCGAATCAATCGTCTTGCAGCTTATAAAGTTAGAGATTATTTGTAAATAAAGCCCCGCAGTTTTTGCAATATTTTTTCCTCTTTCCAATTATAATTACTACTATAGGCGTAAACTGCATACGAGCAAACCAGTTTCTAATGAAATTTTTTCTAATTCGACAATTTTCACCGTTTAGAGCTCTATACGAGCGATGCTGTCTAGTTGTTGCAAAATTCATGATCTCGATGAAGCGTTTAATTAATTTAATTATCACCATTGGCGATAAGTAGAGGTTTTCAGAAAGCAAAAGTACCGGTGTATAACCAGGTTCACGTGTGGGCGGTTATTTATGACGATGATTGTATCGATTGTATACCTAGGTACTTCCAAGGGTCTAGTCCAAGCACGTAATTTCGATTCGTCGATATAAAAACACTGTGAAATTACAGGCAGCCTAAAGAGAGGAATTTTCCTCAAAAATTTTTCGCAACTTGGAATCTCGTCCGGAGAAAGTAACTCGCAATAAGGAAAAGCCAATTATTGCCATCGCCTTACAACACCTGGAGAAAAAATTATATCAATTACGTATATTCCATAATCGCATTATCAGAGTGTAACGGAGATGTTAATTATTAATTAATTTTATTGGCACCTTCGGTTTGAAGCGAATAAAAATTAATTTTATTAGCATTAATGCGATTTTTTTTAATTATACTTTTTATTTTCATACCTTTATCAACATAAGCCATGTATTTACTTATAAAATCTAAGCAAGGAATTAAAATTTTCGCACTGGAAGTCGCCGATTAAAGAATTCTTTAGCCGGTAACGTTGCCTCGGTCAGTGATTCCGTGTTTGTTTCCAATCGTAATGACCATTTCTTACATAAATAATATCAAAGTGCCGAAAGAAACACGCGTTCGTGTATTTAATATTTATAAAAACACTCTCGACTAATTTCAAAAACGACTCGAATTCATCTTTTTATTTATGACGAAATCCTACCCGCGCCTTTATACATATAAACATGGTAAATATTTAATCAAACCTATTAATCGATTCCATAAAACCGTAAAATACCGACTAAAGTTTGAGAGAAAGTGAAAAATCTCTTCATGGCTAACGACTCGAGAATGGAGATGCCTCTGGACAAGTCAGGTATTTTTTTGACACATCGAAAAACGAGCTACGATTGAAATACGTTAGACAAATCAATGACTTTTGTATTCGATAATTTCAAAGTTTTATGGCTTTAATATCTGCAAGTAGTACAGATCGAAACTTATAATTTGTTTTTGTTTAATTAATAATGCAATATTTGAGCACAAATGAAGCGATTTGAAGTATTTGAAGTTTCATGTGAACTTTAATATTCGAAATAGGAAAACTATGGGTTCAGCTTTTTCAATGGTACCTAACTACCTATTCACTGAAATACAAAAAATAGGTTATCCATAATTTTCGTCTGAATTGAATATTGAAGGGCATAGAAATTTTTAGTTACGAGCAACAACGATTTATAGTTACTACAAAAAAAATAAGTGGAATTTGGTTTTAAGGTCAAGTTAGTAGGTAACAGAGAATACCTCTTTCCCAAAGAAGAAAAATGAAAGAATTAACTGAAAAGCAATCGGTAAAATTTACCAAAGATAAATAAAATCAAATTTTGACTTTTGATGGATGAACAGGTTTTTTCACTTCTTCCTTTCTCCTTTCCCCTCGATGAAAAAGAATTAGATTAGACGATTTTCAAATCATGAAATATTTTAGAAAACACCTCAAAATTAGAGTTAGTAACAGACTACCCTCACCTATCAAGGGAGAAACAGAAAAATACAATTAATCAGTCAACTAACAAGTTGAAAGAAAACAAAACTTCGACAAAATTCACAAAAACAAATAAATCGAATAATCGAGTCTATATTTTTCATTCACTCCCCTCTCTCTGTTTTCCAAGAAGAACAGTTTGTTTAAGCTACATAAGTTCATTTCAAAAATAATAATCAAAAAAATTAGATTTTATAAAGAAAATTTCAATCGTCAAAATTGAAGAAATTAAAAATTTGAATCTTTTAATTTTCAAAAAAAACATGAAAGGGTATGGACGGATAAGGGGTGAATTTGGCCCCCGGCGCTTTTGGGCTCCTAAACACCTCAAGTCGTGTATATTGACTAGAAATAATTTTTCACAAAATTTTGGACCCCCACCCCCCCTCTCTTTCGGAGCTATGGCCATTTTATTGCATTATTTTCAAGAATTTTTAATTTCAACGGAAGTGAAGGAAATTTTCTGTTCTTTGGCACAAAGTTACATCTGGTAGAGATGTATTCATGATAATTTTTTCAACAATTTTGGTGCACTCCTTCATGTTTTTTCGGTCATTTGAAGTTTTCAATCGTAAAAAATACCATATAAGCGAAGAGCGACCACCCTGGAAAAATTCCTAAAAAATACGTTTTTTTATGTAGAATTTTACTATGTATTTGGTTTTGGCGATTTCTTTGAACTAAGGGCCGAAAATCGCGAAAAACCGTACAGAAATGTTGTAATTTTAGCAGATTTTTCAAATTTTGAGCGCTTTATACAGAAAGAAATGACCAAATAAGGAAACCAATTTCAAATTCGTGTTCAGCAGGTCAAAATACCCCGGTAAACACCCTTTTCGTAATAGTTTTGATTAAAATTTCAAAATTCACCTTTCTCACTGATTTTTAATGGGGAAAAAAGTGAATTTCGAGACTTCGAGTAAAACGATCGCGAAAAACGTATTTTTCGGGGTATTTTGACCTGCTGAGCACGAATATGGATTTGTTTTTTTCATTTCGTCATTTCTCCCTAAAACGTCCTCATTTTCAAGTTTGAATCGGGTCTTTCGAGCAAGAAAATTATTATACACAATAATTACTGTCAAATTCGTGTTCTACGACCTAAAATTAGTCGAAAACCAAAATCTTTCCATTTCAAATTTTTTGAGTCCAATTTCAGCTACAGAACCCGTACAAGAGGAGTGATGGTGAATTTATTTTCCACGTATCCTCCATGTCTTTGACATTAAATCGTGCCAATGAGTTACAATATTGCGCGTCCAGATCTCGAACAATAATTTTTTGAAATTTTTCCTCAAGAATCAACATTACAATTCGAGATTGAAAAATGTTTCACAAAAACAGGAGCGGGGCATCAAAGATGCTTGATTTTTTTCAAATATTCCTAATTATTATTTTGGCACCTCGTTGTTGCGCTGTACAAAATTAATTCATTATTGATTTTCTAAGGGGGGCATTGGGGGGGGGGGGAGCATTGTTGGTCAAGAACACAACAACACCTTTTTTCCGAAAATAAAACCGTATTTAAGACCAATAACATCACTATTAATAGAATTAGGAAGTTGTAAATTTAAATGGGAGGATTTCAACTCCAGGACTACCATAAAATCAACGTATTAAAAAAGTGGCAAAAATGAAACCCTATCTGAAAAACTCTCAACTCTAATACGTCTTAGCAGATGGATTTCGGCGAAGACGTTGAAATATACATAAATTAGAAGAAAAGGGTGTGAATGGGGGCTTGGGGATGAAGAAAGAGGTAGTACATATGAGAAAATGACGAAATGAAAAAACCAAATCCATATTCGTGTTCAGCAGGTCAAAATACCCCGAAAAATACGTTTTTCGCGATCGTTTTACTCGAAGTCTCGAAATTCACTTTTTTCCCCATTAAAAATCAGTGAGAAAGGTGAATTTTGAAATTTTAATCAAAACTATTACGAAAAGGGTGTTTACCGGGGTATTTTGACCTGCTGAACACGAATTTGAAATTGGTTTCCTTATTTGGTCATTTCTTTCTGTATAAAGCGCTCAAAATTTGAAAAATCTGCTAAAATTACAACATTTCTGTACGGTTTTTCGCGATTTTCGGCCCTTAGTTCAAAGAAATCGCCAAAACCAAATACATAGTAAAATTCTACATAAAAAAACGTATTTTTTAGGAATTTTTCCAGGGTGGTCGCTCTTCGCTTATATGGTATTTTTTACGATTGAAAACTTCAAATGACCGAAAAAACATGAAGGAGTGCACCAAAATTGTTGAAAAAATTATCATGAATACATCTCTACCAGATGTAACTTTGTGCCAAAGAACAGAAAATTTCCTTCACTTCCGTTGAAATTAAAAATTCTTGAAAATAATGCAATAAAATGGCCATAGCTCCGAAAGAGAGGGGGGGTGGGGGTCCAAAATTTTGTGAAAAATTATTTCTAGTCAATATACACGACTTGAGGTGTTTAGGAGCCCAAAACCGCCGGGGGCCAAATTCACCCCTTATCCGTCCATACCCTTTCACCCTCCCTTCCCTCCCTTCTCAAAAAATACGAAAAACGTCAACAGGCATCATAGCGAAACTTTTGAAGAAAAAGTAACTTTCAGTAACTTTTTTTTTGAGAAAAAAGTGACCAAAAAGTGACCAAAAAGTGACTAAAAAGTAACCAAAAAGTGACTAAAAAGTGACCAAAAAGTAACCAAAAGTAATCAAAGGCAATTTTTTACAGTTTTTGGGGGGGGGGAGTTTTTTTGCAGTTTTCTGCAAACATTTCAAAGATAAATCAACTGAAAAGACGTGAATAATTTCATTTATTAAATTCCTTTGTCAAAAGAACAAAACAACTAGTAAAAAATCAGTTTTTACATTTTTTTCTTGAAGGATTTTGAAAAATATTAATTTTTACGTGAAAATTTGAATTTTTTCCTGGAAATGCGAAGAAAAGGTGACTTTTGAGGGGAAAAAAGTAACCAAAGTGACCTTTTAGACGTGAAAAGTAACCAAAAGTGACTGATGTCGAAAAAGTGACAAACACACCGAAAAAGTGACCCGCTATGATGCCTGCGTCAATAATTTAGATAATCGATACAAAAATATTCTACAGGTTTCGCTAAAAACAGTGTCTCTAAGCTTAGCTCTTGTATACGGCACTTAAAATAAAATTAAAAAAAAAAATTAATCCTACGTTCGCTCTTCGTCCTCCTTATCGATAAAATTATTTGAAAAAAAATACAAGAAATGATAAAACTGTCAATCTTTAAAATTGAAGCGGCCAGAAATTTTTCAACAGGGGACAGAAAATGATTTGAAATTATTCCCCCCCCCCCTCCTCCCACGAAAAAAATTGTCGGTAAAAAATCGATAGATAAAATTCACCAAAGACAAAAAAACTTGAATTCTGAATTTTAATCTAACCCCCTCCCCTCAATCACTTGATAAAATAATTTTTAAAATAAACGAAAGATTTCAAAAAAACATCAATTTTTGAAACTGAATAGATCGAAAACCATTCCACAATGGATAGATAAAACCCGTAAAAATAATATAAATCATAATTTAAAATTAAAATTATTTTTAAAAATGATTAAAAAATCTCTTAAGAATTAAATTAATCGAAAACTTAAAATCTTAATCAGGCCCCAAACGATTATTTACATAACGATAACCTAAAAATTTTTGTTCTAATGGTGCGAGGAAAAGAATCTGAAATACTCCGCCCCAACAAAAAAACATGAAATTTGATCCCCTCTACCCCAACGAAAAATACCTAGTAAATATTTCATCAATTGAAAAAACTGACATAAATTCGATAAAATTTGCTAAAAACAAAAAATACTTTGATTTCAAGAACGAGGTAGCAAAATAATATTCCCCTCCCTCATCCTACCCTAAAAACACGAAAAATGGAAAAAAATTGTCAATTAAAAGGTTTTAAAAATGCATTGTTAATAAACGAATAAAATTGTAAATTTTATCCAACGCTGAATATTTTTCATCTCCTCCCCCCCCTCCTCGATAAATATGTGCTCAATTAGGCAATTTTTAAAAGCAAACTCCATAATTTTAAAGGAGAAAAATGTCAATTTTCAAAATTCACGTAATCAAAATCTCACATAATTACTTTTAAAATTTTCGAACAAGTTGTTGAATTAAAAGGTATGAGTAAGAGTAATATCTTTTGTACTTCCACCACCTCCTCTTATTAGGTATTTATTTTCAAGGAAATATACGACTGAAAATTTGAGGAGTGTGTTGGAATGGAATCGGAAGAATGGAGAATGGGGGAGGGGGAAGTAAAAGTATTATAAATTAAACCTCTACATTCGAAAACATTTATAAATCCAACCAAGCAACTGAGGATTGAATAAAAAAAGGAAAGAAAAAATAAACATACTTAAATGAACTAAAAATTGAAAAAATTGATATTTCTCAAAAAATATCAATTTTTGACATTTCCATTCGAATACCTACATCAAAATTTTCACAATCTAGGAAAATTTCGTTGCATAAAATCAAAACTGAGCATTGTATTAAAAAAGGAAAGAAAAAACAAAACCTTTACGAACTAAAAATTGAGAAAATTTCTATTTTTTCTCAAAAAATGTCAATTTTTGACATTTTCATTGGAATACCTTATCAAAATTTTCTCAATCTAGGAAAATTTCGTCGCATAAAATCGACGCCATTTAGAAAATCGACTCGAGGGCACCAGTGGCACATCAACCACTCTCCCAAACAAAAACTTATTTTCTGAACCACCCAGATGATAATACGATCATCCACGTCAATTGCTTTTTTTAGCATCACACACGCTTAAAAATTCCTCACCGTAAACTCGTTCTGGTTTACGACGTTCGGATAAATCTTGTTAATATAAAAAGTAAAAGTCCCAAGTCCCAAGTCTCGTCTTCTCTCATTCTCTGATCTACAAAGATGAAAATCCATCTCCACCATTACTGCGCATTAGAAAACCTCCGCTACAAATACCAATCCTCACACGAGAATATTGTTTCACCTTGAACCAAGTAATTTTTTTTCCGACGTGTGCAAAATTGCTAATTAAAATAACCCTATTCACCTGCGTCCGAATGGCGATGGCGACTTGGTCAAAATGCGAAATGTTGTTATAAATCATAAACACGAATTGAAACTCGAATTATCATACATCACCAAAACGACTGAACGGCGATTCCCATTCATCAGGTTCGTTTGGCGATCTTGAAAAGAAGGCTATTCCGATACCAGGTTTACGCCCGCGCCCGCAGATATACCATCTTTTTAACCAGCTTCTCAGCCGAATGAAATTCGCGTCTGATATATTATACTTTGAGCGTATTATGCAAAGTATCCTAATGACTTGATGGACTATGTCAGATATGTAATATAGGTACATTAGATCCAGTCCGGTGAAAACATATTTCTATGATTTAGATACCTATCTTAAGACGAATATACGTGCCTAGTTGAAAACCTGGTCGTAATTTTTTGTCATATTGGACAAGGTTACGTATAGAAAAACCAACCGATGCATTTCTACGTAATTTTTTTTCATCTCTGCGGTTTAAGTTGAGAGAAACTTCTTCGGGGGCCTCCTGCCGGCAACCTTGGTATTTCGGCCTCTAGCTATATATCCATGTTCAAAGGTAATCTACAATACTTATTTCCCATCCAAACCGTATGATTTACTAGGATCAACATTGACAAAAATTATCCACCGAAAGTAGTCCGTAGCCAGATTTTTCGGGCTAATTTCACCGTCATCTGGGCGAAGAAAATCACACAACGAGGGTCATTATGGCATAAGAAAAAAACTCCATCAGTGTAAACAAAGTACTTATCAATTCGCTACATCATATAAAAAAGAGTCAAATTGATAACCCAATATGAGTTTGTCACTGAAAATATCACCCGAGGATACGAGTACGAGATGTGTAGGTAAATGGGCCACATAGACTCATCTGCACATTGACCATTGGACAATAGTATGAAAATTGTTCCAGATACGAGTATCAGGGCGTATAAGCAATACAGGCTTATTGTACGAGTATTTGTCGTCACCGATGGTTCGAGATGTCGCATCTTTTATGTTTCCTTTTTCGTTTTTTTTTACGCCGACGAAGTATGTCAACTGTACTACCGAACAATTATGGCTCATGTTTTTTTTTTTACGTAAAAAGGTACGCAAATGTAACGGTAGAGTTGACCGGGTGCCACATGTTAATGGTTTAATAAAGTAACTCGATTAAAAGGTATAAGAAGAGTACTTATTTTGTGTATACCGAAGCTTTAATTAATTCATAATTATAGGTAAAAGGTCATCAGGTAGAGGTAGGAGATTTTTAAGTTGAAATTTACCCTGAAGACTTAATCTGGTGCTGCTTTGATTTACGGTGAAGTTGGAGAGAAAAGGAGAATCGATCATAGGGTCGGAAATGCCACAGGTACCGACAAAGTTCAAACATTTCAAAATGTTTTATCACTACGACGTGTTAGATGGACAATTTTTGCATAAAATTTAATACGACGTAAAATATTTCGCAACTATTTTTAAAATCTATAAATACGAGTTAAATTTTATTAAAATGTACCTTCATCATCTAAAATTTTCAAAACTGGCCAATTTTCAAAAAAAATGATAAAAATTACATTAAAATCTTTAAAATGTCGCAAAATTGTTCAAATTTTATGAAAATTATTGAAAAATTTATAAAAGATCAAAAAATTTATTATTTTGAATAAATACGAAATTTTAGGATCATGCAAAGGGAAGAGAGCTGAAATTGAAATCAAAAATGCCAAATAGATATCAATAAGAAGTTATGATGAACTATACTTGACTTGAGAACCTCAAGAATCCTCCCTTTTTGATCAAACGTGATCTCAGTAGTAATTCATGACCCAATGGCACTGGATCAAAATTTTGGCTGCAGCTTCAAGTTCAGGCCTTGAACTGAAAATTCAAAGCTGAAAACTTTTAAAATTAATAATTTATTTTAATAACAAAATTTACTGGATCTTAAAAGTGAAAGGGTTATATAGGAGAAATAATATATTATGCAACAAGGGAGATAAAGTGATTTTCGACGAATTTTGAGGTTTATTGCCCGAGCGAAGCGAGGGAAATAACTCAAAATCGTCGAAAATCATTTATCTCCCGAGTTGCATACGATATTTTTCATTGTAGAGGGAGTAAAAGTCGAGTTTGAGCACTCGAACGATTCGCGAGAGGGAGTAAAAGTAGACTTTTACTCCCTCTACAATGAAAATATCATTTTCAAAATCTCCAACTCTTCAGTAATGATGATAGACAAAAATTGCATAAAATCAAAAATGCCAAGGATCTGACTTTTTTTTTCGTTAAAAATTTTTATTCGCAATTTTTCCAATTTTCAACTTGAAATTTTGATTGGAAGGCCTAAACTCAAAACTGATAGTCAAAAGTTTCCAAATAAATGTGAAATACAACAAAAATTACAGTATTCGAAGATAAAATGAGATAAACGAAATATCTACTGATAAATTTTCAAAACTCATTGACTGGAAAGAGATTCAAAGGACGAGAAAATCTGTTTAAAAAATCAAAAGGATCGTGCAATATTCTGTTTTTGGGATATTTTGAATGACGTAAAAGAAATCATGATTTAGGATGCCATAGAAAATATTTTAAAGAACGTGAAAAAAATACGTTTAAAATAGGTACCTATCAAAAAGCAAAATTAATTAAGAAATTATCAATGTCAGATTGAACCGTGGGTATAAGCATATGGCATAGGGCCATTTTTCTCCTCCCTCTTTCCCTCCCTCCTTATGGTCTCAAGCTGAGAAAAATTATTTTGTCCCCCTTCCTCCCTCCCCGTGGTTTCCAACTGAGAAAAATAATATCAGAATTAGAATAACAAACACAACCCCCATGTTTCTGAGCTGAAATTATAGAAATATGTTGGTATTGATTTTTTAAGGGATGAATAAATAAAAAAATTACTGGAAATTTATGACTTTATGATTTTTCATAGCATTATCAAAACTGATTGGTGGGGGGGGGGGGGAGATGTAGAATTTTTGGGACTGAAGGGTCGTCTAAAATTAAAAAATATATGTACTAATTCTATTTTTCATTTCATATTTCCTCAAAATGGTAATAAAAAACAATAAATTAACGGAAATCAATGTTTTTCCAAAATTTTCCTACCATTAAATCTGAATCAGTCAAAATATCACTGGTTCAATTTGTAACAGTAAATTATTTCTCAGACAACTGATTAATCAGTGATGTTTTTCAACATGCATAATACTGTAGAATCAGTAAAATTTAAATTTTAACTGAACGATTCAGTAAAATATCACCGATTTATTTCGTACATTACAAAATCTACTACTGAATCAGTAAAATTTAACGAAGTTTTGGTAGTTTTTCAACTGATTCAAAAGTATTTTTTTTTTTACTGGATGAATCAGTGAAAAAGGCGAAATTTACTTACCTAATGATTGTTTTTTAGTCAAAATTACTGATTTTTTCTGATAAATGGGACATTGACTGAGAATGTGAGAAATTAGTAATTATTGACCGAAAAATCAGTGAAAAGTCAATCATTTTCAATAAAAATTATTTTACTGAATAAAAAAGACAGAATTTTTGCAAATTCATTTGATTCAAATTTAAAGAGTGGTATGTTTATTGAAGAAATAGTTACGCGAGGGTGAAAATTAAAAAAATCATAGGTACTCTTCTTTGACATTTTCATGATAAAAAATCTCCTTGCCGAGCTTAGGGGGGGGGGGCTCGAGCCCCCTGAGCCTCCCTCCCCCTTTGGGTGCGCCCCTGGAACTCGTCAAAAGTTGAAATTACATCATTTTTTACAAACATTTCAATCATCAAAGTTGATCTTACCAATAAAAGTTCAGTCACTTTTTTCCATTTGATTTCCCAATATGTGGTTGTTTCAGCGATTAGTAAAATTTTCTAAAAAATGAGTATTTTCAAATTTTAGAAGTAAAAAGTGCATATTTCAACATAATGGACACTATTTCTGATTTTTTGTGACTAAAATTGCAAAGCTATAAATGAAAAATGAAAATGCTGTCAAAATCCTCCCTAATTTTTTCAACGATTTTCATTAATTTCAGAATTGAGTATATTTTCCCCTATCTTTCGTCACTTGGATTTACTTTATTTTCAAAATCAAAGAGAGCACTAAAAAGCACACAAATCCTTTACCTACACAACTTTCAATTCATCGATTAACTCAATTCAGCATATTTCTCAACACCTATCACCATTGAAAAACTTCTCCAACACCTTACGACCCGATTTCCACCAACATATTTCTACATTTCCCTCTCATAAACCATTAACCGACAAAAACAAAGCAATAAAGCAAACAAAACCAAACAAACATCCCAGCAAATAAGTAAACCAAACGTTTTTGAACGATTTCGATCATACGTGTTGAAATTTAATCCGTGTTTCTGTTTACCAAACACCTCAACCATTGAAATAATTTTCACCTAATTAAATCTTCTAAAGTGTACGATTTTACACTATAAACTTCTCAGCTCGTATAATTACTCTAATTAGCTCAATTCAAAGTTGGTTAAGTTAAATTTTAGCACATTACACAATCGTATCTATAGCAAACTGCAATCGGTCTAGTTAGCGTTCATTGTTATTTAATTTCTGCTCAAGTAAATCGTCTATGGAGAATATTTACATATTTAACTTGCGATAAGCCGAGCTACACCTTATGACTAAATCCAGATAAGAAATTAACAGGTATTTGATATGCAAAACCTACCTAGGACCCATTACAAAATCACATCCAGGTTATCGCAACGATATTGCATTCCGAATTCTCCCACAGTTTGCAACTTTGCACTCTGTTTTCCGGTGTGTTTCGCAACATCGCCGACCATTTTGGAAAACACTGCAAATGCATCACAGTACAAGACGTAGACTCGGTTAAACAGGCAAGATTCTCATCCATGCTCAGTGTTTGCTCGTGAAAAAAGTATTTAAAACGCACTTCCACAGCTGGGTCGGCCAGGGAGACGTAGAAATTCTCACATACGAGAAAAAAATGTAAAAACACTTCCACATTCCACGCTGCTCATCCTGTAATTGCGCTATGTACTTATACCAGTACTAGAAATAACAATACTCGACAATTTTCGTATTGCGAGAATTAAAATTCTGTATTCTTTTATGTATTCCAGATCGACAAAAAAATGCCTCCTGGTAATCTCGAAGAAAAACCTTATGCTTCTTGCGAAATCGTCAAACCGAAGACTAGAAACTGGCCTGATGAAGCTGTTAGGCGAATCAATGATAAATATGATAATTACAGATATAACAGCGGCTCGATAACTGGTTCGGATTCCATGTCTGGCAGCAGCAGCGTCGACACGTCCGAGATCACAGAAGAAGAAAGACTCAAAATTGATATTTGTTTTAGAGGTCTAAAAACGCAAGTAAGTACGAAATTGCACAATTTCACCATTACACAGCGTAATCAGCCGAATCGACCTTAGTGTCCCCCGAACCCCTTTCCTCGATCGTTTCAAAGGTGACATCAAATCAAGTAGAAAATTAGCATCCGTAGTGGCTGTTGGGAGTGTTGGGTCCCGTACTCGTAGTTCGCATAGGTAATACACGTAATTTGCCATTTGTCGTAGTCGTAACGTTTCGCTAGCGATTTGCCATCTTTTTCTCTTCCTATTCGATTAATTTGTCGTTCGTTATTTTCCACAACGAGACTATGGTTTTATATGCTCCGGTTTGGATTTTTTTTTCGCCAGTCGTACTCCGCCTATTCAACATTAGTGATGGCATGCTTGGCAACGATGTTGGCTTTTTTAATGGATTGTCGTTTGTATAAATCAGATGTGTATTGTACCGATTTCGATGTGATGTTAATTCGTTCTTTGGTTTATCGTAGTCTTCTTACAGCAAGGTTCCAGAATGTCTGCTTGTCTTTATGTCTTTCTGCCTGGTTGAATGGTTTATCCCGCAGATCGTCGTTTATTTTACAATTCGATGAGTCAGGGTTTCCCATTGAAAACAGGTATAAGAATACGAATATTGAGACTGTGTTTACTGTTCACCATCTCCATATTACTTCAACTCATTCAAATGCTTAAGAATTTATACAAGTCGTATAAAGTTTTGAATGATCCGAGTAAATGAAGTTTGAAAGAAAAGAATCACGAAATTCCAGAAATTGTTCAACAAAATTTTGAAATTATATGTACTAGTAAAGGTATAAAATGATTTTTTTTTATGAACTTGCTAAAAACACACGTTATGCATAAATTAAAATATTTTCCTCTAATTACCTCTGTTCGGCAGGCCCCTGCCCTTGGTGTAAACCTTTCAATATTCTTTTTACAAAATTTTAAAATACTGTTCAAACCGTTGAAGAATTACCAGAAAAAAATTGTTGAAACATTTTAAATTATGCAGAAAAATTTCCTAAAGCATAATTTTTCAAGAGCATCTAATTTTTGACAAAATTGTTTGGCTAAATGTTGGGAAAAGGCAATTAAAAATCATTAAAATTATTTAAATTTTCACAAAACTTCGTAGATGTAACAAAAATTGTCGAAAAATGTGGAATGAAAACTTCAAGATGACATATGAGGCCGTCTATCGGAAAAGGGTCAACACTGTCACAAAAAATCGTTTTCGAAATTTTTTGCAAGAATGTTGACCCTTTTCCTAACAGACGGCCCCATATGATACCAATACCTATTTTTGAATTTTTTGACAAGAATAATGAAAATTTTATTTGGCTTAATAATGATCGAAATAGGTATAGGTAAAATTTTGTCGATTTTTTGAATGAATGTTAACGTAGTATATGGACTGGGGAGGGAGGGAGGGAGGGACCAACCGAATTCAACAAAAATCTAAAATTTTTGACTATGAAACTAACGTAAGATGGAAATTTTTCAGATTTTTTCGACCCAAAATAGTATGTTTTTCCACCTTTTTTTTCGACTCAATACGATTTTTTTTTCAAAAAAGTCAATAATATTTTCAAAATTGCTCGAACATAATTTTTTTGATTGAGAAAAATTCAATTTTGAACTTGAATATTGAGAACATGCGATGTGTTCCCGTTGCTCCCTTCCTGTTCAATCAAGCCTTGCCTATAATTATGGACTATCAACGTGTCATAGATACCACCTTTGTCGTTTTCTTGGGCTTTGATTTCGATATTATGTAGTATGTACCTTTTGATTTTTCCAATAGTTTTTTTTTGCATTTTTACTTATCTACGAGTATTTTCAATAATTTTTACCTTTTCGTAATAGTTTTTGAATCGTTTCAAATGCTGGATGTTTTCAACATGTAGAAAATTATGAACTTTTGATTTAAAAAATCTGAAGTGTTTTTTGAAAAACATAAGCGCACCCAGAAATTATTTGAAGTAGGGGCTCAGAATTCGGGAAAAAATAGGAGCCGGAGTAAAATTTCAATGAAAAATTCAGTAACTTGTTATTTCAGTGGGGCTAAAAAATTACGGAATTTCAGTTATTTTTCACTGATTTTTCAGTCAAAATTATCGATTTTTTCTGTTAAACTGGGAATTGATTAAAAAATTAGTGATTTTTGACCGCAAAATCAGTGAAAAATCAAAAATAGGACTAAAATATACTGCCCAAGCGAAGCGAAGGCAATTTTTTTTGAAAAATCATGTTTCAAGAGCAAAAAATTCACTTTTTTACATTTTTGTAATAAGAAAAATCTCCTGTCCGAGCTTAAAGGGAGGGGCTTGAGCCCCCTGAGCCCCCCGGGTGCGCTTATGCTGAAAAATAAATTGATTTTCTAACATGAAATCAAAATGGGCCTTTTTTCAAAAAAATTACTACCCTCTATCGATGAAATAATGCTCTTTTCAGGTTCTCATTTCAGAGAATAAAATTATTTACACTCGTTCGCCGAAACAAAATTTTATCCCCTTCTCGAAATTTTTATTGATCATGCGAACTTTTGATGCAAAAAATTCGGGCACAAAATTCAATTTTTCAATTTTAAAGGTCGGAAACATGATATTCTGTGACTTTCCTAGACGGGTGGAATTAATCAATTTCTTCTTCCCTCCCCTACCCCAACTCATCATGACAAACTTCCATTTTTGGCCAGAAAAAATAAGTTCGAGTGGGAAAATGTTCAAAAGTGCTCTTTTAAATTGAATCAACGAAAATTCACATGTGAAATTGTCAAAATTGAGTCACTGCAGAAATCAATGAAAAACTACTAGTTTTTCACTAATTGGCAGCGAAATTTCACTGATTCTTTAGTAACTTAATTCTGGCTGTTTCTACAGTAAATTTTCACTAATTCAAATTAAAAGAGTGATTACCTTTTTTGGAAATTGTTGTTTCGAGTTGGATGAAAAAAATCTTACTTTGAGTCTGAAAAGTAAAAAAAAATTATTTTTAACTGCAGAAATTTTCGATTCCCCCTCCCCTCCCCCATAAATAAGCCAACTTCAGTTCGTCCTTGTGAACGCTAAAGAGACAAGCTGCTCCCCTTACATTTCTTGTGAATTTATTTTGAACCTTATTTTGTTCATTTTCAATTTTTTTTAAATAATTTTTTTCTCCAAGTTGAGAACAGTTTCTGGATAAATTTTCGTCTATGCTCAATTGCTCATAAATTAGCTCATAACGAAATAAATACTGGAAATTGTTTAAAATTTCACAAAGAAATTATTTTCTGTCTCTTGCAAGATTGAAAATTTATAATTTTATTAGATGTAGGAAAGATAGGAAGGAGGAAAATTTCAATGGTCAAGTCAATCATCATTATTTTCAAGTAGGTATACCTCATATTTCGTGATTTCTCGAATTTCTTCAAATTTCCGATATGTCAACTCAATGAAAACCCCTGAATATCCATTATCGCAAATTTCGTCTGATAATTTTAGCACTTCCTTTCATACGCAAAATAGTATCTCTTACACGTATACAAAAAATTCCCCATTTCCTTTCATCTTCGCTCATTATCAATTGTCTCACTTCCCATTTATGCCCATTTACATTGAGCGGCTTATCACTTTCAAAGTATTGATAACCGAGCACTCCGGGTCCGGTCAATATGTCGCATTCTTTCCATAACTCGTTGATGAGCAGAATGTGAAATTAATACAGGCCATTCTTCTGTCAATCAATGACACATTACCGCGTACATCAGTCGCGACTCGCGTTCTCGCGAAGCGCGATATGGTGACTAATGAACGAAGACCTACGTATACTCGTACATAAGTCGTTTATCGCCATTCTTAATTCGTCAAACGAGTAAATTTTTCGATATATTAAATCGCGTCCAACTGGCTAACCTCTAAATATGGATGTTTACTGGAATAATCAGGCGAATATAACCCTTTAGGGGCCGTATACTACGCTACACGCACGCAAACCATTAGTGAGCGATGATTATGAATCATCGTATCTGTATAGACAGAACCCAGGTACAATCAAGACGTGTAGGTAGGCATCATTCACATGTAGGTAATACGTATCAAACTTTTCAACAAAGCTGTCGATCAGTAACTAACTCCTAATTATTTTTGCCAAAAATGGGATTTCGCAGATTCGAGCCTAAAATTACTCCAAGTTTAAATTTTTTTCAACTGGATTTTTTCAATTTCCTTAATTTCAATTTTTTTTAAAATTGTAAATATCAATCTTAACATTTTTTTAGTTTTGAATGTTAATTTTCTTCTCAATTTTCCCTATATTATATTTTTAAATCACTTCCAATTATTGAATTAGAAGAAATTTTGAAAAGAAGTTGACATTTTTTAAAAATTTAGAATTGAAAAAATTGGGGAACTTTTAAAATTATTGGAAAAATTTTCGATTAGGAAGAAAATTTTTTAAAATATAAAGATGGAAAAAATTTGAAAAAATCTTAGTAATTTTTAAAAAAACTTACAGTTGGAAAAAATTTCAGCATGTATGATATTACAATTTTTTCCAACTTTGATTTCCGGTATAACCGGATAATTAAAGGGTGTTTTTGGCTCCAAGCCCGATTTCCAATCTAATGCCCTCAGATTGTGTACCTTGATGAAAAAAAATTCTGGAAAACATTTTCGCCCCCAACCCCCTCCCTTTCGGAGCTATGACCATTTTATTGCATTATTTTCAAGAATTTTCAATTCCAACGGAAGTGAATGAAATTTTCTCCTAAGTATTTGGCACAAAGTTACATCTTGTAGAGGTCTATTTACGATAATTTTTTCATCAATTTTGATGCACTCCTTCATGAAGTTTTTGCCATTTGAAATTTTCAACTAAAAAAAAGACCTTAACAGCGAAGTTCGACTAATTTTTGAAAATATCCTAAGAACGTGTTTTTTGACATAGATTCATGTCAAGTATTCAGTTTTGGCAATTGAGGTGGCGCAAGGGCTGAAAATAGCAAAAAACCGTAAAAAAATATTGTTTTTTGGCAGATTTTTCAAATTTTGAGCATTTTATACGGAAATAAATGATCAAATGAAGAAACTAACGTCGGATTCGTGTTAAGCAGGTTAAAATACCCCGAAAAACACCCTTTTCGCGATCATTTTACTTTAAATGTCGAAATTCACTTTTTCACTGATTTTTCGCGACAATAAAACTAAATTTCGAGATTTAAAGTAAAATGATCGTGAAAAGGGTGTTTTCGGGGTATTTTGACCTGCTGGGGATTCGTTTTTTCATTTGGTCAGTTCTTTTCATAAAAAATGCTCAAAATTTGAAAAATCTGGCAAAATATCAATATTTTTTACGGTTTTTCGCAATTTTCGGCCCTTGCACCACCTCAATTACCGAAACTGAATACGTGACGTGAATTTACGTCAAAAACATGTTTTTAGGATATTTTCAAAAATTAGTCAAACTTCGCTGTTAAGGTCTTTTTTACAGTTGAAAATTTCAAATGGCGAAATCTTCATGAAGGAGTGCACCAAAATTGATGAAAAAATTATCGTAAATAGACCCCTACGACATGTATCTTTGTGCCAAATAACAGAAAATTTCATTCACTTCTGTTGAAATAAAAAATTCTTGAAAATAATGCAATAAAATGGCCATAGCTCCGAAAGGGAGGGGGTGGGGGGCGAAAATGTTTTCCGGAATTTTTTTTCATCAAGGTACACAATTTGAGGGCATTAGATTGAAAATCGAGCCAGGAGCCAAAAACACTCCTTATCCGGCTATACACGTTTTTCAACTTCATGTTTTAAAAATTTCTTCTCAAACTTGTTTTCCAATAATAAGTAAAATTTTTTTCTAATTTTTTACAACTTTGAATTTTTTTGATAAAAAATTTCAACTTTTTGATTTTCAAAATTTCTTTCAACTCAATAAGTAATTGGAAGAATTTTTTTAAATAAAAAAACTCAAAGTTGAGAAAATTTTGAGAAAAATTGAAATTAAAAAAATTTACGATTGGAAATTTTTTAAATTGGATTCAATTTCGAAAAAAAAATGTAGAATTGAAAAAATTTTAAGTCGAAAAAAATTGAGCTTGGAATAAATTTGGAATTGAATCGTCGCAATCCCATTTTCGGTAAAAATAAATTGTAGGAGCTGATGACCAGTGAGGTAGATGAGATGCAGAGCTCGTTTATAGTATTATTTTTTATATGTATGTCATAGTCATACGTTCATGTTGTATACGATATAGGCGAATAATATACACCAAAATAACAGAATGCACTTTGTAATATGGGACCGTGACTAACGATGGAACGTTTATAACGGCCAAATATCAGCGATAAAATTTTTCCATAGATACCGGTGGGACCGCAGAGGGCGAGGAACGTGTTCTATGCATTATATAGATCACCATGTACCTATTCTAGTGTTACAATGCATCTCTCTCCCAAAGTACTTAACCCATAGACGAAATAACGTAAATCTATGTACTAGAATACTCACCAATGGGACTTTCCGCTGGGTTCTGGTTTCAAAATCGAATACTGAATTGTCACCACCACGTTGCCTTCTTCTCGAAAAACTATCAGTATTCGGAACCTGTTTACAAAACACATAGAAGCCGGTTAGCCACATAGGTTTTTGTATCTCTATAGACAGATAACATTAGTCAAACGTTTTATGACAAGTTGCCGACTAGGCTCTAAAACTTTCGAAAACTAACTTAACATTTTAGCCATCTGTAATACGCCACATAGTACAATGTCTATATACACGTTGGGTAAGGCAATAGGCGAAACTAGTATAATATGGTAGAGATGTATAGACGATATTAACTCGATCTTAACCCGCGATGATTTCGCTTTTATCCAGTTAATAGCTCGCAGCGTTGTTGTGTTACAATTACAAGCAGTTATGCTGGACCACTGAAAAATTTTACTTTCGATTTGTAAGGCATTTTTTTTTTTACCTTTCGCGTGCTACGTTTTTGTAGGCATACAGGTAGAAATCTGGTCTACGTTCGAATAGATAATTTACTCGCTGGTCAATTTTCATACGCTAATTTACGACTTCTTTATTGAATTAGGTATGCATTCGTCCAGCGACGAACGAAAGCAGCGCAAATTTTACGATAGGTGAAAAATTTACACGAGAGGGTAATTTTAGCTAATTTACGATCCGAATTGTCAATGATTTATGATCAGATAGTAAGGCACACCTTTGTTCTTACTTCTTAACGTAACCGTGGTTCCTCATTAATAAAACTAATAACCGACGTACTTCCCACTTCGCAACTCTTCCATACTCGTAAAAAATTGATCGTATGACCTATTCTCGTATAGATACATCTTTTGTAGGTATGGGTCGAGTGGGATTTTCTGATATGCTGATGCTGGAAGGTTCTACTGTGTTGGATTCGGAATCGGTTTGAAATGAGAAATTATTACAGAGGTGTTAGGTTCAGAACCAGATCAGATTTCGACCCTCGTTTTACCCTCCTCCTCCTCCTCTTCTCCGTTATCTCACCTAAAAAATGGGCGAAAAATTTGCATGATCAAGCTTTTAAAAAAAATTTTTTGTGATGCAATTCTCGAAATACAATATTCATCTCAATTCCATAAAATAAAAAAATTGAAATTTTCATGACCAGGAGTAAATGTCAAAAATAATGAACATGAGCCTCAGAGCAAGAAGTTGATTACATCGTTTTCCTCTTGAAAAGTTCAAAATAAAATTTTCAATGCTCCATCCCCCTCCACCTATTTTAAAATATCGAAATTTATATCTAATACTAAGTATTATTGGATTTGTGAGGCTACGAATTTAAAAACATTGTAATTTTAGTAAAAAACGCCTTATTTTTGCACTTCAGATAAATCGATTTCTCCAAATAAAATTCAAACTAAACTTCATGGCCTTCAAATTTCACAATTTTGAAACAACTATGGTACGCACAGCAAATTGAAAAATATAGATAGGTACTTGAAACGTCGAAAATTTTGCAAAAATTCAATATTATTATGATAGGTAATTAATTTTTTTCAAAACTTTTCATTTTTATTGGAATTGACCAATTTTAAGTATGCCATTTTGGTAAGAATAATAATTTTTCAAAAATTCCAGAATTTGGAAAAAATTCGAAATTTTTCAAGACTCATTTAACTAGACTCTATACACGCATTGTTAAAGAAATGTTGGGTTTTTTGTCCTTTCATACTTGGTAAATTTTTAAATGTTAAGGGGTCTGATATTTTGCACACCCCCTAGGGACTACAGTCAGTTCAAATACACTTTTTGCACCTCTTTTAACTCCGGCCTCCGGCCCTGATCAACATTATCTAGAAGTAGTTGACATATGATTAATTCTCACATTATCGTAAAAATAGTCAAAAAAAATTGGAAAAAAATTTTAAAATATCAAATTGACCAAAAAGTAGTGAAAATAATTCAAAATTCAATAAAAGTTACGAGAAATGTTGTAAAAATGTCAAAAAGGTTATAATTCATAAAAATAGTAGAAATCTAGGTGAAATTCTTTAAAAATTACAAAAATTGTAAAACACGTTGTTAAAATCATTGAATAAAAATGATTAGAAATGTTGTACAAATAATTGAAAAATCATGCCAGTGTCACAAAACTGTTTTAAAAATATAAAAATGTCTCAAACGTCGTTAAAATTATTTAAAATGTCATAAAAATAATCAAAATCTTAGGAAAAATTGTTTAAAACTTCGTAAAATTCATCAGTGTTGCAAAAATGCTCCAAATATCCCAAAAAATTTCAAAAACGACGAATTTGCAGAATTAAAAATGGTCGTTTTTTATCGTTTTTGAAAAAAACGACCATAAATAACAATTTTTGAGTAAAGTAACCAAGTTCTGTCGTTTTTTGAAAAACCACAGAAAACAACTGTTTCAGAACATAAGAAAATGGTCGTTTTCAGCCTTTTTGAAAAAAAAAAACGACAAGAAATAGCCATTATTAATTTAGAACTTTTCAAACTGGCCCCTATTTCATAGTTCTTGAAGAAACAACCAGAAATAATTATTTTTGAGCAATTAGGCACTGCCGTTTTTTTAAAGAAACAACAGGAAACGACGGATTTAAAATATTCGAAAATTGTCGTTTTTGGGCTTGTTTTGGGAGACGACAAAAAAAGACGGATTTATAAAATTGAAAAATGGTCGTTTTTCATACTTAGTTTGTGAAGAAACACCCAGAAACAACTATTTCAGGGTGTCTAACAAAATTTGTTGGATAAAAAGCTTGACTTAGCCTGACCTTTTTTCATGACTTTTTGTGATTTTTTATGAGCCCCCCCCCAAAAAAAAAAAAAAATTAAAAAGCTTCAAACAAAATGACTCCTAAATTTAAATTTTTACGAGCAAATTCAAAGAAATATGACACAAAAAATCGCAATAAGCTCTTTTTTCATTTAAATTACACAGGTCGACACGATTTTTGTGTCTGGGTTCCCATTGCTAAATTTTGGTTGCTTTTATGTACCTAATGAAGGGAAAAATATTTTTTTTGATCAAAGTTTGTTTTTGGGAGTGGGGGTTGAAAAATAAGGGGTTTCGATCCCCCACCCCCAAAGCAAACTTTGAAAGCCACGAACGACTATTTTGGTGTATTTCGATGCCTAGAATCAGAATTTTGGCATTAGAACTGAAACACAAAGCAGAAAATTTTTTTAGTGTTATTTATTAAGGGTGAATGGGAATTTTTTCAATTTTTGAAAAAAAGCTTAACCTTTGCGTCAAAAAGCTTGACTTTGCATGACTAGCTTGACCTCTTGGTCAAAAGCTTAACTTATCTTGACCAGCTTGATCGTTAAACACCCTGCATTTTTGCAATTTTTTATTCAACTTTCATTATTATTATTTTAAAATTCTTGGAAATTTTTAGTAATTTTTTACAAATATTTGATTTTTTAAAAATCAATAATTTCAAAACTTCAAATCAATTTTCATAGTAATATTTCGAATTTTCAACAAAATTTGAACATTTTGCATAATTTCAACAACTTTTACGAAAGAATTTAAACAGTTTTTATCATTTTAAAGATTTTTAATGATACTTCAACGCTTTTTTCGATCCTTATTTCTACGATTATCATCGCAATTTTGAGAATTTTTGAATCAAGTTGAGAATTTGTTCAAAAATCTTATGACATCTCAACCAACTTTGACTTTTTTTTTCTAAAATTTGGTAGGTAGGTAGGTACCTACATAGTTTTTTGAGCCGAAATTAACATACTTTCCATTGAATCATTTTAACCAAAACTTCGAAAAATTGGAACTTTTAATGTTGGGAATGTCAAGTTTAACCACATTCAAATTAAAAAATTTTCTATGTAGGGGAATTTTGGACAATTTTAGCAATTTTTTCATAACTTATGGACTAGAATTCTTGCTTCCTCATCAGTGATTTCAAAAATAAAAATTGTGAAAAAAAACTATACCTATAACTTTTCAAAGATTCAAATGAAAAGTATACCTACTTGAAAAAAATCTTACAATATGTAAAATATTGATACCTACATTAAAAAACATCACGTAACAGGCTTAGGTCACGTTTAGGTACATACTACATAGATACCTACTCGATAATTCTCAATTTGAACCATTTCTTTGCTCTGATGTGGTTGAGAGACCTTCCACGGGGTGCCAATTTAATCACATCAACCATACCTGGCACTCTAGTATCGCCCAACCTGCCAACCTACCAACCAGCCATAAACTCTAATCACTGGAATTCCTCGAACCCGCAAATCCGATCACACGTGCTTCGCAAATATTTACTTATCAGTTATCAATAAAACAAACATAAGTCCAATCCGGGACCTAATCAATTTGCATATTTTCAGGTATTCGTTTGCAATTCGTTGGCCAATCTATACTTCAGCGAGACTTCAAACGAAGGTTCCTGGGATCTACGTTACACCGGAATACCAGTAGTACTATTAGACTCTGGAGAAACACGTTCCAGAAATAAACGTAGGATAAAAATTCTTCTGGCCGAGCGCGGTACCTGTTTTACGCTTTGGCAAGACACCATCGATAATCTATCGTCGTATAAGGTAGCCGGGCACGCATTTCACACCATGTTCTTATCATCCGACCATCGAAAAATCATCGGGCTCAGCTTCGATTGTCCAGAAGCTGCGCACGAATTATGGTTACATATCGAAAGACTGACATCAAATCCGGAAAACATCAGTCTCTCCGTACCAGGAGCTAAGGCTAAAAAAGTTAAGAAAATTTCCTATCCTCGATTACCCGAAAAATCCACCATTTCGCAGCCTTGCTGCTTTCAACATGTTACTAGCGTCGATTTAAACGACAAATCTAGGTATTTTTCGATGCAAACTTTACTATCCGTATTACCCAACACCGAACGTCCGGCCAATGAATTATAAATATAAGTCGATTTTTTCCTCTTTTTTGTTATATATCGTTTCGTTTGTTTCGTTTTTTTTTGATTTTTTTAATTTATATATTCGATTAAAATTTAATAAGTACGATAAGATTTAAAGAAATATGATTTTGAAATGTTTTTTTTTATACTGTATGCAATATGTGATAATGCAGATGACATTCGCCAGTAAATTGTACATATTATATTTATATCGTATACTGACGAAAGTTGAATCTGCAAACCAATTCGCATAATACCTACGAGTACCTTTTAGCTTTTCGAATCAATTCTTTGCTGCGTTGTTGTGTATCTAATTGCTTTGGAAATTTCGCAGATACTGGACATATCATCATCACTGTCTAATAATTTAAATACTTGGTAACCGATTATCATTCTATCGTTATATAAGATCACGTATGTCTATTTTTTAATAATAAAAGTCGTATTGTTTTTACCCTAATAGCATTTGAGATGCGTTTACGCATGCTGATTGCGGTATCCAAATACGCAAGGTGTATGAAGTATGCGTACAGCATGCGTTTCAGTATACCAAAATGAAAAACTGAAGTACAAAAAATTCAAGTTGTTGATTTACTTGCTGAACGCAAACGTTTCAGTTAATGCTGTTCTGCACATGCTGAAACGCCTTGCGTTTCTGCATCGTAAATCAGTATACTGATCCGCATGCTGATCAGCAATGCGATTCGGTAGGCGAAACGCATGCTGCTTACCTACATCAAGCAGCAAGTAGGGAATTGGAAAAAATGCTTGCGTTTTAAGGTGCGTTTTCGTTTACGGAACGTATGCAGTTTTTGAGATGCGGAACGCAAGTACTAAAAAACGCAAGCTTTTCAGCATGTGTATTAACGCATACCAGTAAAGGTTGCGCTTACGCTGACGTAAGGTGTGCGATTTTTTTTGATCAACTTTTGAGAATTTTGAGCCTCATATTGAGTCAATTTTTGATCAATTTTAAAAAATTGGCATGTAACTTATCAAAGTGGGGTAGAATTTTGCCAGAAATTCAAAAATATCACCCAAAACTCTTTTTGAGCAACTTTTGAGAATTCTGAGCCTTTGATTTAGTCAATTTTTAAATAAACTTATTAGTCCAGACATTTTAGGAGTTGACCCCCAAAAATTGAAGCCTGATTTTTTTTCGAGTTTTACGTTTCTAATGGTCCACTACACAACATATTAAAATGGACACCCCACAACCCTCCGCTACCCTTAGGGGAGGGGTAAATGTTCACTGAAAATCGGGTTTTCGTGAATATCTCCTCAAATAAGCCTCAAAACTGAAAAATAGTTATGAACAATCTTGTTCTACGTGTAATTTCCTATCGGATAGGTTTTTTCTTTTTCAAAAACACTCACTTCCTTGACCAAAAATTAAGGGTAAAAAACATCTATTTTTCAACAATTTACAGCATTTTTGAAAAAAATCGAAACTTCTGTGAATATTTCCTCAAAAAAGCCTCCAAATGGAAAAATGGTTATGAACAATCATGTTCTACGTGTAATTTCCCATCAGACAGGTTTTTTTTTTTCGAAAACACCCGTTTTTTTGCCCAAAATTTAAGGGTAAAAAAAATATATTTTCCCAATATTTACAGTATTTTTGGAAATTATGGAAATACAAAGCTAAAATTACCCAAAATGAGTATTTTTTTATACATGCTGGTAGGGTATTCCGAAAAAAGTCACCGCAAAAATTTCAACCCCTACTGTTAATTATAAGGGAGGTTATTGAATACTGCATTTAAAAAATCATAGCCTCCGTTATAATTAACGGTAGGGGTTGAAATTTTTGCGGTGACTTTTTTCGGAATACCCTACCAGCATGTATAAAAAAATACTCATTTTGGGTAATTTTAGCTTCGTATTTCCATAATTTCCAAAAATACTGTAAATATTGGGAAAATATATTTTTTTTTACCCTTAAATTTTGGGGCAAAAAAAACGGGTGTTTTCGAAAAAAAAAAAAAACGAACCTGTCTGATGGAAAATTATACGTAGAACATGATTGTTCATAACCATTTTTCCATTTGGAGGCTTTTTTGAGGAAATATTCACAGAAGTTTCGATTTTTTTCAAAAATGCTGTAAATTGTTGAAAAATAGATGTTTTTTACCCTTAATTTTTGGTCAAGGAAGTGAGTGTTTTTGAAAAAGAAAAAAAACCCTCCGATAGGAAATTACACGTAGAACAAGATTGTTCATAACTATTTTTCAGTTTTGAGGCTTATTTGAGGAGATATTCACGAAAAACCGATTTTCAGTGGACATTTACCCGTCCCCTGTGGGTAGCGGAGGGTTGTGGGGTGTCCATTTTAATATATTGTGTATATAGTGGACCATTACGATCGTAAAACGCGAAAAAAAAAATCAGGCTTTAATTTTTGGGGGTTTGGTACATTTTTTCTCTTATTTGCCTGGACTATATCAGTATATGGACGGTATGGATTAAAATTTAATAGAGAACCCATAAATGAAAATCGAATAATTTTCTGAATGAAATTAAACCCATTTTTTCCAACTGAATGTAATTGATTTGAATTTCATATTTTTTTTTTTTTTGAAAAGTTGAGATAGTTCATTTTTTCGCATTCCAATAAAATATTTTGCGTTTAAAATTACCTACTCAAACTTGAAAGTTGTTTAAAAAAGTTTTGGATTGCATTTTAAAACTTTGGCAAAATTCTCTCCCTTTTTTATAGGTCACATGCCAATTTTTTTTAAATTAATCAAAACTGGGGTCAATTTGAGGTTCAAAATTCTCAAAAGTTCATCAAAAAAATTTGGATGATATTTTTGAATTTCTGGCGAAATTCTACCCCATTTTCATAGGCCACATGTCAATTTTTTAAAAATTGATCAAAAATTGACTCAATTTGAGGCTCAAAATTCTCAAAAACTGATAAAAAAAAATTGGATGATATTTTTGAATTTCTGGCGAAATTCTACCCCACTTTCATAGGTCACATGTCCATTCTTTGAAAATATTCAATGATCAACCCAATTTGGGGCTCAAATTGGTGTCCTAAAATTTTGTTTTGATAGTAATATATTAAAAATGCAAAAAAATCCTCTATCTAATCAAAATTGAGAAAAAAAAATTTCTTGCTTCACACTGATATGTTACCTTTGATACCAATTTTACAACCCGATGTGATGGCGCACTCCTCTAAACCTGGAAGTAAGTACTTAAATACACAGCACTCAGTACGTTAAACGCACCTCATTCTGTTCAAGTATGCGTTCAGCATACTGAATGCTGGCAATCCTGAGATGCGTTTCTGCCACACCTACGTGAAACACTTTTTTGCGCATCACGCATCCTTTGATGCACCAGTTCACACATTTCGGCATGCGAAACGCTAGCGTTACGCATACGTCTGACATGGATGCGTAATGCTACCGTTCTGCATGCGAAACGCAAGCAGAAACGCATAAGTTGGTGAATCTAAAGGATGCGTGATGCGCAAAAAAGTGTTTCACGTCGGTATGGCAGAAACGCATGCGTTTTTTTTAAAAATACGCATCTCAAATGCTATTAGGGTATACTCTCATTATTCCCGTTCACTTTCAAATCAACATTACACAGATGCTTCATCTGTTCGTAGAAGAAACCACAACGAAAAATTATTAAGATCAAAGACAAATGGAAATTTTCAACATTTATTATTGCAAACTTGAAGCCAGTAATACAATATCATTGTCTGGCTCGACTATTTAATTAAACTAGCGACCAAGCTCGTAAATGATAACGAATTCGCCAGACATGCATTTTTTTCTCCATACCGAAGAGTAATTCGTCGATGTTAATTTTATGCGAGACATTTTTCTATACATAACGAACATCTGCTGAACAATCGTGAGAAAAATAAAAATTCGAAATGTTTACGAAGCATGAAACAAAACGCAGTGATTGTTGGTGAATGAAGGGAATTCCTTTTCAGTTTACTTTTTTTTACACGTAGAGAATTTTTCATTGACGAATGTGTCGGTCTCGGTATAATATTTTTCATTTTACCCGGAAATAGATAGGAATATGAAATCATTTATGTGATGTATGATTAGTAAGTTGATGTACGTGTAAATCTGGAATTATTTTTGATGCTGCGATGAGATATTTCGTAATTCGAAGGAAAACATTTGTAATTTAATAGAAAACATTAATTGATGGTAAGTTCGATTTGTAAGTCATTGAATCGAGGAATTTACAATTCCACAAAAAAATTTTCTCGTCATTAGTTTTGATGAAATTTTCAAAAAATTCACGGTTTTCATTCAATGGTTTAAAAAGTGAACAGTGAACCAGAAACTTTTTTCAATAAAATAAATTAAAATTATTTTTTGAGAAGTCTCTTAGCAGTATTCCTACTAAAATTTGTTGAAAAATTTCATCAAATTTTTTTTTAATGATCAAGAAAATTTTGCTTTGATTTTGAAGATTTAGAGGTAAATTTTTTGTGAAATGAGGGGTATCATTTAATTTCTCTCATTTTTTTATTGCCCCACCTGGGATGTCATTTTCCTCCCTTCCAAACCATCCTAACTACGGGCTTGATTTAAAAAATCGAAAGTACTCGAATTTATCCACCTGATTTTTGAAAAATATACTTATGCTGAGTTGAAACTCATTCGTACAAAATTTAAGCTCTGTCCGATTTATGGAGGCGGAGCTATAAGCCCCCAAAACCGAATCATTTTCATTTTTTATTAATATAATTTTGCAGATCAGTGTTTTTCATCAGTTCTAAACAGTACTGATACATTTATGTGAACAACTGAATATGAAGCTCGAATTTGAGAAAATTGAAAAATTTGCAGTTTTCAACACATGGAATTTATTTTGGCTTGGACTAAAGGTAAGCAAAAATGTAATGAATGATTTTGGTAGGTACCTAGCGAATTTCCTCGTTTACAACAGCACTCATAAAAAATTCCTTATAATAGGTTTCATTTCCACACAAAACTGCCAAAACAGCTTCGAATTGGTCAAGCAATCATCAAGGGCCAAAAAAATCTCACAATCAGATTGAAAATCCACGGATGCCAAATCTCAAAATCTTTTTTTAACGTGCTAGATGGTTAGACAAAATAACTGGATTTAAAAAATGAAAATTCTTGCTATTTTCTGGATTTTCTGGTCATTTTTATATCATTTTTCTTGCTTCAAATATTTCAAAAAAGAATACCCTTTTTTTACCCTTCGATTAAAAAGTTCAAGAAAGAGCAATGCTTTGCACATTCTTGCCATTCGCGATGAAATTATTGAAATTTTTGCTAATTTCTGTTTTATTAGTTTTATTAGTTTTTCTTTTCTTGCTAGTAGACAGCTGGTTAGAAAGTTTCAAGGTTAAAAGGGGGGGGGGGTAAATAAAATATTTCACCACTTTAGAAGCTCACAGCTACATTTCCAGAGGTTAGCTCTCACGAGGGAGGTTATAGAACTGCCCTCTCGAAATATTAATGAAAGGTGGTCTAATTTGTCAAAATTTCAATTTTATATGGATTTTTACATGTGTTTCAAATGGAGGAAAATGTTTTTCTATAGGAAATCATCATTTGATGTGACCAATATTGTTAATTCGAGACGTCGAGAGAAACAAAAAATATGACATACGCGTTTTGCCTAACTCAAGTATTGCAGGGGCTATTATTGTAAGATTTATAATTTTTTTTTCTCCTTCAGAATACAAGTTAGGCAAAAAGTGTTTTTTGATTCTATCGACAATCAAAAATGATTTCCTATAAAAAAAATTCTCAATTTAAAACACGTGTAAAAATTCAGATAAACTCGAAATTTTGATCGCATAGGGCTAAACTATTTTACAAAACGGGCACCAAACCATCTGGAATTTTGATATTCGCATCGTGGGCGACAAATTAGACCACCTTTCATTTATATTTCGAGGGAAAAATTCTGTGAAGCATACATTGTGGAAGGATTGAAAACAATTTAAACTGCATTAGCATCTGTAAAACAAAACAAAAAACAAATTTGGACACTTTCCTACAGAGGTGAACCGAAGTTGACTTATGGTGGGTGAGAAGAGGGGAGGAAAAATCCAAAATTTTTGAATAAAATGGAATTATTTCTGATTTTTTTCAACTCAAAACAAATAATAATTTTCATTAAATATTTAAAAAATATGATCACTCCAAAAAACTGTCAAACTAGAAATGCAATTTTGCCATCATAAGGGAGGAAAGGAAAAGGGTGAACTTTCCTCTTAGCCCCTCCTTCTTACCGAAAGAAGCAGTCGAATTTGAGAAAAAATGGTAGGAAGATTAAAATCTTGGGCGTATTCAAGGTATTTTCCAAAGGAGGATGAAACATGAATAATGTTGAGCATAAAATTTGAAAAACTGAAAAATTTTCGAAATAATTTTTTAAATTATGATGGTTATTTAAGAAGAAAACTGATGGAAATACAGCTAAAGAGAAATAAAACAAAAATGTTTGAAAAATGTGTTTGTGAAGCGCAAAATTGGGTTCTTTATTTTAGCCCTCTATCCTCCTCTAGGCTATGCCACTCAGAAGGGATTTGTAAACAATAAACACCAGTCCACAGTTCTACACCCATTGAGTCGAAATTTGGCTTGCGGTAAGAGTTTATTATCGACATCTCAAAATCAAATTTTGAGCTGCCGAAGTTGAGTTGAGTTTTCAATTTTTGATGAATTTTTCAAAATGACTGAAATGGTCTATTAATATGTATGTTTATTTTCCATAAAAATAATAACAATAAGGCATGAAGTAAAAATTTTAAAATTACTTAGTTAATATACTAAAATTTACCCCCTGAATCGATTTTGATCATTTTCAAGTCGATCTGAAACCTCCAGTAAAAGTTGATTTTTCTCCAATGCACAAAAATTGATTGCTCCAATAGCGATTGTAATCACCCTCGGTAGCCCAAAATTTGGTTCCAAGATTTCGGTGATACACTCCTTCAGTGAGTCAAATTTTGGATCAATCGAGTAGAATATCCCATATTGTATTTCAATTACCATCAATATTCATCGATTGAACCAACTGAAGATGCTGCTTCAAAACGTTCACCTAATAGAGTGGAAATTACTGTGACGTCAATAGAAACTTGCAAATAATTTGTTTACAGAATTTATAGGTCAAGTTTTAAAAATTTTCGAACAATTTCGTTGCATAAAACAATTTATGAAGATAAAGAAAAGTAAGTATACCTGCAAGTTGCGACAAAAAGCTTTCTTCTGTTTTATCATAATCACTCACCGCCAGAAGTAGGTACCTATAGTAGGTACATACAAATATTTCCACGCATTTCAAAGATCATTAAACAAATTCAGGTAATAGGTACTCACTGACCAAATATTTTTTTAATAGGTACGATAAACGATATAAGAAAACAGTCACGCAAGAATACATATTATCTACTATACACTCATTGATGATTTCAGCTTCCTGCATGACAATTATTTTGAAAAAAATTCCAACAGTACGATAAGATTTTTATCGAGCGATGATTCATTCATTGAAAAGTTATGCAAAGAAAATATAATTCATATGTGTAGTTTTACAAACGTGCTGGGAGAAAATGCATATTTACATATGTAACGTACCTCTTTACTTCGTACCTAACTACCTAGCAGTACCTACCTACTTTTAATTTTCAAACGTGTTTGAGTATGTAAATAATTTCGCCAATGAAAGCACAATTTGTATGAAGTCTAATCGCCTTCGAAATGAAAGTAGGCAAATTAAGTAACATACTGAACCCGTTCGAAAGAGTATGATGCTATCATTATGACATTAGTGTCCTTCAAGTCAGATTAGTTGCATAAGATAATATTTTTAGGAAAAAAACAGTCGATTTTAACATCGGATTTAAAAAAAAAATTGTGTTTTACCATGTACTAAAAAATATTGAACTCTGAGGGACTTTAATTTAATTTGATTTAAATTTGAGACAATTTTTTGAAATATTTCAAAATTTATGAACAATTTCATGTTTTGTAAGTAAAAAGGAGTAGAAGTAAAATTTTTTTTACAAATTTTTAATAAAAAAAAACTTTCTGTGAAATAAAAAGAGATACCGATCAGAAAAATTATCATCATGGTCAATTTGAACACATGCACTGAACACAAATTTTGAGGTGAGATTTCGTTTGATAATCTCTATTTTGATTTGAAAACTTTTATACTTGATCGAAACTGAATAACGGAATTTGAAAAATAAAACAGGAAATCATTCAGAGTCGCCACCATTAAAATATTCACCTCCATTTTGATTAAAAATAAAAATAATAAAAAGAAGTAAAGGAGATATGTAGTAGTTAAAATTTTGAGTACGAATGGACAACGCGTAAGTATTTTTTCGGAATTTTGAGTTCGGAAATGAAAATTTGAATTTTCAACGTTTTTCTCTCCTCCTATTTTTTTTTTGAATAATTTTTTTTAGTGGAGCTCAATAGTCTACCAGATGTTTTAAAATTACCTGTAAAAATCAGGAATGAATTACGACAAGCACATAATATCTGGTTTACATTAATTCGACAATTTTTTTCAAACCCCGATTGAACTCCCCCTATCGCATTCCCGCAATAATTTTCGGGCACCGTAACAATTGAAATTTCTCATTTTGGAAAAATTTTTTTATTCTGATATATTTTTAAAGATTATACGTGCTTTGAGAATTGAATTTTCACGCAGTTTTACTAAATGAAGTTAGAATCCCCCCCCCCATCCACACACAGCTATAATTTTTGTTATGTATTTTCAGATATCATGAAAAATGAGGAAAAAATGGACCATCCTGAAAATCAAAGCTGCCAACTTTAAAAATACTGAGAATGAAATTTCTCAAAAAATATTGAAAAATCGTCCCGTTAATGCTAAAATCTTGTAAGTGCCATTTTTTTAAAATTGAGGTTTTAAGTGTTTCGGATTCAGGGAATCGAGCTACATCGATTTAAAAAAAAAAAAAGAAGTAAAAAATTAATATAAACCTCAATACAGTGGATTTTAAAATCTGCTACAGACAATTTTTTATGAAACTTTAATGATTTGAATCAATTTTTGAAGGCAATTTCGGATGATTTGAAAGATTTCTAAGAATTTAGCAGCTTTGCTGGAAATTCGCCTCAAAAAATTTATTCGTAACATACAATCACGTATTAAGAAGGAGTTTCAAAAGTACATCTTTGCAATTCAAAAAAGAAAAAAAATTCTCAAATCGAATTTAATTTTATTAACTTTGTTCTTTTTTAATTTTTCAACTCAAAATATGTACTGTATTTTTATATTGAGAAATATGGGAGGAGGCGAAGAGAGGAGAGAAAAGAGAATTCATTTTGTTTTATGCAGATTTGTTTGATTATATGAAATTCAATAATCATGTTACTGGACTCGTATTTCTTTAAAATCATTTTCTTCAGTCATTTTCATGGTGTCTACTGGATCTGATAGAAAATTCTTGCTATTTTCTAGATTTTTCTTGCCATTTTCATGCCATTTTTCTAACTTTGAATTTTCCAAAAAATGAGCCCCTTTTTACCCTTCGATTAAAAAATTCAAGGAAAGAGGAAAATGTTGAAAATTCTTGCTCTCAGCTGTAAAATCATTAAAATTTTCACTATTTTCTGAGTTTTCTTATTTTTCTTTCCAGCAAAAGGACACCATGATTTCCATTTATTTTCGAGAAGAATTCAGGCACACAATTCCTTAAGAAATAATTCTTCTAAAATAAATATAACTTCGCATTTCTCTCCACTTAGAGAAAAAATAAACCAAGTATTGGAATAAAAACAAACCTAAAAATCTCCTAATTCTCGCCATTCCTACTTCGGATAAAATAAATTAAACTCGAATTCTTCTAATACACCAAAAAAAACATCTTACAGTCTTATCGACTCGAAAACCCCACAAACTGATATTATTTTTCCTCGAAAATGCTTATCTCGAGGCCACAGCGAGGAAAACTTGTACCAGAGATGAATTTTTCCACACGCAGTCTGCTGAAACGCAACATGCAACACGTGGTATGAACTAAACCGGCTAAATCCTTCCTCCTCACCACTACGATTCTGCAACCCATCTCAAGATATTTCTCCAGCACTAAAGTCTCGCCCATCCACCAGCCATCTCATTCGGATATAAATATTTTACAACGAAGAAAAAAGAAAACACATGTACAACAAAATCGCATTACGAGGTTAAAGCGGTCTGGTTGAAATAAGCAGTCACCTTGGTCCGTCTGCGAGAGTAAAAAGTATTCCACGAAGCCGACCCATAAGTACGTACCTTCTGAGTAGAAAAATTGACTTTGTATAATTAAACATACCGATCACTAAGGTGGTCTGATTAATCTCGTATCGGCTGCCAAAGTGCCGATACCGCCTTCAAATATTTCCAGAGAGCGCCAAACCCCGGTGAGATTTACCGTTTGGTTAAACGCCGCCGTCAGCGCCACCCCAGACAAATCGTATTGTGGTAGGTAAGAGTTACGACGTAAGGATGACTCACGGTTGGAAAATTTTCCAAAAAATGTAACAATTCCGGTGGTATTTGGACGATTACACCACGCGACAAACATCAAACTGCTCACATCACTGGATGTCCTGCTGTTATCTCGGATCAACATCGAGCTCTCGTACTAATCAGCTAATTATAATGGAGTACCAAAAATCACTCGGGACGCGATAATAATTAGTCCCAGACTTTACCTGAGCTCTGCTCAGCAGCTACAATCGAAAAATATCAACGAGAAGACGTTTCGGTTTCAATGAAACAACACCATCCCATCGCATCGCCAGCACCGAACGATAAAATATCGTAAGTTTGTTAACTGCTGAATATAGCTTTGAAGAATGCCTTAACCAGGTATCAACATCTAATGGCTCACTTATTACGTTGTTTTAAAATATTCTCACCCGTATTTAATAGCGCTGTACGACATTTTAATGTTTATTTATCGACGACGGGGTCGTAAAAAAAAGATGTCTCTCTGTAATAAGAGCAGGTACTAATAGGGCAAATTGATTTCTCACAACCTTTTATAATATACTTTCGGACGCTATCTCGCGTATAAGAAGAAGGAAAAAAAGACAAGATTTTTGGAAAGGTCTTCGAGTTTTTGATGCGGACCACCGTAGCGGTATTAATATACCGATAATGTATTAGAGAAGCTATCAACGCTCGAGTATGCTTAGGAAATAGATCTACTGAGCCAGGGTTCCCAAAATAGTCCAGTGGTAAACTGCATACAAGTAAATGGCAAATGACGGTAGAGGGGTAAAATTTGGTATGGTGAAGAAGAACATCATAAAATTTTTTTTGAGCCAGAGACCATCGCCAGACGCCATAGGAGGGGAGGGGGAAGGTTTGAAGGGGTGTTCCGCCCTCCATTTTTCGAAATTGGGCTATCGACCTTTTTTTGGTGTCATTTCCATATGATTGAATCCCGCTGAGTTCAAAAATGCCATTACTTTCAAAATCCGAGGAAGAGAAGTCCCTCAAATTTGAGATTTCGCAACTCGTGTTTTCAGATTTTCTCTCAAAACTGCCTAAAAATCATATTTTTTACACTTTGCACTTTTTGTCAAAATATTACTCCTTTCTCTACGTAGTTACCCCCTGCCACTTGGATTAAATAAAAAATTATTAACCGATCTGGATCGACGGATGTCATAAAATATTATTCGGTAATCAACTTCGCGATTAGGTGGTAAAAAAAGCTGTAAAACGACGAATTTCACTTTCAAAATAGTTGAAATGTTAGTCAAATATGGCCCCTCGGCTCTCCAGAGGGGTATACGGAGTGCCTCTGGGCCTCTATTTATTCTGTTTGACCTGTACTACACTTCGACCGATAACTCATATCTCGTATATAATTAAATAATCGTGATTTTTACACAAAAAATTGAAAAATTGGCCCAATTTCAGCAACTTTAGACCCTCCTGACCTATTCACTGAAAGTGGGGGTATGGAAAATTGTAAAACGTCAATATATGGTAATCTATTCGTAGGGCTCGAAAATCGTAATCAAAATTCGGTAGGGAGATCAGTAGGTTGTGCATGTTGAAAAAATGTGATTTTTAGGCAGTTTTGAGAAAAAATGACAAAACACGAGTTGCGAAATCTGAAATTGAGGGGCTTCGGGCTTCTCTCACTCAGAATTTGAAAGTAATGACATTTTTGAATTCAGCTGGATTCAATATTATGGAAATGACACCAAAAAAAGTCTGATAGCCCAATTTCGAAAAATGGAGGATGGAACCCCCTTTCAAACCTTTCCTTACCTCGGGTCTGGCGATGGTCTTCCGGGCTCAAACAGTTCTTCTGATGTCTTTGTTTACCATACCAAATTTCCAAGGGAGATTTCTCAGGGGCCCGAGCCCCCCTCCCCCTCCCACTCCTTAATCTCGGTAAGGAGATTTTTTTACATAAAAATGTCAAAGAAAAGTTTGATTTTTTTACATTTTCGCCCTCGCTAAGCTCGGGCAGTATTTTAGTAACTGTTGAATAAACATATCACTCTCTAAATTTGAATCACTTGAAATTGCATAAATTCTTTTTTAATCAGTGAAATAATTTTCATTAAAAATTAAGTTTTCACTAATTTTTCGGCAAAAAATTACTAATTTCTCAGTTAATGCCCCATTTATTAGAAAAAAATCAGTAATTCTAAAAAAAAAGAATCAGAAAATCTCGCTCAAATCTGTAGATATGTATTATCTGCCTACTGAAAATACCCTATCTACTCCAGTACCACTGAAATGGTCACTTCATTTTTTCATTGAATTTTGACCCCAATTTTTTCTCGAAATCTGAGCCCTTCCCTTAAATAATTTCTGGTTGCGTTTATGCTCCTCTATCACCATTTACAGTTTATGTCCAAAAAAAATGCAATCTGCCACTGGGCTAAAACATTCGCTCGATTTATGTATGTGTTACGTCTAATCGATGTAATTGCCTAATTCATTAAATAGGCAATTTCTTCGCCTAATGCATGAAATCGGCAGTTTATCTTGGTTTATCAGGTTTCTCGAAAATTTCATTGGAGGGACAACTAGGAAACATCTAAGTCAAAAACTGAAAAAGTTTGGAACCTTTGCCATAAGTAATGTAAAAAATTCTAAAAGTGAATAGGCGGTAATTACCTGCGGGGTGGATTGTTTTTGACTTTTTAAATAAAATTAAAGGATATTGAAAAAAAAGTTCTGGGATGACGTCGAAAAAATGTAACGAAAATTTGAGCTTTCCAACTATAGATCATTTCCACTAAATACAAAATGGGTTTTGAAATACTTCTAAATTTTCAAAAAATGCATAGGTAGGTACCAGTGTTCATTTTTTGCTTTTTTTGATGGTTAGTTGTGTTGCCTATTTCATGAACTAGGCAATTAAATTGATTAGGCGTAACATATGCACATTTCAATATGGGATTTTTTGCCAAACACCTCTCAATATTTTTTTCTCGTTGAATTGGTCAAAATTGCTGGAAAAATTTTAACCCTTTTTTCTACCCAGTAAATTGATTTTTAATAAAGTATCGTTTTCTAAAGACCAACCTTCATTTTGGTACTACTGACGTAAATACCAAAACGAAAATTTCTTATCAGCGATGTCAATCTATCTACTGTTCTAACAGTAGGTGTGCCAAATAGGTGCGCCTTGAAGTTTAGTAAATACCACTATTGTGACTGATTATTTCATGGCATTTGTATTTTTCGAAATCGAGCTCTCGACTGGAAAAATACCTCAAGACCAATCACAGCGCGTTCACTTTCATGTCAATCGTATCCTTTCGCATAATAGGAAGTAATAAATTTACAACTTTTGTATCCTTAGAGGACGTTATTCCAAACAATGGATTTTATCTGCCAGGAAATCTTACCCATCAGCATCAATACAACCGTGTGTGTATTTTACCGCGGTCGTGTTCCTCACCCCTCATCATAAGTTTTATGGGATTAGAGGTATAGGTATAGGATTAGTCTACGAGTACACTGAAAATTAATTTTGAAATTTTTTGTTGCGGTAGGTATAAACATGGGTAGATTTCAACATACCTACATAAGAGGAAAAAGAAGCTGTTTTGAAAGAAAAACATATGATAACAATGATTATGATAATTTACCACAACAATTATGTACCTAATCGAAAATTTTAATTTAGTGACTAATTTGCATAGGCGAAAAATTAAGAAAAAATCGATTTCGTACTCTCTCAATAATAAATCATTAAAAATTATCGAAAATCACTGAGAAACAGTCAGAATTGCAGCACAGGAGAAAATCAGTGAAATTTTTTTACTTAAAACAAATCAGTGAGAAAAATCACTGGAAAATCAGTGAAAATTCACTGAAAACTCAGTATATTTATGAAATTTACTGAAAAATCTGTTCTTTGAATAATCAGTGAAAAAAATCACTGAAAATCAGTGAATTTCACTGATTTTTCCTGTGCTGCAATTCTGACTGTTTGTCAGTGACTTTTCACTGATTCGGAATGAGAGAGTATAGATTTTGATTTTGATTTGAAGAGGGAGTTATCACCTTGAAAAATCATTGATAAACAGCCAGAATTGCCTTCACAATTTTCTAGAGGATTCAAAACGTCTCGAAACCGCTTCTAATCGATTCGGTAGATCGAAGAAAGGGTATCACCAACTTTTAGCTTTTTACTTCGATGCGTGCGCAGTGGGCGTATTTTCAAATCTTTCCAGAAAAATTTCCTGCCTAAAAATGTGAATTTGCACTCAAAGTTATGAATCTCGAAAAATTGTGCTTTAATCGATCAAATAGGTCATCAATATGGAAAATCTGCGATTATAGGTGCTGAAGTTCATATGGACCATTCTTATGGGCTTTTCTCCAGCACCGGAGAATTTCAAAATTTTCTGGTGGCTCAGTAACGTCTCGAAACCGCTTCCAATCGATTCGACAAGTCGAAAATAGGGTATACATCAAATTTCAGTTTTTTCATTGATTAGATCAAATTTTCATACTTTGCAGGGCGATGAGGTAGTTTTGAAATTTCAAAAATTCGCCTAAATTCGAGAAATGAACTTTAGCACTTGAAATTTTGGATATGGGGTTCTTTTATGATGTACTTTCGATTTATTTTTGTTTGGGATCAAAATTTTACTTTGAGTTGGGATACTTCCCTCGTAAGGAAATTCCAAATTTTTTAATTATATTTGGTAAAATTCATTTCGATGCAATAAATTTTAGTAATTTTACCAAATTTCGCGATAAATATTATCATTTTTTTAGAATATATTTCATCAATTTTGTGGTGCCCCGTTATTATTTTTTTGATGAAATTTATTTTTTTTTTTGGATGAAATTTATTTTTTGGATAAAATTTATTTTTTTGGATAAAATTTATCATTTTTTAAACACTTTTTATCAATTTTTTATTTCTCATTTTTTTCAGTGTGACTAAAAAATCAGTGGAATTTACTGAAAAAACAATAAAAATTATCAATATAAAATTCTACTCTTTCATCCTGAATCGATGAAAAATCGCTGATGAATAGATAACAACAAAGAAAAATTTTAATAAATTGAATTATTTTTAGCAAACTTTTACTGTTTTTTAGTGAATTTTCATCAGTTTTTCAATAATTGTTTACTTACTAATTTGCCTTCAAATTTTTTTTTACTCATTTCTCCCTGTAGGTATTAAATTCCTAATTGTTTACCAGAAGTTCTCCATTGGTACCTATACAGAATGAAGGAACAGTACGAGGAGAAATCAGTGAAAAAATGAGTGAAAATCATTTTAGAAAAATCGATGACATCTTCTAAAAAATTAGTGAATTTGACTGAATTATTCATTCATTCTTTGATTTTCCTTGTGCTGTTCTCTCATTCATAAATGAGTGAAAATCACTTAAAATCTCTGAAATTTTGTCAGAATAGTAGCACAAAGAGACACCATTAAAAAAAATTTCATTGATAGGAAATCAGTGAAAAAATCAACGAAAATTGATAAGATTTACTGAAAACTCCGTTTTGAAAGATATTTGAGAAAATTTCAAGTTTTCAACGACCTTTATGAATTTCAAACATTATTTTTCAATCAGTACGTGTATAAAAAGCGATGGTCTTTTTGAATCATTTCTTTCAAATTAAACATTTTCAGAGTATTTTTGGTCTCATCAAAAGTGAATTGATTTTTTCAATTTTCCATTATAGGTAAACGAACTAATATTTCAAAAAAATTACACCTCACCCGAACTTTCATATCAACTTCTTATAATTTAAACTCGAATCATAATTTTAATAATTTTTCGATCAAAATCTCTATTTGTTTTAAAACCCATTACGATTAAAATCCAGTTTACTTTTTTATCTTTCAACATAATCCAAACACACGAATAAATCATCAAAGTTATGCTTCCTTAACGATGAAAATCTCTCGGTTAGGAACCTCCTCGAAGTATCTCTATCTGATAGTCGTCGACCCGCGCACCATATTCCAGCTCTCCACGGGTAATTAATTTCGCATTTAAAAAAATGTCATCGCCGGATCCGAGCTAGAAAGCCGAGTTTTTATGAATTTCTGAAAAATTGATTTTTTTCCTTCATATTCCTCCGCATTTTTGGGACCGGGTTTTTGATACAGAAACCATGACGGCAATTTGAAAAGACGGTTGACCACAGCGAAGGTATTCCATTGTTTCTGGAATCGTTTGAATGGAATTGTTTTTTCTCCTTTTTTTTTCTAAACTAGAAGACGGTAATATGTCACAAAAGAGATTCTTTAAATTCTTTCCTTTTTAAAAACATGTCGTGTTAGCGCCATCCATTTAATTCTCTGCGAGATATCTTTCTGACCGCGCGTTTGGATTTTTCACCACGTTGTATTATCATTTACCTATATGCCTATACCTATGTACCTATTGGTTGGTGTATAGATACGTGAAATACCGCGACCACATCGAGATTACGAGCGGTAGCTTCATCGGCTCCACTTCACAGTCAAATTTCAAAGTAGGGGATCGAGGTGTATGTGATTTATCAAGTTTTCAAAGCGGCGATAATTTACATTGAACAGGATACTCTGAAAGAAGAGTTGACATGTGAAGTGAATGTAGTAAACAGAGAATAGACAGAGAAGAAAAACAATACAAATGCGATGCCTATCGAGAAATTGAAAAAATAAAGCAGCAGTTTTCAGAATTTTTCGAACAGAAAAATATTTAAAAATTTTAAAATCATAGGTATTTCAAAGTAGGTAACATTTAGGAAAAAATCAATCATTAAAATTCCCAATACAATATCACCATTTAATCTATGATATAAAAAAATCAAATGAAAAATAATTTAAGAGTAGGACCATGATTTATTAAAATAAATACTTTTTACAAATCGTTTTAATAATCAAGCGGAATTTGAATTTAATTTTTCATAATTTCATCTTTCGCTTGTAAGATGAAGTAAAAATGAAGAACGAAGTGCGAGGAAGGGAGACGGGGGACTGGATATTTTCAGCTTATTCGTTAAATCAAACATCTAAACAAATCCAACCCATGATTTAAACCCAAATTATTTGATTCAATTTCAATATTACTAGGTAGTAGGTACTACATAGGTACCTACTTATATTTAGTTTGCATAGGTATCAAATTTTGAGATTTTTTGATTCGCCGAAATTTATGCTCAGCAGACATGAATTTTCAATCAAATTCAATTTGAACGGAATCATTTTAAAGATTAAAATGGTGAAAAATTTGGTCACACTTCGAGAGTTTGCTCAAAATTGAATTTTTGCTGCATCAAAATATCTAAAATTTCTGGATCAAAATTGCAGGGTGTCCAACAAAATCAAAAAATTGCAATGTATGATTTTTTATGACTGAATTTTTATTCTTGCATGACTTTTTTGTAACGACTATTGCATCTTTGAATCCAAACAACAAATTGGGGAGAGGTGAGATTATTATGCCAATTTTTTCGAATTTTTTAAACGAGATTCGTGCGTAATAAAAACTTTAATTTTTTTTAAAAGAATTTTCCAAAATCAGATAACAGGTTTCAGTCATACAGAAGTCAAAATACTTTTTTGTGCATTATTTGAAATTAATGATCCCTCGATGATTTTGTTGGCTTACCAAAGATGAACATTTTTTCAGAAATGATTTTCAGCAGGGTTTTCAAGTTTTCCTGGCCAATTTTATTAAATTTTCAAAACTTCTCAAGTACAGTTCTTAAGCAGAGAGCAAAATAGGATGGCAGTGGTAAAAGTGGAAGGGTGATTTTTTTAGCACATTGAATACATAGAAGAAACCTATTGTCCGAGTGAGTGAAGACTAAAATTAATCAAAAATTCACGTTGAGGAAGCAAAAAATGGTCTATATTGCTCCCTTCTGAATCCACCGGTACAATAGCACTTTACGTTCGAGCGAAGCGAGGGCTCAGACTTGGAAAAAGTGTGATTTTCTCCGACAAATTCCCAACTTTTTTTTTCAATACGATATTCCCATTTTAAGTAAACATGCCGGGGTACTGCCAGACAATAATATGGTTTAAGTGAAAATTTTCTAAAAAGTATATTTCAAAAGCAATAACTGGGAATTAAAAAAACATTTACCAGTCATTTTAGCCGTTTGTGGACAGGAGGAAAATGGAGGAAAAGTACAAATTTTTGGCCAAAAGTAGGTAAATATGACTTTTGTATGAGTTGTATGACCTATTTGACAGCATAGTGAATTTTTATAGGAATTTTTCAGAACTTTAACAGTACATTGAACGAGCTATTTCCATCCCCCCACCTTCAAAAATTTCACTCTCGCAGAAACTGAAATAATTTTGATGCTGTGCAGACCTTCTCAGATTATTTAAAAATTTCATCAATTTCAAAACAACAAAAATTAAAAAAATAACAATTGGATTGATAATTTAAAAAAACTAAAAAAAACATTGAAAAAGGATGAATTTTTCAGCACTTTTTTCAAAGACCAGGCATTTTACACAAAATTTTCCAAAAAAAAAAGGTGGCTTTAGTGACTTTTGGAATTGAAAAAAAGATCAAAAAAGTGACCACTTTTTCTTGAATTTCATTTTCCAGACCTTTTACATATTGATATACATGACACACCGTGGAGGGGGTATTTTTCGCATGAAGTACTTACAACCCGAAAATGTGTAAAAGCAACGTTTTTTTTTTTCAAAAACCAATAGGTACTCTTTTTTTACGAGATTTTTAAATGTCCCTTTTCCAGCCACAAAAACGACTCAAATTTAATGCTAAAAATTTTTGACTCCCTCCCTGAATTTATTACCGAAAAAATCTCAATTTTAAAGAAAAATTACAAAGTTTTGAAAAATAAAAATACCTAAATGATGTCAAGGTATCTACCGAATCATACGAATGAAAATTTGGGTTACCTATGCCATACTTATAATTAGAAAATTTCTTTACAATTTATTGCTCCTCTCCCCCTTAAAAAAAAGTGATTCAAATTTATAAATTCCACGTAAGCCCTTGGAATCTTTCCGACTTGCCCCAATTAATGAAAAATTGATATGAGGGGTGAAATATCAATAATGTTGTTGAAACATATCAATGTGTTAAGCTCGAGTGAAAATTTTTGCGAAAAAACCCTTTAAAGTTGAAAATTCATCACTTTTGCCTTATTGAGGATTCTCTTCCATTTCCTCCGCTTTCTTTTTTCATCATAGCTTATTAAAAAATACATTTTTTCCAAAAAAAAATATATATAAATTTTATAATAAATGGACAAAGACATGTATTTAGATATCAATTATTATTTTGTACATCACAGTGAACAAAAATTACAAATAAAAAAATCAGTCAATAGAAGTAATAATTTGACCCGAGCGGAACGAGGGTGAAATTTTGTGAACAATTTTCGTAAATTCTTTTAATTAAGCAACCTTTTGATGAAAAAAGTGACCGCCTTATTGAGGATTCTCTTCCATTTCCTCCGCTTTCTTTTTTCATCATAGCTTATTAAAAAATACATTTTTTCCAAAAAAAAATATATATAAATTTTATAATAAATGGACAAAGACATGTATTTAGATATCAATTATTATTTTGTACATCACAGTGAACAAAAATTACAAATAAAAAAATCAGTCAATAGAAGTAATAATTTGACCCGAGCGGAACGAGGGTGAAATTTTGTGAACAATTTTCGTAAATTCTTTTAATTAAGCAACCTTTTGATGAAAAAAGTGACCAAAAGTGACTTTTGATGGGAAAAATGACTAAATCACTTTTAAAAGTGACAAAGTACGATTGCCTGAAAGACGTTCCGAAGACATTTGGTGGGGGTGGTGGTTGTGGTGAGGGGGGAGGGGGTCCTGTGAAAATCTCAACTCAGATTTTCAATTTTCCCAACCATGCGAGATACCGGAATTATTTTTACCCTCTCACAATTGCTCCTTTTTTACTACTACATACCTACCAACCCATTCAACCCAACTGAATTGTATGCAGAACTGTAGCAATCATAACTGAAAAGTTTGAAAATTAATTTACCTCTCCCCTCATCGATTCCTCACTTTTTCCATTTTCAGCACCACTTTGTGACATCCAGAAGCAGGACCTTTTTATCACTTTCATCTTTGCAAGAATCGTTCAGACACCTAGCCACTGCTACCTCATATGTTACATATTGAATTTTCAAAAATTGGTCAAAAATCGAAAAATTAACTCTAGCATTTAAAATTCAGAAAAGGGAGGAGAGTTCTGAGACGCGACATGCTCTTCTAGAGTATCAAATTTTCATTCAAATTAGAGAATATAAAATCAAGAGTTTCCTCACCAGTTTCACATAAATTATATTAGGTACATGTAGGTACCTACTTCTACATAAAATAGAGATCAAGTGAAGGTAACAGAAACAAATATAGAAATATATAGAAACACCTCGTCAACTCGCAAACATCAAAATGTATGTTATCAGTCCCAACCTTACACATCCGATCTTTTCATTACTCCGCCAAGTTTGGAATTCTAGCCGAAAGCTTCTCACCTCCAATACACTAATTCGACACATATTACAAAAAATAACGGTTACTGGAGAAAAATTCCATTATCCAATAATAATTAGACTCGCTGGTACAATTCCAATCAAGCCAGATTGTTTTATCCGCACGAGAAACAATAGCATGCACTACAAAAAATTCGATATACGCAAATACCCCATCGATCTACGTCGAGGAAATGCCCAAGCCCAATTCCAATCCCGCATCGATATTGCAATACCGTCTGCACCTACATTCTACATCGCTGTTTAAAAACCCATTTAAAAAGATCGCTTCGAGTATTCCGTAATAACTAAAATTAAAAAGCTGTTCGCGCTGATGCGTGGCTCATTGCACATCGTACAATTATTTCATACTTAATTCAATGTTTTTATAAGGAAGGAGCGCACAGAGTGAAAAAAAATCATTAAATGAAAATTATTATTCTCACGATTCATTGAGATATCGATATCGTATGCTGGATTTCTTACATACCTACGTTCGGGGCGGTATGTACTTAATGTACGTAGACGTATCAATAAGTATGAGGCTGCGATACGTTGCACAATGATGAAAAAAAAGCCTTTTCTTGTTATAAAACCGTAATATCAGAAGTGTATTAATAATCATGACAAACTCGAGCACGTTCATCGGTTGATAGATGGTCTCTCAATAAAATCATTTAGTACGGATATGATTGATTACCACTCGGTATAGCAGATAAATAATATCTTAAGGCGGACTGAGGTACGGTTTTTTAAGACAGTGTGTCTGGTACGATCATACAGCACATGCGAGCTCCCCAGACCGCATTTTTGTGGCGATTTTTTCAAATGCCAGAGCCGAGACCGGATCGATGTATATGGCAGTATCGATCACACATATGATCGAGTTTTTAAACTCGCGAGGCTATTAAACTCGCCTCATCTCTTTTACACCCTCTTCTCGATATAGCATTTCACCAAAAATAAACCCTATAATTATCTAACTACCAAAGTTCTCATTATATTCGATAAATTATACAGAGGTGGAAATTAGGATACGAAACCGGTATTTCGCTCGAGTTTCTTAGCTCATATTATTTTAGCAATTTTTTGTTGGTTGCTGATTTTTGATACCAATTTGATTTTGAATTTTTGATTTTCGATTTCTAATTTCTGATTTCTAAACATCAATTGACTTTGGATTTTCCTCATTCGATTTTCGATTTTATATTTTTAATAAGAAATTTTTGACATCTAATTTCTGATTTCGACTTCTGAATTTTAATTTTCAATTTTTATTGATTTACGATAAGTATAATAATTATTAGGTACCTATGTTTTAATTTTCGACTTCGGATATTCAATTTTTGATTTTGACTCGTGTTTTTCGATATTTGATTAGGCTAATGATTTACAGTGCCTTTGCAAACTCTGAAAATGCTCCTTGATTATTTTCAGTCATTATATACGATTTCAACCAATTTTTAATCAATTTTAATTTTCGATTCTTGATTCATGATCTTTGATATACTTAGGTAGATAGGTATTTATTTTGATTTTCGACTTCTGAATTTCAATTTTCAATTTTTTTATTCGATTTTCCATTCTTCAAATCCTGATTTTCGAAATTTGGTTCAACTTTTTTTTTGCAGAAACTGAGATTTCTCGGAAATTTTTACTACCCAGGGGCGTGCAGACATAATACTCTACCGGACAAATGTCCGGTAGAGTTTGGGGTTGGGTGGGTGGGTGGGTGGGTGGGTGGTGTTGGGAGATGTCGGATGGTAAAAATGAATTAAAGTTGGAAAGTTTGCAAAAGAAATGAAAAAGGCAAAAATAATATTAGAGATACAGATACCTAACATGCATTTGCTTCCTTATCTTTATTATCCTTTAAATCTTATTTTATGTAACAAGTGAATTTTTTATTGAGAGGTGATTTTTAAAAATTATTACCTGCATTTAAATTTTCACACTGTTAAATTTTTATTGAAAAATCAATTTGAAAAATTTTCAAAAAATCCCGGGTTTGACAATTGAAAAAAAATAAGAATCGGTAATGGATTTATTAGACGTTTTTTGAAAAATTGATTTTAACAGAAGTTGATTTTGATTTTCAAGTATGTTTTAGTTACATGTTGTAAATTGGTAAATTTTGTTGTAATTTGGCAAATTTTCTTTTAAAATCGGTAAATTGTGATGTAAACTGACAAATTTTCTGAGAAAGTTCGCAAAATTTTGCTGAAAATCCAAAATTTTTGAAAAGGTGTCGATTTATAATGAAATTTTCTGATTTTTTCAGAAAATTTGTTGGAAAAATTTACAGATTTACATCAAAATTTGACGACTTTTTTGAAAATTTTCTCATAAAGTCAACAAATTTTGAAAAAATCACAAATTTTTACCATGTAGCAAAAGAAAAAAACACGAAATTTCGTAAAAAAAACTTTGAAGGGCACGAAATATTTATTCTAAAGTGATAGAATTTTTTCAGACAACAAACCATTGAAAAGCGAATTATTTTTTTCCCGAAAATCATAAAATTTTCAAATCTTGGCCCTCGCTTCGCTCGGGCGTATAAAGTCTAAAATATATATCAGAAATAGAAGTTGAGGATTTCGCATTCCTTTCAATGCTACATTATTTATAAAAAAATGAAGAAATTTCAACTTTTGGATGCATTTTTCTTGAAAAATTTTCGCCCTCGCTTCGCTCGGGCTCAGTAAATGTACACAATTCAGTTTCAAAATTATGGTATGAACCTTCTTCCCTTGCAGCCCAGACAATTGAATATTTTCTAGTGAAAACAATAGTGACAATCGCGAAAGGAATTTTCCAAACTTTAAGATTGTTTAGAAAAGAGAGGAGTGCAATAAAGAATATTGTTTTTTGGAAATGAAAAAAATAACACGAAAAAGGTACGAAATTTCAGTTTCTGGATACTTTTTTCTTCAAAAATTTTCGCCCTCGCTTCGCTCGGGTTCAATAATTTTACACGCTTCATTCTCAACGTTATACTTAATATAATAAATATGGATTATTTCTTTTTCCATTCCAGACAATTGAATATCTATTTAAAAACGAATAAAATTTTCATTCGAAATTATCAAGGGTCTTCGTGCGATCTCCAATAGAATTTTCAAAAAATTTTGATTTTTAAAAATTTCCATTTTTCAAAAGACTACCTACAAGTCGGCAAATTTGGTCCTAAAATTATTGTTAAAACTTAAAATATTGCAAAAATTCAACTCCTGTGAAAAAATCCAGTATTTTGATACCCATATTGCTTTTTTTGCTCTCATCAGTGAAGGGTGGTGGTGGGTGGGTGGTTAAAATTCCAAAAAATGTCCGGTAAAGTTTAAGCTCTCTGCACGCCCCTGTTACTACCTACATACATTAAAGAGAATTAATTTTGGTTCGTAGATTAATGGAAGTTATGTTGGTTAAACCAACAAAGGGGAAATAATTCCAAAATTGTTGAATGAATATTAATACATAATTATTGTGTTTATGATTTAGATTAATTATTTTTCATTGGACTTTCAAAGAGACTAATATTGTGTCCGGAGTTCACCAACTCCACTTGAAACGATTGCGGGGTAAATTCAAATTTCAAATATAGGTAGTGTACTTACTTTTTTTTTATTAATGGGTTCAGACTGAGACCACAAGATCCATCAGCTCATGCCAAAATATAATGTACTTGGAATGAGTCTAAAAATGTAAAAAGAGCTTGCTTTTTTGTAGGTTATTTTTTTAATGCCAATATTCATCACTACAGAAATTTTTATTCAGTTTGAACATTTTTTCTTATTTTTAGTGAATTGGTTAAAAATTAAATGATTAAAATTGAAGGTTGCAATTTGAAATTTATATCTTCCGAGTACTCCAGTAGGTATGAGAAAAATGAATATGTTTGGCTCGAATGTATTTTGGACCTCAATTTTACGAGCGTTCGGACTTCAAACTCGACCTTCCATTTTGAATTTCATGCAATTACATCAAAACTAATGGGATATTTGTTGCGAAATTGGGTAAAATTTAACCAAATTTCGCGATAAATATTAATATTTTTTTAGAATAAATTTTACCAATTTTGTGAATGATGTTTCGTTATTATTTTTTTGGATAATTTCTTTTTGGACAAAATTTATCTCTTTTTGGATAAAATTTACCATTTTTTCAACACTTTTTATTTATTTTTCATTTCTCATCTTTTTCAGTGAAGCTGATGCTGATCGAAGTTGAATTAGTTAAATTTACGTTCGGACTTACCCCACCACAACTTACAATTATTTTACAATGAGAACCTTGATTTTGTTTTCCAAAAAGATATGAAAAGATAATCAAAAATAGTAACTGATGAATAGAACCTAAAAATCGATGCATCAGATGGAATTTTTTCAGACTTTTCCAACCGAAAAAGTAAAAAAAGTAATTTGAGTTTTTACCAGGGTTGTGCTGTAAATTTACACCAGTTATTTTACAGTAAAATAATGTGTAAAATAATGTAAAATAACCGATGTAAAATAACAATGTTATTTTACATTACTTTACATGTGTAAAATAATGTAAAATAATTCTCATCATGTAAAATAACTCTTATCACGTAAAATAACTCGAATTCTATTTTTTCAACAGTTTGGAAATGAAATTTAGTAAATTATGCTGAAAAGAGGCAAATAAAGTAATTAAAACAATACCCTGGCGAGTAGAAAAAAAGGAACATTAATTTTTATATCAAATGAACCGTGTTAAGCCAAAAGAGACCAAGCGACAAATTTGGTAAGATTTTAACATATTTTTCACTGGCAATACAGAATAAGCTTCTGAGCAAGTAAATTATTGATAGATTAATGTTTCCAGAGTTCACATTTTTCATACTTTTCAAGTTTTTATCCCTTCTTCAACTGTTTAAAAGTTACTCATCGTACTTTCAAGTCTGTTTTTTGATGAAATTTTTGATGGTGCTTGGTCGCTTTTAACTTAACACAGTTCAAATATCAATTCAGTATCAGTAATATCAATATACCTTACGTTTTACATTACATTTGGTATCGGAAATATCGGAATTAACTATTAAGTTCGTTATCATCACAACACAATGTATAATTTGGAGGCAATTATTACACATGGCATGGTATTTATTACCATCCTGGAATTTTTGGAAGCCGGAAATTTCTGTACTTGACCCTTTACAGCGAGCCATTTTAATTTTATTAAATTGTAAATCAAAATCACCTCAACTACATCAAAACTTCAAAACCACGTTGAAAATGCTCAAATAAAATACATTTAGCCTATTATCAACTCTTATCAGTGTTATTTTACATTATTTTACAAGAAATTGTTATTTTACATGTTATTTTACATTTTCATTTTTTTACATCGTTATTTTACATTATTTTACACTTTATGCAAAATAATTATTTTACATGTAAAAGAACAACCCTGGTTTTTACTCCTCTCCTGCTCTTCATTCGTTCATTTCGGTCTAATTGAGGATGAATGAACTTTTGTTATTTTCAAATTGAAAAATTTTCATTTAAGAAATCAAAATTTCGTGAATCACATATTTTTATGCAATAGGTACCTAGCATTCATTAGTTATTACGAGATTCATGCCCACCACATTGTACATTCTATCTATGATTCATGAAAACAGGTACCACCCCTTCACCCCCTCCCCAGTGAAAGAAATATTGTCATAATCAAGTTTTACGACCCAGAAAACGTATATTTGGGTATATCACATGTCGATATGCATGAGTTTGTTGATGCTCCCCTACGCCCCGCCCCCTAAATATGAAAATTTTGTGAAATTTTGAAAATGAAAAGTAATACCTATTCTTAAGTAATGCTTAGAACCATTTACATATAAACCCCTTTCAACCCAAATATACGACTTTTATGAGAATTTTACCAAAAATCTGTGAATTTTTCGAATCCCTCCCTCATTTTACTCTGTCTGCCAGCCCTTTGGCAGCACTTATAGAAGTCGACAGACCTACATATACGAATTCATTGCAAAAATCCTGTTATTTGACACCAATTTCAACCATCAATGTAAATTTTGAGCTTTCGAGCTTTCGCTGTGCTTGAAAGCAGCAGCTGTGGATTAGCAGACTAGTGGTTTTCGAAATGGAGAGTTCATACACCAACTTTTGGAACAGGTCCTAGCATTCAATCATTTCGGCCTATTTTTGGTAGGTTCAGCTCTTGAACTACAGGATCGCAGCTCTGTAATTATCAAAATGTAAAATTTTCAATAATTTTTCATATCCATTTCTGTTATCTTCGTAATTAATGGAAAACCGTGAACGTTTTTAAAGTCGAAAAATTCTGAAAAAAATCATCTGGTAAAATTTTTTAAATTTTTGTACTCCTCCATGATGCCTGCTTTAATTCGTCCTTGCAATACATAAGTAATGACTCGTCTTCATGAATTTAAGTCATCTTATACCTTCTTATAGTTTCGGATCGTATTATTTGTACATATGTAATGTACCTAAGAAATTCTACACCGTATGACGTGACCACGATAATAGATCAGCTTTCGTGTCGTCGATTTGAATATCACAATTGTGATAATGTAGTTCAGTGGCTTTATCGTTTTGTAATTACATTTTTTTCCTCTTCTAATTAGATAGATTCTATTACTCACGATTAATGTTAAGGTCAAAGGTGAATTAAAAAATTGATCACGGTTTTTTGTTATGTGGTGTAAGTGTAACTTATCTACTTGCTGAATATGTGCAATTGCATCTGTACATATTTTATTAATCAAAGTTACTTATTGCTAGTTTCTAATGTGTAATTGTGTATTCTAAAAGTTTTTTTATCTTTTGTTTGGATAGCTCCAAAAAACTGTCAGGCAACATCAAAAAAATTTGGGTAGTTCTGAAAAAAAAACTCCCTTTCAGTACTAAAATTTTGATTAAATAAACGAAGAAATTGCGGGGGCTGGTGGAAAAAGGGCCTGTCAAAAAAAACATGGTTTTGAGAAAAACAGGTTTCAGTTTGCAGTAACTCAGAAAGTAATGAAGGTATCGACCTGCGGGTTGTTTTATTTTATAGCTCTGACCTTCGACTACAAGTTAGGACCTTTACCTTTGCCCAAAAAATTTCATTACTTCAGAATTACGCCATCTTTGGACCAAGGACGGAGGCCCTTCTTCCATATAACGATTTTCAATTTCTTTTTTACGTTTTTTTCACTGAAAAGAGAGAGAAATAAAAAATGAATGCTCCAAACATATTATTTTGGTAAATTTATCACAAAAAATTTTCATATACCTACACTATACATTTAAAAAGTACATACTTTAAAAATATCTGGAAAATGTTATTTTTATAGTTTCATAATATGTACATCGAAAAATACAAACTTCCAAAAGAATCCCTTTCAAAAGTTCAAGAACTAAATTTCATTTTTTGCGTTTTGGAACATTTCTGAAAACTTAAAATTACTCCATGAACCTGCAAACTATAAAAATTGTCTTATAGTGCTGTCTAGTGACAAGATCGAGAAGTTAAATTTTGTCGAGGTCACGACAGAACGTTTGGAGAACCCAATGCAATAAAATATGAAAAAAGGGCCTCCGGGCAGAGAGGCCCTTTTTCCACCAGGCCCCTCAATTTCAGCTTTTGAATGCCTTTCTCCTGAAAAATGCTCACCCTCGCTTCGCCCTAAACAATTCATTTTCAAAATGATGGCATGAACCCTCTTCCCTTCTAGCCCAGACAATGGAATATTTTCAAAGGGATGCCCTTCTAGACTTATTGACAATCTTGAACGGAATTTTCAAAAAAATTTCGATTTTTTTGGAAGGAGAAAAAAGTGGCACGAAAAAAAATGTTGGTGAAGTTAGCTTTTAGCTTGCAAGATGATCTTCGTATGCAGATTTGATCAGGCGATTTACAGGGTCGAAATATAAGTACTAAGTAGTAAAAATTAAGTTCTACTTCTTAGACCATATAGTATTAACATAGACCGCGCTACGGTCCATAAGACGTATGTTATTACCGTGTTCCAACATATTAAATTGGGTCCTCCGCGGAAGACTCGGAAAATGATCTAAAAACGAACTCGCGTTATTTGATTTCGCTCTAATTGTTTCTATGAGTCTCCATTGATAGTGGAAATTGTTTGACTACCAATTTTCCGAATTTTGTTTGCAGCAATGGTCCCAATTCACGCGAATAAATATTGGGTCCACCGCGGAAAATGCGATCAAAGCACCGAACTCGAACCAAAAATGAAGTCGTATCCTCTGATTTCGCTCCAATTTTTTTTTATGATTGGTGCAAATTGTTTGACTGCTGATGTGGTATAATTTCTCTTGATTTCTCCCGCAGAAATGGGCCCAATTCATGCAAAATAATGTTAGAACTCGCCGCTTATCTGTAGCGCGGTCTATGTTAATACTATATGGTCTAAGTTCTACTTTATTCTCAGTGATGCCACACTCAAGCACTGAAAAAACAAATAAATTTTATTTGAAAAAATAATAACGGGGCACCATTCACAAAATAGGCAAAATTTATTCTGAAAAATAATATTTATCGCGAAGTTTGGTAAAATTTATTTCGATGCAATAAATTTTATCAATTTTGTGAATGGTGCCCCGTTATTATTTTTTTTTGGATAAAATGTATCATTTTTTAACATTTTTTATTCATTTTTAATTTATCATTTTTTTTCAATGAGGGCAACACTTCCCATGACTCGGACATTTTTATAAATTTTCCATACCAGGGGGGGGGGGATTTTTCATCCAGGTGCACATACCTCCCCATACTTTTCGATTTTGCAGAATCATGCCTACATGAGTGCCACAATACCAATACTGCCACCTCATAGAGGACCCCCACCCACAACTCTGGACAAAATTTGAGAATTTTTCTATGCATAGGTTCCGAAAAAAAAATTCCCACGCTGAAAATATAAGTTTTCGTTGAGTTTTAAAATTTTTTTTGAATCATACGAGCCGAGAGCCACAATACCAATACTGCCACATAATAGAAGACCCTCAACCTTGACTTAAGAATAAATTTGAAAAAATTTTCTATGCTTGGATTTCGAGAAAAAAATTCAAAATTGAAAACATGGGTTTATTTCAAGTACAATAAATTCGTAAATTTTTAAATTTTTCTAGTTTTTGCTGAATCATCAAGCTGAGTGCCATAATACCAATGCTGCTACTTTTAGAGGACTTTCATCCTCAGCTCTGGACAAAATTTGAGAATTTTTCTATGCATAGATTTCGAGAAAAAAAAATTCAAAGTTAAAGATATGAGTTTTCTTCGAGTACCTATTTCAATTTTTGCTGATATTTCCTGGCTGAGTGTCACAATACCAATACTGCCATCTCATAGAGCACTTTTATCTTCAACTCTGGACAAAATTTGAGAATTTTTCTATGCATAGATTCTGAGAAAAAAAATTCAAAGTTGAAGATATGAGTTTTCTTCGAGTTTTTTAATTTTTCCTGAGTCATACGAGCCGATTGTCACAATACCAATACTGCTATCGCATAAAGATTCCCACCTTCAACTCTGGACGAAATTTAAAAAATTTTCTATGCATAGGTTCCGAGAAAAAAATTGTAAGCTGAAAACGTTTTTTTTCAGTACCTACAATAAAATTAATTCGTAAATTCTCTGAAAGTTTTACAATTTTTGCTGAGTAATGCGAGTCGAGTGCCATAACACCAACACTGTCACCTCATAGAGGACCCTCACCCTCAACTCAGAAAAAAATTTGAACCATTTTCTCTGCATAGATTTGGAGAAAAAATTTCAATGCTGAAAACACTGGTTTTTTTCTAGTACAGACAATGAATACTTTCATGTAAATTCAGCCAAGTTAGTGCGATTGCATTATTGTTTTTTTACATTCTTTATTAATCAAGTATCATGTATCTGTGTTAATTGAACGTGTCGATCTCGATGGCACGTTTCATTTGTATACTTTTTAACAGTAGGAATCCCTCCTCCATCCCGTTCCCCAGTTCACATTCCCATACACGAATTTCAATCCCGAAGAAGGGAAAAAACAAAACACTTAGCGAAGAAAGTCAGTGAAATAGACGAAAAAGTGGTTAGATTTGTGACTCGATAATGACACCATTTAACATTGGTTTTAGCACTAGCCCGGTACTACCTTTTGTACTTCGGCCCCAGTAGGTACATACACTCGAGTTCCAACTGTTGCGTTGTGTAAATTTCCATGTAAAACGCACTCTTGTACGCTTTCCAAATAGAAAACACTCGAATCGATACAGCACATTACACCTGCGATGCTCAACACGTCAACGACATACTTACCTATTCGAAGCCCCCTGAAAAAAAAATCCTTCCTTGAAAAGCCCGAAAAGCCCTCCTGAGAAACGCCGTCGACCGCTTTTTAAATAGATCCACCTCGGTACCCACCGTCGTGCGCGATATTAAAAGAAAAAATAATGGATATTTGGCTATTTTTTGTACGCGCCTAAGTAGTTTTATCTGTTCGAGAGGTTGTAAAAATGTAATTGAAAATACCGAGGGACCGGATATGCGCCTTACCTCATGAATGAACTGATCTTTATCAGTGAATTCCACAGGCACAGGTCCGATAAAAAGGCCGACTTGTGCGTGAATAAAGGCATTTTTTGCGCCAGGTAAACTGCGTGATGTTGGTATTTGTGAATGAAAGAGGCGGGAATGCGTTAGCGCCACTTGGATATCTATAAGGTGTGATTTTGTAACCGTGTTTTCAGGGGGTTTGTCCCAAAGACAGCGTGAAACTTGTTTTTTTTTTCTTTCGCGCGTTCTTTATTGTTCTTTCGAATGGAAATCCGCACCGCGAGTAGAAAAATCGTCGTCGAGTTTGCGATGCGATGCGATCCTACGTTATGGTGTTTGCGTAAGAATGTAAGTGAATTGAAAAGAATTAGGGAACATGGCGTTTTATTTATTTTCTGGTAGGTATTTTCCCAAAATGATCATTTTTACGTAATCGCCTTATAGGTAATGCATGATTTTCTAGAGAGGGTTTTTTCAATTTGCAGAATAAGTACATTTCCAAAAATCGACCAAAACATCGTTGAAATGGCAAGAAACGGCCAAACTGAGTAGGTAGGGGCTAGGTACCCGGTAAATAACAAAGTACCTACATATAGCACATGATCCAGGCATCACAGCGAAATTTTTGAAGAAAAAAATAACTTTCAGTACCTTTTTTGAGCAGAAAGTGACCAAAAAATGACCAAAAAGTTACCAAAAGTAACCAAAAATTCGATTTTTTTCGGGGGGCAATTTTTTACAGTATTTTTTTTGGGGGGGGATTTTTTTTGTATTTTTCTGCAAACATTTAAAAGATAAATCAACTGAAAAGACGTGAATAATTTCATTTATTAAATTCCTTCGTCAAAACAACAAACAAACCAGCAAAAATCGATTTTTTGATTTTTTTTCTTAAAGAATTTTGAAACATAGCAATTTCTGCGCGAAAATTTGAATTTTTGCCAGAAAGTTCGAAGAAACGTGACCTTTTAGACGTGAAAAGTAACCAAAAGTGACAAACATCCTAAAAAAGTGACCCGCTTCGATCCCTGCATGATCCGAATTTTTGAACTTTTCCAAAATGGTAATTTTCAAAGAACGTTAATCAAAATTCTGGTGAGAATTTCTAGGCTTCTAAAAAGACATTTTTACAAAATTTACATTTCGTGAATTCGCCATCAGAAATCGACAAATTACCGTAACTTGAATATGGCGTCCATAGTTGAGAGGTTTCTGGATAAATTTTTTATGGGGAGCTTCCTTTTTTCCCTTATCACCAAGGCCTTCAATTCAAAATCCCTCATTTAGGTTTCTAAAGCTCTAAAAGAGAAATTTTTTATACAGATGTTTTATGCAGATTAAAACGTTGAGAATAATTTGAATTAGAAATATTTTCATCTGACCTCTCCTTCCCCGTCGATTTGCCCAAATTGCCCAAATGATCAATTTTTGGCACAATCAAGAGCTAATTTAAAGATTATTTTGAATCATCCTATTCGCTGAAATCAAGCCATCATTTTTTGAAACAGCGAAATCTCGGAGGAGACTACGAATCAAAGGCTTTGATGCAATAAGGGGGTCAATTGGCCTCAAGTGGAACTTCGTAAAAATTCTTATGCCATTCGATTTGTATTGGTAGAAGATGATTTTATAGCGCATGAGCGAATTTTTATCTTACCCCTGGGGGGCTGGGGGCCCAAAATACGTGATTTTCAAGCTAAAAACTTCTAAAAATTCTCTCTCCGCGAGTTTTCAACCGATTTTTTTCAAACCTGGTACATAGGTAGGGGTACTAGAGGGGAGTGTTCTGAAATTTTTTCATATTTTTTTGACCACTTGAATGACCTTGAATTTGACTTTGAAAATTTCAAATCGCCCTGGGGAGCACAGATTTGGTGCTGTCTCAAAAAATTTTTCAAATTAAAATTTTCTAATATATTTTACACTCCTAAGAATTTTTTCAGATTTTTTCAAGTGGTGGAAATTGGTCAAACATTCAAAAAACTGGTGTAATTCGTCATTTTTGTTGCTTAAAATCATTGTTTTTCATCAATTTTTCATTTTTATAGTTTCCTGCTAAAAATATTATTATTTACTCGCCGTGTTCCATTTCGACCTTTATTCATTAATTTCTTACAACTATGATGTTTTGAGCGAATTTAATGCTTACACCATTGCAGTAGTCCAATGTAGTCCCTGCGATTAGCTCAGGCATACTACACTTTTTGAACTCGAGTTGAAACGTGGTTTTTATATTAGTGTGTGACCCATAAAGAAATTTTTAAGAAGTAAAGTCATTAAAAATTTCTCTTATGGAATGAGCGTGGGGGAGTTTTAGGAGAGAGTTAACCCCGATTTTTCCACAAACAAGGGTCGGGGTAAGCTTGGTGTCATTTTCATATAATTCGACCCTCTTGAATATTAATCTGCGATTGGTTTTCCGATCAAAAGCGTAGAACTCGCTTAATCGTACAATTTGTGTCGCGAAAAGTGGCCGATTTTTAGAAAAAAAGAGGTAAAATTGCGATTGTCTCATTAGAATTTGAAACCAGTTTGTAATAGAATCCAAACCTTCTGAATTCGAATTTGTTATTGGTTTCCAGATAGAAAGTGAAATACCTTCTTGATTGTAGGAGGGGGTGGAATCCACAAATTTGCCGACTCAAAGTTTCCCTCGAAACTTGGACAATCATCTCGGGGGTGAAAATGAAAAATTTACAGACTAATATCATAGAGTAATTACTCTATGCTAATATTATTAAAAAATGAGAAATTTGTCGACTAATCGTATTGAAAATAAAAAACAAAAATACGTGCTTTTTTCGTGCTACTATTTTGACTTTCAAAAAAAAAACTATATTATTCCTTAGTGAGTTCATCTCCTTCCAAAAAATTGAAAAATTTCGGAAACTCCATTCGAAATTGTCACTAAATTCTCTGATAAATGAAAAAGACAAATATATGAAAAGAAGGTACCATTATTTTAAAAATAAATCGTGTAAATTCACCGAGCCCGAGTGAAGTGGGGGCGAAAATTTTTGAAGAAAAAGGCATTCATGGCTGAAATTTTTTCATTTTTTTAAATTAATATTTTAGTATTAAAAGGAGGAGAAATTTTCAACCCCTCCCCTATCTCTGATTTGGAAACATATATGCTCGAGCGAAGCGAGGGCTAAGATTTGAAAAATTGATGATTTTCATAAAGAAAATGGTTCTTTTTGTAATGGTTTGTTGTCTGAGAGAATTCTATTACTTTGCAATAAAAATTTCGTGCTTTTTTCTAATTTGGTGCTTTTTCGTGCATGATTGCATTCAAAATTGCCAACTTTGTGAAAAAATTTCTCAAAAAATTGGAATATTTTGTAGTAAATCTGCAAATTTTCTCAAAAAGTCAGCAAATTTTGGTCATCGTTTTCTAGATTATTCTGATGAAATCATAACAGTTCCCTTTATGTATTATGTATACTAAACACTAAACATATGAGCTCGTTATCTCCATTAAGTACAACGAATAATCACCTGAACATCGAATTCAGATTTCGGAATTCGATGATCGAAAAAAATTTAAATGAGCCCAAAATTTTTCAACATTTTAAAATTCGTCGATTTGGCTGACATTAGAGAGGGGGTCCACCCCTTCACAGTTTCGCCTTTGCCGATTTACATTTGATCAATGAGTACCCTTTTCATTAGAAATAATGGCACATTTTTCAGCAATGACCGGGTTGCCACAAGATTTTAATACCAATTTGAGAAAAACCTCTCAAAACCACTAATTTCATTTCGAATCAGATCTCTAATTTCGTACACGCAGGATAGCCACACTCCATATCCAAGGGAATTTATTATGCAAAATCTAACGATTTACGAATTATATCCTTCATCCGAAATGTCGATTTTTCAAGATGATTCAAGCAACGTTATGCGCAATTGTCATACATCATACATATCGTTTACTTTTCTTTACGAAGTTGAATTCGAATAAAATGTTTTTTCAACTTGACAAAATATTCGTCATCATGATTCAGCAATATCTGTTCCTACATTTTCAATTCGCTAGAAAACTTCTGACGATGGTTTTTGTGTGCTTCAAAGTAATAAATCTATCAAATCAACTATGATCCAAGAAGTCACAACGAATCTTAAAAGATACGACTTCATCATTATATATTCGAGTTTCTCAAAGATCAGTCGAAATGTCCAAGTTACTCTTTTTACTAGTTTTGAATTTGGTGGCAGCGATGCTGGAAGACAATAAGGATTCGCAATCGCAAAGTATGTGTTTTTCGACAAACCGTAAGGCGATAGAAATCGACAAAAATCGGATACCTCAATTTTTACTGATTTCAGTAGATTTCTATTGTCCTGATTTGTCGGATTTTTATTATTTAGTTTTAAAAAAATCAACCCCCAAAAAATGATTCAAACATTCTCCAAGTTCCTTAAAATCGGTTTACGTATGATAGGCATATTCCCCAAAGATACAAACGATAATACTACTGATTTCCGTTTTTCTACAATAATTTTTCAAATATCAGCGATACGAAAAAAATGTTCAAACAAAATTTTAGTTTTTCACTTTTGGCGTTGACTGTCTTAATTATAATCAAATATAAAAATTCACTTTTACGCTACGTCTGAATTTTATTTAACGAATAATGACGCATTTCGGCCGAAGCCATCATCAGATTCTGATAATGACTCCAGCCGAAACGCGTCAATATTCGTTAAATAAAATTGCGACATAGTATAAAAGTGAATTTTTATACTTAGGTATTATATTCAAACAAAAGTCAAAGTACGCAAAAAAAGAAAGTTTTTGTCTCCGCAACATTTTCGTGAGGGTCGTGAAGGGAAGTTATGGTATGCGGAAAAAATAATTTTTGAAATTTTTTATAAAATTTTGCATTATTAATTACAACTGGGGTGTAGAACCTGAAAAAATTATAACCTACCTCTTATCTCGATATAGGAGGATAGGACCTCTTTTGACATAATCGCTAATTTTTTCGATTTTAACCAGCATTACAAAAGAAAATCCGAAAAAATAGTTCAAAGCTTCAAAACATTGCGCTTAGAGCAGTATTTTCAGTCTGGAAATTTTTTCCTAAGGATTTATAGAAAAGAGCAACCTATCACGCTAAGAAGAGTAAATGACTTTCAAAATTTTTAAATACAAATCAACTTTTCTTCTTTGTGCAATAATAGTCACTTCCGATAACAATACAGGAAAAAATTCCATAATGAAAAATGTTTCTTTTCAACGTCCTACGTACACCGTTTGTTTGTACCATTTTCACGAATTTTATATTGTAATCGAGTTACAGTCGAAGAGAATATTGCAGAAAGGCCCGAAAGGCGATAAAAGTAATTTTTCTTCCTTGCGCGATATCTATCCCCTACGATCGCCGAGAACCAAAATAAAAAATAAAAAATGTTCGTCTTCTAATGGCTTGCAACGTTCATTTGGACAAATTTTTCATTTCAAAAAAGGTCCAATCCCCATTGTCAACAGAGGAGTAACCCGTAAGTTTTTCGTAGGCATTCTACTTTGAGGTGGATCGAAAAAAAACTAGTCCTGAATTTCAACCAAATTCACTGAGATGGTAAACTTTGAATCGATAACTTTCCACAAAACATTTCAGCTTCCTACCTCAAAGGAGGCTGGACCTAGGGGTCCCAAAATTTGACTATTTTTCGATCTTTTTTTCAATTTTTTGCCTGAAATGTCCCTCGAAAAAATTTCTAAAATTTTCTAATAGCAGATCATCCATGCGTCTTGATTCTCTAGATACATTTCGCTGATCCATTGGCATCATAATTCGATATCACTTTGAGACCTTTACCAGTTTCAAAAAATCAAAAAAGTCATTAAAAACTGGAATAAAATATTTTTGAAATAAAGATCAAAATGATTGTAACAGAGTTACTTTTACTCAAAAACAACATTGTTCGCTACTTTTCACGTTTACCTTTATTTTAGGTAGATAGTAACTCTACAAAATTTGAAAAAATAATAAAACTGATTATAAAAAATTAAAAACATAACGTTCGTACATTCGTACGGACTAATTATGAACACTCGTACGCCGTGACTAAGGGTTTTCCAAATGTATTCCGAAATAGAAATAAGACGTTTTCATGCATTCTTAAAACAGAAGGAAGAGATGATTTGAAGAAATATCGGCATTGATGATCTTTTTGGAACATAAATCAGGATCTTGGTACCACTTGGTACAAAATTTTTGAGAAATACTTTATTTTACATTTTTTTTTTAAATACGTATATTAAAAATGACATTTTTGTTTTCTTAGGTACCTAGTACCTACTTGTTGGATAGTGTTGTTTTGGGGTAAACATAGCCCGATTAAAATCATTTTAATCAAAAAACATTTTGTTCTTGTTTTTATTGACAACTTCAAGTGCGATAGAGGAGGCGTAAAAATCGGGGAAGAGAATAAAATTTTCTTTCATTTTTTAAAGAGGTGGAAACAATTTTTAGGCATCCCTCAATTTTTATTCAAGATCTTCAACTAGAGGTAGAGATCCAGGGTGAGTATTCTTGAAATGCTTTATCCGCGTTATTTGTGTTATTCGCGTTATTCAAAATTCATCGCGATTCACGTTATTTGCATCTAAAATAAAGTCGATTCTTGACATTCGCAATAACACGAATAGCAAAAATAACTCGGATAAAGAATTTCAAGAAAAGCCACCCTGAAATGAAATAAATTCAAGGTATCATCGGGCCAAGGAAGATGCAGAAAATTAAGACGCATCGATGAAGTGATTAGAAAATTTTTTGAGGGTATATTTATATATTACTAGGCCATTTACAAAAAGGTCAAAAATGGTTAACTTTTGGAGGTCGATAGCTTCAACTTAATTGGAGGGCTGAAATTTTTTGTGTAAGATTTTCTACTCGAAGTGTAGGTACCAATTCGGTAAAGAGTAAGTATAGCCGGTTAAGTATAGGGTTTTGGCCTTGGAAACCGATTTTGACTGTTCCTACCCTAAAATGTTCCCCTAATCTGGCAATTAAGTTTGACACCATTTTTGGACCCCTAGATCAAGTATTTTGGGGGGAGGGGCTAAAATGTGTGTTTTTATTCATAATTTTTTCATTTTTCGCCAAATGCAAATAAAAATTTCGCGTTTTTTTAGATAGCTTCTAGAAGGTTGAGAGAACCCCAAAAATTTTTTTCGAAATTTTTGGGCACTTTCCCCCCAAGTTAGGCCCTTTTCAAAATTTTGAACCCCCCTTTAGGGATGAAGGGTCAAAGGGGCAATGGAATTTTTTTCCTCAAAAGAAGTGTTGTTTACCCATAAGTGTACCATAAAAATTTTGAAAATTTAAATCAAAAAGTAAGTTGATATTCGGATTCTACGCACTCAAATTATTGAGAATCGATATGCCACACGCCATTTTAATATCTTAACCCACTTTTCCCCAAAATTGGGGGGCCAGAGGGCACTCAGGGGTGAAATCCAAAAAATAATTAAATATTCAGAACCGACTTCACTTCTGGTCTGTTTTAGCGTGGAATAGCCCTTATGTAATGTATACTTGGGTATACCAATTTGACGATTAAGGGGGGGGGGGGGGTTGTGGTGGTGGTTCAAATGGAAATTGGAATTCAAAATCGTTTTCAGAAGATCTGATTCATATGAAAACGACAACAATATCGGTTATTACTTTATTTATCACAACGACCACAGGGGCGGGGGAGGGGTAAGGGAGGCCAATGGTGTGGGCCCTTTTTCACAATGTTCTGTGGTCCTCAAAATGAAATATTTTCGTGATGATCGACATTGGTAACTAGTTTTCCAATTACTTGTGCTGGAGGTATTTATTTACGTGAATTTTGAGTATTTCACCACGCGGGGGTTAGTTTTTATTTTTTTTGACAATGTTCCACTTGTTCAAAATTTTCAAAATTTTTATGGTACACTTATGGGTAAACAACACTTCTTTTTAGGAAAAAAATTCCATTGCCCCTTTGACCCTTCATCCCTAAAGGGGGGTTCAAAATTTTGAAAAGAGCCTAACTTGGGGGGAAAATGCCCAAAAATTTCGAAAAAAAATTTTTGGGGTTCTCTTAACCTTCTAGAAGCTATCTAAAAAAACGCGAAATTTTTATTTGCATTTGGCGAAAAATGAAAAAATTATGAATAAAAACACACATTTTAGCCCCTCCCCCCAAAATACTTGATCTAGGGGTCCAAAAATGGTGTCAAACTCAATTGCCAGATTAGGGGAACATTTTAGGGTAGGAACGGTCAAAATCGGTTTCCAAGGCCAAAACCCTATACTTAACCGGCTATACTCTTAGATCAAAATTCAGGATCAGTTCATAGAAATGGGAAGTGAGGTATATGCAAAAGAATCGCTTATAAAATTCAGGTGGAGGACACTTTCGACAGTTACTCGGGTTAACAGAAATTTTGAAAAATGAACATTTTTTTATATGCTCCAATTCTTCCTCTCCTCCTTCACGATTTTCTAGGAAAAAGAACTTCCTCTTTTGGTCTTCTACAACTTTTCTTCAAACATTTTTTTTTTCACAATTGCATACTTGGAGATAATTATTGGAGAACTATTAGAATGTGGATTTTTTTTATTCTCAAAAAGAGGCAAACTTTTTGTGGATCTCGGGGAACTTCGAATTCACGTTGGAATACTTACTAGTACAAAATTTTCCTATTTGTTAATTTTATGTGGATAGAAACTAAACAAACTTGGCAATGGACAAGTTGCACGAATTTTTTTTTGGAAAAAAATCATGAAAAATCGAAAGTAGACATTAAAAGATGAAGATTAAAGAAAAAAAAAAGAAATTTGGTCCATTAGAACTCTCGCAACGATTTTTTGAAAGTTGAGTTTTCTGGTAGTGTTCAAAAACGGGGATGTGGTAAAATCTGGTAAGGTGACGTCACACCATGAAATTTATCGCGAAAAATACTTGGCTGATTGGCAATAATGAAGCGGTTTGAATTATTATACGTATTATTGAAGTTGTTGATAACTACTATCTGTTTTTAATATGCCCAAACACGAATCTCACTGTATTGTTCCATATTGTTGGAATAAAAGGAAAAATGATAAATTCCTTTTTTCGTCCCCTGAAAACCTGAAATTACGGAAACGATGGTTGAAGGAGATGAATATTGTTTGCATAGGTATTCTTCCAATACACGATTTAGTGTATGTGAACGTGAAGATCATTTTGATGTCAGTAAATCATAATTACGTAGTATTTTATCAATGTTTCATTAAAAAATCATCAAATTTAGGCAGTGAATTATCAAGGTTAAATAATTTTTTTAGCTCAACGATCTCCATCACTACGAAGGTTTGCAGTGCAATCTCATTCCTCTCGCACATGATAAAATTTCGCAATGCGATTTTGCTCCTATTCCTATTACACCTCAGAAACGGAGTAAATCAATACAAACATCGAACAATTTTTTTACGAAAGATGCCACCCTTACAAGAGATGTCGCCCTTTCACCCATTATTTTTGAATATGCACCTACATTTGATATTACTATAAGCGATGATAACGACGAAAACGAATGCGCGAGTGCGCGCCACGCCGCGAATTATAAAATAAACATTGCATGGTGTGACGTCACCTTACCAGATTTGACCACATTCCCGTTTTTGAACACCACGAGAAAACGCAACTTTCAAAAAATCATTGCGAGAGTTCTAATGGACCAAATTTCTTTTTTTTTTTTTAATCTTCATCTTTTAATGTCTACTTTCGATTTTTCTTGATTTTTTTCCAAAAAAAAATTCGTGCAACTTGTCCATTATGTACTTATTTATTTGAATCCTAACCATACATTTCTTTAAATGTTTTAAAGCTAATCCTACTTTTACCCAAGAGATACCGGATTCATCACAGACTACCTATGTACCATCTATGGAAGAGACACCAGACAATTCTTCTTTAGAGGAAGCATATTTATTTTCAAATCTTGATGCAGAATTGTTTAACAACTCCAACTATAAAATACAATTTGTAGTGGATGAAAATCGACTGCTTATTTGTGCAAATGTAACATTCTTAGTGGACCCAAGGGATAATGTTTGCCGTTGCGCATATCATACAGCTAAACGAGATGTAAAATATTGCAAAAATAATGTGACGCCTACTTTTCGAAAACTAACTGAAAAAACCGTGAAATCTGATGAAATCCGCGATGTATCCTGCGGCCCTAAAGATAGAGAAGGTTCAATGTACAGTTTCGGATATCAGGTGAGTAACAATTAATATAATATGTAGAGAAATGTCTTAACATTTTTTTAACTTCACATATGGTGCATTTTTCTAACAGGCTTGTGATGTCGATAATGCTCATTCAGAAAGAATGGGAATACCACTGCCTCTTCCAAGACAGGTAAATTGCACTTCCACACAGCTTATTACAATACTTTTATAAATACCTACAGAATTGATAGATCTAGGCAACTTTTTTTTATTGTTCATCCTTTCTTTATTTCATCTCAATTTATTTACATGCAGGAAAACTCAGACTTTTTTGAAGTGTATAAATTTTGCCACAGCAAAAAAGATAACAAAGTGATATACACAGAACATATGATTCACGATCCAAACTACTTGACAGCAGAACCTCTGAAAATTCAGCGAGAACAAGATGCAAAATATAACATGATGACTAATGGATTCGAATATTTTGATTCACTCTATGAGACTATTGCTAAAGAATACAAAAAAGTAAGTTTTAGAAAGAGAGTTGAAGTACCTACTAAAGTACCTACTTTCCAACCTCGGACCTAACAACTGAATATTATGGATTGAGTTGAAATTAGGGCTGGCGATTATAGAAATTAAAATCGATTAATCGATTATTCGAATTTTAATCGATTACAAAAATAATCGATTATTCGACGCCCGATTAATCGATTAAAAGTAATCGTCCGATTAATCGATTAAAAATAATCGTCCGATTTTCTCAATTCGACCAATTAATTTACCTTCACCCTCTCCCCCTCCCCATCCTGGGACAAAAATTTGCAATCCAATTTCAGTTCTTTGTTTCATGTGAAAATCTTCAGTTTGGGCAAAAATCTCGGGGTTGAAAATGAAAAATCTGTAGACTAATATTATTAAAAAAGAGAAATTTGCTGACTCATCATTTTTTTCTTTAAATGAAAATTTTCCAACCAGATGTTTTGAAAACAAAAAACAGAAATCCGTGCTTTTTGAGCTACTTTTTTGACTTCCAAAAAAACAACCGATTAGACGATTAAAAATAATCGGCCGATTAATCGATTAAAATAATCGAATATTCGATTAATCGATTAACCGATTAAGAATTTTGGCCGATTATAAAGAAAAAAATAATCGATTAATCGATTAATCGATTATAATCGCCAGCCCTAGTTGAAATGATTCCCTAAGAATTATAAATCAGATTCTTTTTTACTGATTCATTCAATTTGTAGTCAGGTCTCAATCGTACATCCGCGCGCTATTCTTGTTAAAATTGATTTTATGATTGATTCTTGTTCTGGACACTAAAACTAAGAAATTAAGCCCGTATGCCCTTTTTTTTTCCTCCCCCTTTCCCCAGGGTCCACCCCCCAATGTTTCAAAGGCGTATATCGCCTAATCTATGGGTTCTACAGAAAAACTTTCCAAACAAAAGTTGTTCCTTGATATGTAATGTATAATTTCTTTCCTTATCAAAATTCATTTTGGAGCAACCCCTGCCCCCCAAAGGGGGAAAACATGTTTCGGAAAACCATTAAAATCACGTTTTTTACATTTTAAAGGAAAAATTTCAGAGATAATGCAAAATTTGTAATAACCAAAAGTGTTCAGAATTAAATTTCCTATCCCATGAGGTATAACACGACCCATTCCCCCTCCCCCCGCGTCCCCGAGTCCCCCCCTGTAACATTTCAAACGCGTGTATCGCGTATTCTATTGACCCTACAGAAAAAATTTTCGAACAAAAGTTGTTTCTTGACATCTAATGTACAATTTATTCTCTCATGAAAATTCATTTTAGAGCAACCCTCGCCTTTCAAATTTGAAAAATATGTCCGAGAAAACTCTAAATAATTTCCTTTACATTTTCAGCGAAAAGTATTACAGATTTAGTGTAAAAGAAATTATTTTTAAGTTTTCTTACAACTAGAAGATATTTTTCAAACCTGAAAGTTGAGTGTTGCTCAAAAATGAACTGTCATAAAAAAATGAAACGTACATTAGGTGTTGAGAAATAACTTGGATAGGTAATTTGTCAATGCCTAGCAGATGCGATGGAATCATTTAATTAACTGAATGATAGCAAGGGGTGCTGGAGTTTCAGTGGTCATTACAGCCTTATAATTTCCAGCCGAATCCAAAAACCAACCATACTCGATTGGGTTTAAAGAAATTACATTCGAGGTTGAACGACTCCACAAGTGAGCCCCACTGACACTCCAGCACCCCTTGCTATCATTCAGTTAATTAAATGAGGCTGTAAAACGAAATGTGCGGGTAATTGTAGTTGTTTTAAAAATAAAATAAACTGCTCGGAACTCTGTGCTTGTAATGCAGATTGTCGTAATCATAATAACGAGATGGAAGATTATGACGATGATGAAAATGAAGTCGGTCAATTTTAACGTGGTTACAATTTTTATTCTTTTACGACAAATTATAGAGGGTTGTGTGGTATCAATTGGTTTATTCCATCGCATCTGCTAGGCATTGACAAATTACCTATCCAAGTTATTTCTCAACACCTAATGTACGTTTCATTTTTTTATGACAGTTCATTTTTGAGCAACACTCAACTTTCAGGTTTGAAAAATATCTTCTAGTTGTAAGAAAACTTAAAAATAATTTCTTTTACACTAAATCTGTAATACTTTTCGCTGAAAATGTAAAGGAAATTATTTAGAGTTTTCTCGGACATATTTTTCAAATTTGAAAGGCGAGGGTTGCTCTAAAATGAATTTTCATGAGAAAATAAATTGTACATTAGATGTCAAGAAACAACTTTTGTTCGAAAATTTTTCTGTAGGGTCAATAGAATACGCGATACACGCGTTTTGAAATGTTACAGGGGGAGACTCGGGGACGCGGGGGAGGGGGAATGGGTCGTGTTTATATCTCATGGGATAGGAAATTTAATTCTGAACACTTTTGGTTATTACAAATTTTGCATTATCTCTGAAATTTTTCCTTTAAAATGTAAAAAACGTGATTTTAATGGTTTTCCGAAACATGTTTTCCCCCTTTGGGGGGCAGGGGTTGCTCCAAAATGAATTTTGATAAGGAAAGAAATTATACATTACATATCAAGGAACAACTTTTGTTTGAAAAGTTTTTCTGTAGAACCCATAGATTAGGCGATATACGCCTTTGAAACATTGGGGGGTGGACCCTGGGGAAAGGGGGAGGAAAAAAAGGGCATACGGGCTTAATTTCTTAGTTTTAGTGTCCAGAACAAGAATCGATCATAAAATCACTTTTAACAGAAATTGCGCGCGGAAGCCTTTTTTTGTACGATTGAGACCTGACTATTGGAGATTCCTCTGCGATTTTTTTTTTTTAGTTGGTCTTGTACCCGAGATCAAGTAGCAGTAAGAATAAGTTACCTAGGTACTAAAAGAATTACTTCGCCTAGGGTTGTATATATTCCAGGATTGTGCCAAATACTGTTAATTTTGATTCAAATCATGAATCCTGTTCAAAGACAGGATTCAAATCAATGATTCGAGATTCTTTATTTCCGAATACTTTTTCGAATCATGCAATTCTCTTGGAATTGTTTCTTTTCTCTATTTGAGCATTTTTAATGTAAATTTTAGGATATTTTGCTATTAAGTAGGTATATCAACATCAACACACAAAAAATTTCACATTTTGGCTAAGAAACGGAGTTTTCACATGCACTGGCATGTTATACCTACCATATCTTTACGAAACAAAATTTCAGTTTTCAAGGCAAAAATGCAGCAATTTCCTTTAAACAAATTTATAATTTTCTGGCATGTTTTGTGTAGGTATTTATACTTTATTTATAGCAAAATATCCTAAAATTTACACCAGAAAATCTAAGTGCTGTGAGAACAAAAAAGAACTGGAATGGGAACCAAGAACAAAATTAACGCTATTTTTAGGATGAACGAAATCAAAAAAAGAACTGAAACCTAAAAATGAAAGAACAGAACCAGAATCAAAAACTCAAAATGAAAAATTGAGTTCTTTGAGATCCAAACCAGAACAAAAAATTGAAATGTAGAAAAACTAGAAACAAAATGGGAATGAAAAATAAAAAAATGATTTTTAATTAAATGCAATTTTTTAATAAAGACTAGCGAGCAAAAAACCCCTTAAAAACACAAAAACCCGAAAAGAAAGAAAAAGAAAGGTTTGGGAACATGCCCTAAAACAAAAACATGAGAAGAACAGAAACCAAACTGAAACAAAGATCCTAAAAATGAAAAGAACGGAACAGAAACAAAAATGAGAACAAAAATGTCAAGCACAAAACCCAAAAACCAAAACCGAGAAAAACAATTTCTTTTGGAACCGAACCAAACGGAAACCAAAACCAAATAATTCGGTTCTCACAACACTGGAAAATTTGTAAATGTCAGAGAAACAATGGAAATTTCAAAAAAAAAATTGAATGATTTGAAAAATGATTCGAAATTTTGAACCACAGATAATTTGCTTACAGAAAATTCGAATTATTTTTTGAATCATAAAACTGATTCAAATCACTTTTTTTAATGATTCGAAAAATGATTTTAGCGTTCTGGCAGGGAATGATTTGTGATTTGTTCAAATAATTGCTGTGATGTGTGATGCAAAATTTTGGTACTTTTTAAATCATTTTAACAATCACTTCATTCTTTTAAAATTTTATTCTTACAAGGGAGCTACCCGAGGTCGGACACGCGGAATGAAAAATTTTTTTCACAGGCTTGTAGAGCATCACCAAAAACTTCCACAGCCAAAATTTCAGCCCCTAAAGTTGATATTGGGGGGGAGCTATGAGGGTTTGAATTTCGAAAAATCGCCTAATACACCGAAAAATTACAAAAATCTAAATATGTAACTCGTGTTCTTTTGGCGTTTAGGAGATGGATTTTATACCAGGAAGGTCATCTGAAGATGGGATAGTCACCTAGATTCGCGTGTAACATCCGGGGGGGGGGGGATTTCACTCATACCTTTTATGCGAGATGTAGAAAAATTGTAATAACGACCACTGTATGAGTGAAAATCCCCCCACCCCCTGATGTTACACGCGAACCTAGGCGACTCCTATACCGAGGGCAATTTGTGGTATAAAATCCATCTCCTAAACGCCATAAGAACGCGAGTTATTTAGATTTTTGTAATTTTTTGGTGTATTAGGCGATTTTTTGAAATACAAACTCCCATAGCTCCCCCCAATATCAACTTTAGGGGCTGAAATTTTGGCTATGGAAGTTTTTAGTGATGCTCTATAAGCCTGTGAAAAATTTTTTTCATTCCGCGTATCCGACCTCGGGTAGCTCCCTTGTTAGCTCCATCCCCCTGTGAGCAGGGGGATGGGGCTCAAAACACTACCTCAACAATTATTGTCAATATCCAGAAAAGATAGAATAAATTTCTCTCAACCCATCTAAGTGTGACTTTTTAAAATTGTGGAAATGAAGAAAAATCACCACTTATGAATTTTTGAGCAAAAAGTAAAGATATTGATACTTACAGTACTACTGTGTTCCTGAATCTAGATGTAGGTATGTTTGTAGTTAATAGATCAAGTTCGTTCAAAAAGAACATACCCTAGGTCACACAGTAGACTGTTTTTAAAAAAAATGGAGAACGGAAAACTGGCTTACATTATAATGTTTTTCCGTTCTTTAAATGCTCTGTTCTGAGGCCACCCCACCACTCTGTTCACTCTGTTACTGTTTTGAATTTTTTCTAGTCTGAAGTACTTACCATTCCATTCCCATTAATTCAGAAAAACTTTCTGTCCTGTTTAGGATTTTCTTTCCATTCTATTCTCAACCCTTGGAAAAAATCAGAGGGAATAGAAAACAATTGAATTTCTCTGGCTATTGCCACTCTTAATACTGACTAAAAAAGAAAATTGAAATAACCAAACATGAATAGATTGGAGGTCAAAGTTTGGGTTTAATATGGTTTTTAAAGAATCAGGAATACATGGCGAGCCTTCTCAAAGTGGTGACTTTTATGTTTAATTTCTTTGGTTGGTATTCTTTTGAGTGTTAATATAATGAAATCAAATGAATTTCTGTACTACAGTTTTGTCTATTGATGTATTCCTACAATCTATTAGGTAAAAAATTATTCATTGGAATTATTAGTCAATGTGCTAAACAATATATATATATATCTGAAAGACTAGATTTAATCCTAACAAATTTACTTAATAAAAAGTATGAAACAACTATTTAAACTGTTGGCCAATAAATTGAAAAATTCTATAAAGATTTGAAAAAATTATGCTGTAACAGTTGAATGTTAATAGTTTCATTTCTTGAAAAAAAAAAAAAAAAATAGGAAATGACTGAAAATAAAAATAAAAGTAGCTACCTAAATTTTAATATTCAACTTATTTTTTTTAGCTGCGATTTATTAAATTTTGGAAAATGGGAAACGCTTTCGTTAGTATGACTCTAGAAGCATTTAGAGAAGCAAAATCAGTGGTTGAAGCTCAACAACTTGTACCAGTTGATGACATGGCCTTCACATTAACAAGAAGACCAACATATCATTTTTTGAACATTGCTCCTATGCGATTGGAGCCCATTATATTATGGAATTATATAAGCCATCTGATTCGTGATGATGCAAGAAAAGTGAATAATAAAAATTTATTATGTGATTCAACTCTATAATTTTACTAGGCACTTATTAATTTAATTTAATTTTTAACAGAATAACAGAAAATTTAGCATCAATACAGGAGCTTTCATTATAAATCCTAAAGAGAAAAAAGAATCAATAGAAGTAGTAGCTATTGAAGAAGTAGACAGTGAAGAAGAAGATACTAATGAAATTGAAGAAGCAGATATTGATGAAGTAGACATTTGGATTAAGATGATTCGATATGAAGAACCAGCACCTACGTCCAAAGAAAAAGGGCAAGTTAGGTCATTAGCCATCGTAATGAATACTGGTTTAGATAAAGCTGGATTTGAAAAATTCAATCATGAGCTATGTGAAGAAAACCTCTGTGAAAATGCTTTTGCTACATATGAATTTTTTTCGGAAACTCATGATTCAGTTCGTTGTTGCTCTACAAAAAAAATTGCAGAGATGTTTTTTGATAAAGAACTTGGTACAGAGTCTTCTTTCAAAATAGAAGGGTTTACAGAACCTAAAAAAAATTCAGTGGTATCGGAGGTGAAATACTTGGAAGAAATTATTTTTTTCCCTAAATTGATGTGAAAGTAATAAACATGGTCAATTGTATGCGGAATAGGTACCTATTGCATACTTTATTTTAATCTCCTACCATTTAGAAATTAAGTATAAAATTATAACATATTATAAGTATAAGTATTATATCTGATTCAATATTTTTAGAAATTTAGTACCTAAGTATAAATTTATAATACATTTAATTATTCAACAATGTAAATATGCTAATTTACATTTATTCTGAATTTCTGATTGCACTCACTCACCTAACATTTTTTTTAGAAATTAAGTATAGAGTTGTATTACCTACATATGTAGTATATTAGGGTGTTTCTTATATCAAGGTGGAAATTTTTTTAGATTTTGAAGATCTCTCTGTCTAAGGTTGTTTATTTTTCTCGAAAAATAAGATTCCCTAAATTTCAGTTCGTTTTAATTGGATTCAACTCAGGAAGGCGGGGGGGGGGATTTTTGAGAGGGAAATAAAGAAAAATTTCCATATTACTTAAAAATCTGAAAAATCTGATTAAAATTTTGATTTTTAGGAATAAATTTTAAACTCAAGGAGTTATTCCAAGGGGGTTTGGGAATCCGGGTACAAATTGTTAGAATGTATTACTTGAGGTCCCTGAACTTTCCCCTAGGATGGCTTCTCAAATCTAAATTTTATCCCTAAAAAACCACATTGTCATATTTTCAAATTTTTGAAGTAATATTGGAAATTTTGCATTATTTCCCTCAAAAATCGTTTCCCTCATTTCCATCATATTCCATGTTAAATCCTATAAGAAAGAGGGGAGCCCAGCATATAGTTCCCAAGTGATGCAGCGAATTAAATTTTTGAAAAAAAGAACCATCCTTGGAAACGACACCTCTAAAATATTAAAATTTTGATTTAAGACATACCATGATGTACATTATACTAATTTATTGTTATTCTTATTGCACTTATAATATATTTTGCATGCAAATGAACCGCCTCAATCCTTTTCTATTCTTATGCACAGGAATTTTTCGAATAAAAAATCAGTAGGTAGTTTTTTGTTACCTTTCGAAAAACGTTTCAGAAGATCTCAAAAAGGGGTGATTGTAAATTGGACGCATTGCAAGTTTAGGTAACCATTCATTTTATACCGATTTTCTGTTTTCAATAAATGAGATACCAAGTAGATACATAATAATTCACACAAAATATAATTTACTAGGTCAGTACGCACTTAGGTAGCTGAAATTCATCAATTTTAGATATTTGTACACTATAAAAATTTTGTTTGAATTTGAAACTTTGAAAGTCGAATAATTTCCATTCTAGGGGTTGGATTTGTACAAACATTCATCAACTTTTCAAATCAAAAATTTGTAGTAAAAATTTCAGTTCGATTGATCAAATTTTACTCCAGTTATTGCTCACAACTAGTTCAGGCTACGGTACAACAAGGAAAAAGTACTTTAGAAATTGAAATTGACTCATAAAATTTTGGAACCAATCAGTTTGATTCTCATTGGAATCATGATTTTTGAATTTTGCACGCAAAATTTCAAACAAATTTGATAGATTGCAGGATGATGTTAAAAAATATTCAACAAAAAATTGAGGTTCACAATATGTATTCTCAAATTTAACATTGATTTCTGTTCTGGCAAAATTTTAACCCATTCTGACAGGTCCTAATGGTATATTAGTTTTAATCAATTTTCAAAATAAAAAATTTAATTTTACTCCATCTCGCGAATCGCTCGAGTGCACAAACTCGCCTTTTACTCCTTCTATAATGAAAAATACGGTATGCAACTCGGGAGATAAATGATTTTCGACGATTTTGAGTTACTTCCCTCGCTTTGCTGGGGGCAATAAACCTCAAAATTCCTCGAAAATCATCTGAAATTTGCCAACTTTAGAGATGAAATCATAAGTGCACCCAGAAATTATTTTCGGGAAGGGCTGAGAATTCGAGTAAAAATAGGGGAATAAAGAGATTTGAGCAAAGAAAAATTGAAAAATTGCGGAATCTTTTGGAACAAACAATCAATACACTCCTGAAATCTGCATTGGTAAAATTTACCTGCTTGAATCAGTGGAATGACTTTAACTGAAAATCAGTGATTTTTCACCCATCTTTCAGTCAAGTCAAAATAATTATTGATTTTTCCTGACAAATGGGAATTGATTGAGAAATCAATAAAAAAATCATTAATTTGCAAAGAAAATCATTTTACTGATTCTCAAAGGCAGAATTTCATCGAAGACCGATTTAGATTCATTCAAGAAAATATGATTGAAATATTGCACGAGCGAAGCGAGGGCGAAATTTTTTCGAAAAATAATGTTTGAATATCAAAAAAATGCACTTTTTTCACCTTTTTGTAAAAAATTTCCTTTTCGAGCGGGGGGGGGGGAGCTCGAGCCCCTTGTGCCTCCACCTTGGGTGCGCCTTATGAACGAAATGAATTTAAAATAAAATTTAAGTTTCATAGAATGGTGTGGCAAAGTGTGCAGTGACAGTGACGTACCGAAGTCTGGATATTGAATTGAGGGAGTAAAATCTCAGAATTTCCGACTTGATTTTTGAAAAAATTTGAAAATCAATTTATTTAAGCACGAAACAGATTGACTTTTTGGGGGCGGGAATGGATGGCACAAATTTTCAGACTGAACTGAATTTTGTAACCACTTCTCCCTCTCATTCAATTCATTGCTTTTCCCTGCGTAATTTCAATGTACCTATCTATAATATAATCTATGTATCTTCTCGAAGTTGGAAAAATCTGTGAAATTGTCAATTTATCTCGAACAAAGCAAGGGTTCGAGAAATTAATTAGGTATATGGTACTTGTTAGTATTTATGTATTGACATTGTGTTGTTTTACCTATGGAGAAAGAAGGAGAGAGAAGGGTGGGAGCAGTTTTCCAACTATGTACAATAAATCCGTGCGAAATGCGAATGGTACAAAATGAAACAGACATCGGGAATTGTACAACAAACATCATTGTACAAATCGCGAATTTTCACCTCGGCACAGACGCATCGAGGATGGTACAAGATCACCTGTACCATCTCCGATACGTACAGTTTCGGACTTGGGATGTGACATATACAAAAATTACTATTACAATTAACTTTTTTACAACAAAAAAATAAATAAATTTTATCAATATTATCAAGATAACTAATAATTAATATTAAAGCTGTTTTGATATCCTCGATTGTTTTTTTTTTCAAGTTTGCTAAGAAAAATTTTGACAGATTGATAGTTTTTACGGTAAATTATTAAAAACTTGAAAAAGTTTTAAAAGGGCACAGAGGTAAATATCTTGTTTTATACATCAAGTCTGATGAAATAGGTATCGAAAAATTAAATTGAGACGCAGCCAGGGATACCCGACCATATGTCGGAAAAGTAAATTTCAAGAAAAACGCAAATTAAGAAAAAATGACCAAAAATATGGAAAAAAATTTTTTCATCAATTTGTATACTATGAACCCTCTACTTTCATATGAGAATAGGTTCAGGTCCCAAAAGTGTCATCTTCTTGGTTAAAAACGAATTTTGCTGAAGGCCCCTGAGAAATTGAAACCATACCATATGTCGGAATTTTATAAAAATATGTTAAAATTTACAACTTTCATTATTATTGAAACGTAGTAGTGTTCAACAAATATCCGGATATCCAAATACCAAATACTATTTGGATTATCCGGATATCACACGGAAATTGCCGAACAGCTCCGAAAACATCCCGAAAACGGTTGAACTTTTCCGAGAGTTCCCGAATTCCTTCACGAACCCTCACAAAATTTAAAGGTCGATTATCGAAATCGAAAAATCGAAATTGAAAAATCGATTATCGAAATCGAAAATTCAATTTTTTTCCCGTTGAAACTCTTCATTGCGATTATCCGGATATTTGTTGAACACTAATTTTCAAAGCATGATTTTCACCGTTTGGTTTGTAAAGTTGTTTGACTTGCACTATGATTTCATTTCTCAATACACGTAATTTCAGGTTCGTTTTAATGAACTACAGTGGTGTACGATTATTAAGAAAACAAATTTTGTACCAAAAATGTCATTATTTCTTGAAAAAAGATGATTCCCGACATATGGTATGGTTTCGATTTTCGATGCCGGCAACTTCTGGAAGGGGTCAATAACCTAAAGTGATGTAAGAGGACGTAAATAAACCATTTCCGAAGAGAAAAGTCGTTTACAGAACATAATTTTTTTTTTATTCATTGAAAACAGTTCCAAATTTTGTTTTGCGTTTTTCTCAAAACTTTGATTTTTGAAAATCATTTTTTGGTAAACTTTGAAAAATCATAGAAAATTAATTTCTCAACCTTTTTTAATGCGGTTTGCGCTATTCGAAAGGTACAAGTCTGTACTACTTAAAGAGCCAAAAAAACGAAAAAAAATTTTTCCGACATATGGTCGGGTATCCCTGGCTGCGTCTCAATTGAAGAATTCATGCGGCAAATTGTGACAAATTTTTAAAAAAAACGATAGAAATTGAGTAAAAGACGAGCTTTTAATTGAATGAGAAACAATTTATCAAAACATGGAGTTTTTCATATTGAATATATTGTTCAAAAATTGACAGTTTCACGAAAATAACTATGAATTTTTCAGAAATTTTACCATTTTATAAAAATAAAAATTTTTGTTTTTACAAACATCAGATAATTTTTCTAAAATTGCAGAGTCTTCGAAACTTTGAAAATTTTCCAAATATTGGACATTTCCAAACAATCGACTTTTTCCAAAAATTCGGCACTCTTTTAAAACAAGGATCCTTTTTCCAAATTCCAACAATTGGATGGTTTCCCAAAAATGGGACAAAGAGAGAAAATAATGAAAATGAAGTTTAGGGATAAGCAACGTCCACGTTAATTATGTACATTTTTTGATCTAGAGAATTAAAGAAAAAAATAAAAGTAAGGTACAAAAGTCTAAAAAAAAAACTGTTATTCAATGTTGGTCGACCATTTTTGGATTTTAGGATGAAACAAATCAACGGTGCCATCGATAGATAACATTTTTTCAACTCAAAATGATGATATAGATGGTTTGATTTTAACCTGACATTAATTAGATGCAAAAAATCGTAAATAGTTAGTAGGTTATATCTATGAAATAAATTCAATGATAAAATTAATAAATTTTTTGATCTTTTACAATTGCAATATTATAAATAAGAATTTCTGAATAATTCGAACGTTTATGAATTGAATATTAATGTTTTGGTAATTCCAAGACATACAGCACAAATACAGACGATATTAGCTATTATTATTGACTTATAATAATACAGGAGTTTTAAATGAACTTTTGCTAAATCTTTTCCGAAAAAATATCTCCGTCAATTTCTTTTTAAAGGTTTCGTTTTTTCAAAAATTACACGAGGAAGACTACGTGATTTGTATTTAATAAGAAACGTAATTAGAAATATCATTAAGCTCAATCGTAAATACCTTAGTTATCAGATGGGAAAGATGCCGAATGTTGAATATTTAAATGCGTTCATTCTCTTGTCGTGAATTCAATTATTAATTTTTTTAACATGTTAGGGAATAAATGTTTTGTTTTTTCGTTTGTGATTGTGACAATATCCATTGTAAGCGCACCAAAGCCTTTCCGTCCACCTCTAGAATTCGGTAATATAATTATGAAATGAATTACTTGATTTAATTAGAACATACGGGTGAATCAAACGATTTTCACCTCTCTTGCTTGTCTTATTGACATTTACACAACTTTATTAAATTGGCTATATACGTAAGTAGGTACCTAGCTACCTAGGGTACCTACCTATAACAGGCATCATAGTGAAATTTGGTGGGAAAAAAGTAACTTTAGTAACCCAATTTGGGAAAAAAAGTAACCAATGTATTACCAAAAAGTAAACAAAAACTCAATTTTTAATGGTAAAATTTGTAAAAAAAAACAAAAAAAAACATGTATGTACTTAATGCAATTATTATAACTTATAAGCGCTCCCAGAAATTATGTAAGGAAGGGGCTGAGAATTGGAGAAAAAATGGGGTGGGGGGGGGGGTAAAAATTCGTAACAAACTCCAAAATCTATTTTTACAGTAGTGCTCGTAAAGTCAGGTTAATTTCAGTGGACAGATGAAAAAATGTAATACAGATAAAAGCGAAGAAAAACTGAAAAATTGCAAGAATTCTCTAAATCTGAATCAGTGAGATGAATATAAATGAAAATCAGTGATTCGCATTGATCGTTTAGTCAAAATTACTGATTTTTTTCTGGTTAATTGAAAATCGACTAAAAAATCAACGACTTTTTACTGCAATATCAATGAAAATTATTTTATTGGTTCAAAAAGGCAGAGTTTTTATAAAACTTGATTGATGTAGATTTAGAAAGTTATATTCTAATGTAAGAAATAAGAAAAATTATTTTTGAAGAGTAATAAAATGTACTTCTCTGAACACTTTTGAGGTAAAATTTCATTTTTTTATTGAGCTTGGATTGAATCTGCTCGACTCCGGGACTTAATCAGACATTATGCGAGAGCGGGGAAGAATTTGAAAAAAATTAGGGTGTGTCAAAATTCAGTAAAAAAAAGTGAGTATCTAGCCTACCTATCCTGTAAATTTATATGAAAATCAGTGATTTTTCATTGAAATATTAATCAAAATTACTGATTTTTATTTGACAAATTGGAAATTGATTGGAGTTTTGACTGAAATATGGGTGAAAATCTCTAGTTTTTGATGAAAATTATTTCACTATACTTAACCAAGAGAATGAAAATACACCAATTTTGACTGATTCAAATTTAGGGAATGATAGTGTATTCAAGAAATAGAGGTATCAATGTACTGCCTGAGCGGAGCGAGGGCGAAATTTTTTGAAACAAAAAAGTCTCCAAAACTCGACTAAACCGAAACTAATCAGACACTTTACGTTTGAAAAAATCAATTTTTAGAGAAAAATTGTGAAAAACAGGTAAATTTTTTGAGAAATTTTGGAAAAAAGTAACTTTTAGAGGTAAAAAGTAACCAAAGTAACTTTTGAAGTGGAAATAGTAACCAAAAGTAACTTGTCTCGAAAAAAGTAACCAAGTTACTAAAAAGTAACCACGCTATGATGCCTGCTATAAGAATATTTGATCTTTCATAAGAAAAATGGGCTTAGATCCAATAAGTGATTGTTGCAGGAGAGCAGAGCCGTTTCACAGGAAGACTTAAGGTCAACAACGGGCCGTTTTGACGTGGAATGAGTCGGTTTCAAAAAATATCTAGACTTTTTTTTCGAAAATGTTATAAAATTGATTTTTTTGAAAAATGGTTGAAATGAATTTTACGACTTTTTTCTGAAATTCAATTTTTGAGAAAATTCAAAGTTCAATGTTTCAAAAAATTTTTGGTTTACAAAATTTATTTTCAAAAATGTTTAAATTTCATTTCTAAAAAACGTTTCAAAAAGGGCATGGTAGGATAAGGGGGTCGAATCCGCCCCCGAAAGCTTTACGAACGATTCCAAGGCCAAAAGGTAGACCCTATCGAGAAAAAATCTTGACAAAATTTTTAGACACCTACCCCGCCATATTCAATTCGTTTCAGTATAATATTGCATCAAGTTAAACATGTTCTTATTTCAATGAAGATTTGTACCAGGATCTGTACCTATTCTTTATAAGGTTAAGGAATTCATTGAAAACGAGTCAGAAATTTTGAGATTCTGCCCCCTCAATATTCCGACATCAGTGCGTCACCGGTTTTGAGGATACACACGTCAAATCAAAATAAACTTAATTTGTATATTTCTCAACTAATTAGATATTTATTCATTTTTTTCAGATGATGAAATGATAAAGAACCCTCAACATAGTTTCGTATTCAAAAAAATATTCCAAAATGAGAATTTGCTGCTGGCATTGGTAAATAGTGCTCTAAATCGTGACGGTTCCCCTGGAAATTCGGAAATTACGTACGTAGAACTTTTGGACAATAGCCTCAGCACTGCAAATATAGAAGAAAGGCATATATACTTGGATCTGTTATGCAATACCAGTTTGGGCGAACAAATTATTGTCGGAATACAAAGGGATCCAGAATCGTGTTGTCTTAAACAGGCGGCTTATTATACAAGCAAACTTTATTCAACCCAGTTGGATAGATGCACCCAAGAAACAGAAACAACTACCATTGAAGAACAAATACCTGACAATAATCTGACCAAACCAATCACCAAAAATCTTAAATTGGATAAAAAAAAATCTAGTCGAACGCGTGACGTTTATTGCGCCTTAACACCAGTTCATTTCATAGCGTTCTGTGATTTCTATGTGTTTAAAGAAGATCAACGCTATGTTACTACCCATATAATCGTGAACAAAGATACCAAGGAAAACAGTATTAAAGAATTCAGTTGGACTTTCATTGAATTAGTTAAAATGAAAAAAATTTCCAATGTATCAGAACTTACAACCCCCATACAGAAATTCGCTTATTTGCTTCTGTTTAATTCTGCAAACAAAGTTTATGTTGAAGGCTTGAAAAAGTTGGCAGATAGTGACGAGTTGATCTATGATGCGCTGAATGCCGCTAATTTGGCAACCTGGACGAAAAAGGAACGGGAAGATTATGAAAAATATCAAAAATTCCACTATAAGATTAAAAGCCAGTTGGCCGGGGCTTGGGAAGAAGGTTGGGAAGAAGGCATGGAAGAAGGTAGGAGAAAACAATGGATCAATTCCATTAAAAATATGATCAAGAACGAAGTATCAAAAAATAATATTTCAGTGTATCTGGGATGGACTCTCCAAGACACTGAAAATTTTATAGCTGATAATAAAATAACTCTGTAATTGAACAATAATCAAAAACTTGTACAATAGATAGATATAGAATATACACTTAATTCAAAATCACTGTGGTACAATTTTGTACACTAAAATCGTAGAATGTTCAGATTTCAAACGAACCTACCTATTTCTAGCATAATTCCTTTCTCATTAACATATGAACTGTATTAAGTCAAAGCGACATAAGGGACAAATAAGGAGTGCTGAGATTTTAACATATTTCTCACTGGTAACACAAAATAAGCTTCTGAACATGTAAATTACCTACTGATAGATTAATGTTACCTGAGTTCATATTTCTCATACTTATTATCTCATCTTCAACTTTTTTTTAGAAGTTATCTTACTTTCAAATCTGTTTTTGAGTGAAATTATTGATGTTGCTTAGTCACTTTTAACTTAACACGGTTCATATTTTATTGGACTTTTGGAATTTAAATTTAAATTTAAATTACCCTACCCACCTACTATAGATTTCATCTTCAGTATACCTAAGCCCTGAATTTTTAATAATACTTAAATAATATATTTATCTAGTTTTTTGTTACCTTTCGAAAAATATTTCTGAAGATCTCAAAAAGGGGTGATTATAAATTGGACGCATTGCAAGTGGAGCCATTCATTTTATAAACGTGCTCAGTTTTCAATAAATGAGATACCAAGTAGATACATCTTAATTCACACAAAATATAATTTACTAGGTCAGTACGTAGGTGGCTGAAATTCATTGAAAATTCAAAATTTTGTTTGAATTTGAAACTTTGAAGTCGAATAATTTCCATTCTAGTGGTTTGATTTGTAGTTGTACCAACATTCATCAACTCTTCAAATCAAAAATTCGTAGTAAGACTTTCAGTTCAATTGATCAAATTTTACTCCAGTTATTGCTCACAACTGATTCAGTTTACTGTTCAACGAGGGAAAAGTACATTAGAAATTGAAATTGACTCACAAAATTTTGGGACTAAAAATCAGTTGAATTCTCATTGCAATCATGATTTTTGGATTTTGCTCGCGAAATTGCAGGACAATGTTGAAAAATATTCAACAAAAAATTGAGGTTCACAATACGTATTCTCAAAAAGGGCTCAAATTCAACACTGATTTCTGTTCTCGCAAAATTTTAACCCATTTTGACGGGTCTAAATAACAAGGGTGTGAGATCCCCCTAAGATTTTGAGGACTTACCCCCAAATTTTCTCACACACTTCCCCCCTAGTTTTCATACCCCCTCATTTCTTCGCGACTCTCAATAACTACAAAAAAAAATCCGTCGTTCTACCTCGTTTTGGCCCAGTCCCTGGTATCCCTAAACAGGGTGTCCACTATATTTCAGAAATGATTTTCCCTGACTTTTCCAGGTTTTCCAGACCAATTTTTCGAATTTTTCCAGACCTTATAAATATGATATTCGTAAACCAGGGAGGGGGGATTTTTTCGCGCGATATACTTACATCCCGAAGTTTTGTATAAAAATGATATAAAATGCATAGAGTCTAACGATTTTTTTCAAAATCACTAGATACTTTTTACGAGATCTTTAGATGCCCTTCTTCGGGTCAAAAAAAATATTCAAATTCAATTCTGAAAATTTTTCCGTCCATCTAACTCCCCCTCACCACAAAAATTTGAAAATTTGAATTTATTACCTATAGAAAAAAATTTAAATAAATAAAAGGAAAAATCAAGTATTCCAACGCAAAATTAAGTTTTGAAAAATAAAAAAAATTATGCCAAGGTGTTTACCAAATTGAGCGAATAAAAATTCGGATTTTTTCGGGCTAAAAATAAAAAATTTTCTTCACATTTCATTCCCCCCTCCCCCTCCAAAATGAAAAACACTTGTTTCAAATTTATAAATTCACGCAATCCCTTGCAATTTTTCAGTTTGTACCAATAAATGAAAAAGTGAATGAGAAGGTAAAATATAAATTATGTTATGAAAATATACAAATGTGTTGAGCCCAAGCGAAGCGAGGTCGAAAATTTTTGCGAAAAAAGATCTTCAAAAGATGAAAATTCATCACTAGCTGCAGCGAACAAAATTGAAAATTTTGAAAATCAAACTATTTAGGATTTAGGCACGAAACTGAACTTTTTTGAGAGTGAGGTGGATGACATAAATTTTCCGCTTGAAATAAATTTTTTGACCCCTTCCTCCTCTCATTCAGTTCATTGCTTATTCCAAATTTGTCATTTTTTTCAAACCTATAACTAACTATAACGTCATTGTAGTTGAAAAACTTACAAAATTGTCTATTTGTCCCGAGTGAAGCCAGGGCGGACAATTTCAAGAGAAATAATACATAATTTTATATACATATGAAGTTTTGCAGTTTTAAATGAATATGAGCGAGGTGAATTTTTTGGAAAATCTTGAATTCAAAGTGCAGTAAAATAATGTTTTGGATTAATTAACCCCGGCCACTTCTGCTTTCAAACTATTAAAGGAGAAATGCGATAAGGCCAAGCGTAGCGAGGCCAGAGCATTTAAAAAATTTGATTTTCAAACATCAAGAATAAGTTTTCAGGGGGAAAAAATATAATAAAATTAGATGACATGATTTTGAGAAAAAATACGAAAAAAAAATCGCTTCTATAGGATTTGGATTATTTTAAAATCATGGATGGAGAAATACAATAATAAAGCCGAGCGTAGCGAGGCCAAAGTTTTTGAAAAATTTTGATTGGGGGGGGGGGGTAATTTTAGCAATGGATTGACAAATTTGAGATTTTGGGAGTAATTTCGGAGTTATATTGTAATTTGGGAAAGGAGGCGGGCGTTCCCCCATCTTTTTGAGGACTTCGTCCTCAAGAATTTAGGTTTCTCGACACTCCTGCCAAATAATAGTTTTAATCAATTTTTAAAATTAAAAATTTCAATTTGAGATTTGAAATTTTCAAAATGTTGAAAAAGTTTTGCATAGGTTACATTTCTGATTTCATCTCAATCAAAACAGCACCACGAAATTTTTTGAGTGTTTTTTGAAAATAATTTGTCATGATTTCTGAATAAAAATCATGCATTTTTCCAGAATTTTTTCACAATAATACAGAAAATTTCAATTTTTCTCATAGTAAGTACCTATTCTCCATTTTCTTACATCTTATTGAATTTTCCTCCAAAATAAATACCTTCCAATTTTTCTTCCACTTCAAAAAAAAATCGCCAACTCATACCGAACAAACTTCCTCACAGATTAATTGACATTACGCTATAAAGCCAATTGATATGTCTACGTAGAATGACAGAATTGTGAATGGGAACGTTAGACATGTAGTAATGCAGCTACTTTATTAATCCTCGCTTGGCTGATGATTGTAATGCATCCAGTCGGCGTCTTATGATTGCCATACAAAGTCAGCATGCACTTGAAAGTTGAAACAACTATATACGAACGTGTCAAGAAACGTTAGTTCAAAAGACAAGGAATTTTTCCCCAATCAAGCCTAAGTTCAAAATATTAGAAAAATTCGGCCAGTTGAATTTCTTCCTAATGTACTTTTGCAAAGTCGGAGGCTGCATACAAAACATTTAATCATCTTTATAGGTATGATTATCGGTTTTTTTCTCATATTCTTTCCGAATTGCGAGAATATCTAAAATAAGGGAATTTTGAGAATTACCGGTTTTTACATGGAAATGATCGAATTCGTGGAATGTTTTATTTTTATATTTTTTTTGCACATGGGTAGCCCGAAGCGAGCATCGTATGGTAGGCGTTTGGCGTGTGCCGCTGCCGACTCGAGCTTCGTGTACATGTCGACGTCGGTATTTAATTCTTGTCACGCGTTCAATTGATCTTTCCTTCGTAAATTTCAACTTCATTCATAATTATACCACGTTCTGTGTCTCATCATTCAACTGACCGATTAGTTGCTCGGTAAATCTTATTGCAAATTGAAATCATATAGATGCTTCGAGATTGTGCTTTTTTTTTGCCTCATCGCGACCGAATACCGCGGGCTTCCAAGTTTAAATAATGTTTCCGGGTAGTATAGTCATAATGTATGTGTAGATACACGAAAAACTCGGTGGCATTCTTTGAAAATGTACACTAATTACGAGCTGTGCAGCGCTGCTTCTAATCAATTGGTTTAAGATAGCGTCATGCAGTCTTCTATTATTATTTCCACAACCCACGTAGCATCCGAAGCGTTGTTAATTTGCGGCGAATATTCAGATATGGCTCTAGTATTCTCGTTTTAATTGCGTAAATTGCACCATCCGGCATTAATTTCATGACTTTTTTACAAATTCCTCCGCTGGTCATAACCTTACCTCGAGAAGATTTTTCTAATTTAGCGCCTGATGGCTAGCAGCAGATTTATTGTCAACGAAAGTGAAACCTTCTAATCTACCGCGTGGGATTTTTTTCCTTCTTCGACGTACTGATGCCGGATTCCCGGCCACGTCGGATCATTTGTCAACTGTCATTTTCAATCGAGCGATGGGTAAAGTGCATTTGCGGAAGAATATCCTAGGAACCTTCTTCCTACTATGCATTATGCACCTATGTAAGACAAAAACTTGAAATTCTATGAAATTTGAAGAAAAGTTATTTTTAATGCATGATGCCATTTTTTTTTTAAATTACACGTATGAATTTTTTTTCTAAGGATTTATATCCATCCACGACCGGAAGAGACGCCAGTTATATGACCAAGCAGTGGTAATTTAGGAAGTACTGCGTAATTGTAATGATAAAGTGACATATTTATGAATTTTTTTCCTACCATTTGACCTAAAGCTTCTTAGAAGTTTATGTATGAGGTAAGTCAAACCGTTTTTATAATCATTCATTTACCTACGTACTTTCCTTGATATTTCCCAGATGATTTTATTAGTTCTTAGAACAATATTCAATTAATCATTCATTTATTCGATTCAATTGAACGACGAGAATTCCTATGAAATTGATTAAAAATTGAAAGTATTTTCGACGGGCTTTCATAGAAATTAAATATTCGTGAAAAGAAGCGCTGAATGATTGCAAACGTTGTAATCTCAAGTGTTCATCATGTGATTATAAGTATACAAAATTAGGGGTTGCGGAAAGAGTGTGTTTTAAAATCTCTATAACCTAAATTTCAGCGACCAAAGTTGATTTTTAGATTTTTTGCGAATTTTTGAAAGTACAAAAAATTCTTACTTTCAACAAAGCTGTGACATTTTTGAGAAAAATATTTTTTGAAAAAAATTATGGCAGCTGCTCTCAGCCTAATATCGACCTTCTTATATCCTGAAACCGAATTTCACTGATTTCTGCTGATCTGGAGCCTCCAGTACGATTTTTCTTTTCTCCACGTTACTCTCTAAATCTGAATCAGTCAAAAATTCCAAAATTGACTGATGAAATAGTCTGGATCATGTCACTGATTAATGATTATCAGTCAAATTCCACTAATTCCCCAGTTAATCAGTGACATTCTACTGCCAATCGGTGAAAAATTACCGATTCAATTAGTGAATTTTCATTATTGAATCGGTAAAAATTATTTGACTGATTGAAATCAGTCAAAATTTACTGATTCAATCAGTGAATTTTCATTGTTGAATCAGTAAATTTTTTTTTACTGATTTTACAGTGACATGATTGCATCGATTTAAATCAGTCAATTTGACTGATTCAAATTTAAAGAGCATAATTGAGGAGCTTGGTATCAAAGTGAGACAAACATAATGCAAAGCCTATACCAGTGGCGTAACCAGAAATTTCTCAAGGAGGGGGTCCGAAATTTCATGATTTTTGAGAAATTGTAAGTTCACCTCCCCCCCCCCTCCATCAAATTTCATTTTACTATAAAAACACAAAATTCAAACTTTATTAAATTTTCATGCGATTTGCATAGCACATTTAAGGAAAAAAACTGATGATAATGTAATCTTGGAACAAACAACTTACATAGGTACTAATTATTTTGGCCTTAAAAGCCAATACAAATACCTAATAAATCCAAGAATTGGCGTCAGAAGCTTTTTTGGGGAGGGTGCAAAATGGGTATGGAGTCTTGGAATATTAAAAGGGAACTATTTTTTGCATTGTTGATTCAAATAGTTTATAGAATTAGCAATTTCTTTCATGCCCGAGCGAAGCGAGGGCGAAATTTTGAGAAAATTTGATTTTTAATGCTTCAAAAAGGCATTTTTTACATAAATTCCTGACTATAATTATACATAATTATCAAATGTGATTTCTTTCATGCCCGAGCGAAGCGAGGGCGAAGCTTTGAGAAAATTAGATTTTTCATGCTCCAAAAAGGCACTTTTTCACGTAAGTTTCTGACGCCAAGGGGGGGGTCCAGACCCCCTGGACCCCCCCCTTGGGTACGCCACTGCTCATGTCTCACTTTGATACCAATCTCCTCAATTTCTCTATGTAGCCCGCCGACTCCACACATGTGACAAATGTCACACACCGGTTTTTTTCGTGCGTTACGTTGGTAGGAATGAGTGATCGGGTGGTAACGCCTCCTAGTACCTATGCGCACTCGGCCCACCGTTCATTTCCGCTATGCAGCAAATTGCCTACTTTTTCATTTGAAGGGGCAAACGTTTCTGGAAAAAATCTTGATCGATACGAATTTTAATTTTTTTGCCCCTTAAAACCGAACGATAGGCAAAGTGTTGTGCACGAACCAGTAGGGCATAGATACACAAGTATCTGTCGGGTGGCGATTTCATCCCTTCCACTTTTCATGCAGTAAAAAAATTATCAATAAACACGAAAAATACATATTTTTTTCTAAAAATTTTGCCCCTTCAAATAAAAAAGTAGGCAATTCGCCCATCAAGGGAAATGAAAGGTTGAACATTTATGTACACCCCCTAGACGTTATAACGCCGTATCAAACTTTGGTCCAGCGCTAGAAAATTAATTGGCAAATGCCATTTTTTTATGTGTGGAGTCGTAGGGCTAGGTATCCAGAATAACCTGGACAACTAAAAAAAATATTCGTCTCCTTTAGAGCAGGTTAATAAAAAACCCATTTTGGACGCGATTTTCAAGTGAGCATCTCAAAGTTGTTTTTTTAACCAGATACCTATTCAATTTCCGAATTCTCAAACTCGAATTCTATCATTCCGGAGCTTCCACCAATTTTTATTTTTTCCAATAGGTATTTTCAAATTTCTTTCTAGAAAAAAGCTGAAATTAACTAGTAGGTATAGCTAGGGGTCTTGAGCTGAGCCCTTCTTTTTTTATGGGATTTGACATTGGATAACATGCTAAAAACAAAAAAAAATGAGGGAAAAATGCAAAATTGTAATTTTTTAATAATGAAATTTCACTTCGTTTCCATTTAAATGAAATATTTCTTGGATCCAGTCATTTTTTGAGTTTTTTAATGCGCAAACCTATTTTTTCCTTCATTTTTGAGGTAGCATTGTTGTTACCAAAAAATTGTTTGCCCTTTCAAAGAGGAAATGCAAAAAAATTTGGCATCACATCTAAGTCTAGTCTAACTCCCCCTTCAAGGAAAACTCCCGTCACCGAATAAGTGTCCTTCGTCACCGGACAAGTGTCCTTCGTCACCGGACAAGTGTCCTTCGTCACCGGACAAGTGTCCTTCGTCACCGGACAAGTGTCCTTCGTCACCGGACAAGTGTCCTTCGTCACCGGACAAGTCTTCGCTTCGTCACCGAACAAGTGTCCTCGTCACCGGACAAGTGTCCTTCGTCACCGGACAAGTGTCCTTCGTCACCGGACAAGTGTCCTTCGTCACCGGACAAGTGTCCTTCGTCACCGGACAAGTGTCCTTCGTCACCGGACAAGTGTCCTTCGTCACCGGACAAGTGTCCTTCGTCACCGGACAAGTGTCCTTCGTCACCGGACAAGTGTCCTTCGTCACCGGACAAGTGTCCTTCGTCACCGGACAAGTGTCCTTCGTCACCGGACAAGTGTCCTTCGTCACCGGACAAGTGTCCTTCGTCACCGGACAAGTGTCCTTCGTCACCGGACAATTGTCCTTCGTCACCGGGCAAGTGTCCTTCGTCAGGGAAAAAATACTTTTTAACTGAAAGTATCAGGCTCAAATCGAAACTAATGAATCTTTTTAAAAAATTTATAAAACATAATTACGTTGAATTACTTGTAGAAAAATGAAGTCAAAGAATGCTATGAATCGGGAAATTTTTCAATTTAGTTTCCTATAACTCTTTCTTCATCCTTAATTTGGTTCATTCATCCATAAATCCCCTAAAATTACCGACAATTTAAAAAAATATATACCAAATATCTATAGAAAAAATTAAAAAATGGAATGAGAAATTGCAATTTTTTGAAACTAGAAAAATTAAAAAAAAAAACATTACCTATTTCTCGCCAACGAAAATAAAAAACACTGGCATGTACCTAAAATAAATCATAACTTCGAGGAAAGTGAAAAAAAAAACGAAAAGTGCAAGCTCCAGCACAAAAATCTGCCAGTCCACTTTTCTCTTGAAAATTTCAAAGTATGTACGATTCTCAACACTTCCTTTCTTTTCCATTTTCAAAACATATTTTAATGGATTTACAAAAGCAAAAAATTTTACCCAATAGTAAATCTAGCAAAAAGAAATTACTTCGTTGCTAACATATTCTAAATTTTGTCGAACAAAAACTGAAATTTTGAAAAAATAAATACCTACATTGCAAACTAGGACTGTATTAACAAATATTTTCGCCAAACTTCAACTATTTTGACAGATTTTCAGAAACAATTTTCCCATTTTTAAAAAAAGTTTTTCCAAGAAATTAATTTGCTCAACTTTTTTTTGATTTTCAAATTTTTTGAATAAAATTACCAATTTTTTAAGAAAATTTATCAATTTAATAAGATAGGTCCTTTTTGTTTTTTTTTTTGAATTAATGGATCGATTTGGCACTGAACATTTAAAATTTTATGATTTTTCAAGATGCTCCTATTTTTCACGGGTTATCAGCTATCTTTTGAAAAAAAAGCTCGTACAAATTCATCTTTTGCAAATCCCTCCTCTTGCCGATCCTGTAAAATATATAGCCCAACAAATGGATATATCTCATTGGGAACTTGAGTTCAAGTATCCAAATCTATCAAAATCCAAAGGTATAGATTCAGTATTTAATATTCTTGCACTGTGCTGCACCGGTTTCATACCATTATTTTACCTCTTTCATCTCTTCTCGTTCATCAACATAATTTCCAATACTTGGGTACCTAAGTATTTCTTTACACACACCTTAAGAACACCTCTCAACCTATTAATTAATCTCGAGCCAAATAACCGGGTACTTTTCAAGTACACAGTATCTGCATCCATGCTAAATTCCGGATCGTTCGTACGTGCATAAGAAAATTTCAACGCGGCAATCTAACAAACGATAATTTTACTAGTGCAAATAAGTAATACCCATCGTAAAGCGCCTCGTATAGAAAGTAAAATTGAAAATTGAAAAGCCAACAATGTAATAAAGAGCAACGATGATGAGTAGGTGGAGTCGACATGGACAATATTTCATGATAAGTGGCGGTCGCTGATTGAGGAGTTTTGTTTAACTATCGGATACTAACAATTTTGAAAATATATAGAAAAGCTACCCATTAACTCTATACTTTTGTAACGTATTTTATGAAACTAGTAAATTTTAGAACCGGTTTCATAATAATTCATTTTTTTTCCTTCCGAAGATATTTTTATTTTTAATAAAATCTGTTTGAGAGGGAAAAAAAACCTACCGCAAAGTAAAACTGGAAAAGGTATTTCAGAATTTAACGTCGTATTGAAATTCTTCGCTATATTAGTATCATTAGTTGAACGCGTATTGTTCGTAATAATAACGTTCAAGTATATAGAACATTATGTATATGAAAAAAAAACAATCTCCTATCATGATTTCATGAATCGTACTAATAATAAATCTAAACTTGGATCAAATTAAAGAGAACAAGTTATAAATTATAATACGTATTAGAATGGTTTTAGTTCGTAGAATGTTTCGAGCCCATAACGTATCGAAGAATACTTCAAATTTCAGAGAATATGAAGAAGAATTTGGACAATATTTATTCTTTTCTAAAAAAAAAAAACAATTTTCCACCCAATTCACTCTATCAAATCAAATTTTCTTCAAAAAAATTATAAATTTCAAAATCACCCTTCGAATCGACGCCAAAATATGGCGACAATTTCCACGTCAATAAAATTGCATAACTCATACCCGTTAATCCGTTCTGCAGACCCTTTTCAAACACAACCACCTTTCCACACCGCACCATCCATAAAATCTGTCCCATTGCAGGTACAGGTAGCTACGTAAGTTGAATTCGAATCTTGGCCACAAACATGACATGAAACCGATTCAATCTCGTATTTTTATAATATTCTGTCGATAATGGGAAACAAATATTTCGTTCAAGTTCGGTTCTTTATTCGAAATGACCTTGCTCTCATCGGATGACGATGGTTTGATTGAAAAAGAATCCTCGTATTTCCATCGGCGAACAGTCATAAAATGACACGCCCACATCCTCTATTTTTATCCAATAGTCGGTGAACGGCTTTTTTGTAAATGACATCCCGATGATAAAATTGCCCGAAGGAGTGTTTACCCACATTCTTGCTCTTTAAAGAACCTTCCATCTTAACTTCACCGAGCACTGATCGGTATATTGTTGGATATTCTGTACGCTATAAAAACCAAGAGATGAGGATGTGACTATTCAGGTAATTATACAGATTCGAGTCGGTTTCCTAGATAATGACAAACCAACAATCACTTAAAAAATAAAAGTAAAATATAAAAGAGAGAAAAAAACACACCGACAAAGCGATGAACCAACAAAATCTAATTTTCAGATCTTTTTTTTACAATCCATCTATGCACTATTTGGTTGTATACCTCTGTGTGTGCATATACTTTGTACGAGAATTTTTTTTCCATTGGTCACGTAAATTGGGTAAATTTTCCGGCGTGTTTGTTTTATGAAGTGATTTATTATATGTTTTAGTCTCGGTTTACAGTGTTGTACATATATTTTAAAAGTTTATTGTTCTTTGAGATATTTTTTGAAAAAAAGATAAAATAATAAATTTGGATTGAAGATGAACACGTCATGTCACATCAATAAGTTGAAGAAAGGATTTTTTTTGAAAAAAAATCTTAGAAAAAGACAAAATGAAAAAGAATTTAGCAAAAAAGGGATTGAAAATTATTTACGCGATTTAGACGTGCCAGCAATAAAACCAAAGAGCCGTCATTATCATCCTCAATTTAAAAAATTTCATCTGATCAATTTTCATGATGAGTAATTTTGTTATTCTTAAGAGAAAAATTGTAGAGACTGCTAACTAAAAAAATTGTTTTGCAAAGACATGAGCAGTTCATCTTCTTTAAATTATTTTGAAAATTATTTGGGCGTTTCAGAACAGTAAAAAACACCAACGACGATTTTTGGTTTTTTCAATAAGTAAATATGTGCTTACTTACAACTTTTTCACTAAAATTTATCTTTTCTCATAGAATACTCCCGTAATTTGGAAAATCCATTCAATATTCATATCCTTTTTCAATTTTTTTCGTTCAACCATCATTTTTTCATTTTTTTTACAATATCATTTAAAGAAAACAAAAGCATCTTAAATTGCCAAAAAATTTCATTTCTAGAGTAAAAAATCGCGTAAAAAATTAAAATGTAAAATTACCAATATGCCAATCCTGCTGGAAGTAAGTCTGGAACCATACGCTGTTTTTCCAATAAGGAGAACTCAATGGACTGCGACAAAATTATGCCATTTTGATGTAAAAATTGTCTAAAATAAAACAAAGAAATAGAGAAATTTCTTAATGCTCGTTAATTGAGTTAGAAATTCTAGAACGTAAATAATTAATTTATAATAAAAAAATCTTCTCGAAAAATGCTTGAATTTTGCACATCGAAATTTAGTGCCTTTCACTGCGGAAATTAGGCTTCCAACACTGCACTGTGATTTAACCGGTGAGAGCGAACGAGAGGTCTCAGTGCAAAAATTTCAGTCTTGTATTTTTCTCGAAATAAAATTTTCGACATTATATAGGTAGCTTTCCTCTTATTTTCATAACATGAAAAATAGTGTCCATTTTTTTTTTGGATTCGTAAAAACAAAAACGATATGAAAAATTGTGTAATTTTGACAAAATGATTACGTTTTTAGCCCATCTATTTTCCAAATCCAAATAACGTACATTGAATAAAATTTTTATTAAGGCTATCAAGTTAAAAATTTTCTCAATTTCAGTAATTCAATTGAATTGGAGACATTTTAAAAAGTCAAAAGTAAAATTTAAATTATTCGGACCAATTTTGAGAATTTTTCAAAAGTTTTTCGATTTTTTGGAAAGTTTATCGATGTGACTAGATATTCGATTTTTCGATGAATTAATGGGCTCTTTGACGCTGATTAAGGACCATATGAAATGTTTCCCAGTAGTTTTTCGAAAAAATGTAAGCCCGGTGCCAATATCCATCGCACCTCTGGTATGATCAGTGTTCTGTTACAATCAATGAATTGAGTTTTAGCCCAATTTTTCCAGTAATATGCAATTAAGGGTGTTTTTTTTTAAATTAATTGGACAATAATTTTTTTTTTTTTCGGACACAAATGATGCCAAAATTGAAGAGCTGCTTTCCAAAGTGGCCTAAGTCAAAACAATAGAAATTTTTTTCAGAAAACGAAAAATACGTTTGTACTGTATGCCTTTGAAGCATTTTTTCTGCTACCAAACTAAATGTATTGTACAGTGGTATACCAAAAATGTGGCGAAAGTCTCGATCTCCAAAAATTTTATCTTTACGAGCTATGACCCTTCAAAATTGACGAAGTAATTTTTTTCAAAAATTGACCTAAGCCACTTTAAAAAGCAGGTCTTCAATTAATCATTCGAGCTCAAATTTTGAACAAAGATTTGATTACATGGATTAAACTGATCTGCAGAGCTGTTAAAATACATTTTTTTATTCATATTTTAAATAACTGTGCCTAACAATATCAAACAACATAATTGATTTGAAGGAATTTGCATGAGTTCTGTCAAAATGAATTTATTGAATTTACCTAATAATTCGTCTTTTAAATAAACTGACCAACTCGAAAAAAATATGAATGATTCAGTTGGCTTTTCATAATTTATCAAATCAAGTAAGTATTATCAAATGTTTTTTTAAAATTTGAATTCTTAAATTTTGAAAAATTGTTTTGAAACTGTACCTACGAACTTTCGAACGTTCTATAATCTTGAACGGATTGTTTCGGATTGTTTCAAAAATACGGATTTTCGCCATCTGAACAATTTCTCTCACATTTTCCCACATTTAGAAATACTTTCAAAATGAAAAAAAATGTAGCATCAACATTCTTCATAAACATTATTTTCAATTCAAACAGCGACTTTTTGACTATAGGTAAGGTATCTAGATCTACCAACCTACACCTAACAAAATTTCATTATGAAAAATTAGAAATTGAGCAGGAGATTTTTCAAACATTTCACGACTTTTTTGAGGAAGGAGACAAAATTTTTTCTTACACCATTTTTTCATCAGGTAAAAAAAATTAATAGAAAAATTTTCAAATGAAGTAATTCCAAAATTAAAAAAAAGAGGTGAATAAATTGACGATTTAAAGATTGTTTGAAAAATAAAATGAATGAAACCTCGACATTTTGACATTTTGGACAAAAAAAAAACAGGACAAAAGCAGGGTATCAGGACGTACGAGTAAAAAGCAGGACAATTGGATACCCATTTCGCAAATTATATGCATTATTTTTTTTTAATTTCAATAGGTGCCTAAATCTTGAAAATGTATTTTTTATAATCCAAGTAAAAAGTTACTCAAGGTTTTCTGGAAATACATAAAATATCCATAAATTTATTCCCAATCAATAATTAATTTAGGTTCAATCTTCGTGATTGAAACAAATTTAAGTTTTTATTTCAAAACGTTATTTTTTCGATTTGCTCATTTCAATATTGATTTAATTTTTTCAGTCGCTCGTTTCACAGTTCAGAACAGCTCAAAAATTTTCATAACAAAAATACCACAAAAATTTCATTTGATGCCACCCTCAATTTCTGAAAAACCTTATAACTGTTTTCTGTCAATTTTTCATTCGTCCTGACGATAAAAAAATTATTTTTTCAACAAAATTTGAATTTAAAAAGAAACATTCCTATCGAATGAAAAATTCGTTCCAAACCTAAAAAAACAAATGTAACAAAATAACCATCTATCAATTTCAATATCCGAACTCACCCTCCGATCAAAACTCAAAAATTCTCCAACATACCTACACACAACAGCGGGAAAAAACTTCGAAAACGAGAAATTCAGTATAAAACACGTTCCATACGATCTCGGTCTCTCTCGTCCGACAAAAAAAAAACGTTATTTCCTAGAACCTATCTACCTGTTTCATTCATCTCCTACATCTTCAAAAAATGACCCTACTCGAAAATACACTCCCAACAATACAACCCTGAGATCCGTCGAGCACGTGAAAAAAATCAACAATAAGAAAAAAACCTTTCAATACTTCGTAAGTACCGTAGCATGGCGCTTAATGTAAATAACGCCACCTTTAGGCGCACTTTCCCTCCACTTTCTTCTCATCTGTCAGGATGGGAGGGGTAAAAATCACACCACACGAAAATCGAAAATCAGCCGAAAAATTTTTCACAAGACGTTAACCCATTTTACATAAAAAACAAATATTTTTGAGGTTAATATTTTAAAATAGATGACATTCCAAACATCCCCTCTCCAATTCGTGTATCAAATCGACCGAAACTAGTCTCCTGAGAGTCTACCGTGCTGGATCATTCTTTTAGTCTTCTCTCTTCTCGTTTATCATTCGCAGGTAAAAATAAAAGAAATTTCGCGAGGCGACCGTTCCTCCATAACATTTCATTATTTTGGAACGTCTTCGATTTCAGTGTTCATTTCGTCATTATTTGTAACGTTTAACGTATGCGGTTTCAACGTCTAAGTAAATTGTTTCGAGCATTGCACGTTTTTTTTCCACCTTCTTTACGCCGAGATTACGCGCGTTTGTATGTAGTTGTACAGTGTGTTTTTTTTACTCGTTTTCAATAATCGCGCCGTTCATTTATCTCGATAAAAATGTTGTTTAATGGTCGATTATGACGTTATTGAATTTGTTATTTATGTGCAAAGTGCGAACCGGACGTCATACAATATACAGTTTTTACGAACATGTAAAGCAGAAATCTGGCTTAAATGAAGAAAGAAAGGAAAAAATTTAGCCATAGGAAAGACAGCGAGCAGAAAGCAGTAAGTTCAAACACCTTTATTTCTCCATCGATCTATCTGTTAATAGGCTAAATACATCAGGCTGGTAATTCTTCGAGAAAAAAACACATTCCTGCTGTCTCTCGTGTACCGAATGCAATACAACTTGCGTAAATATACATAAAAAATTTAATAAATCGAAATTTCTGGATTTTGCCGCGTCATAAGTGCAAATCGCATTAAATACGAAACGTGAAAACAAGTTCTAACTTCTATTCGTTCTTGAATGCCTATAGCACAAGAACGATTGACCTATTTATAATGCCATGTTTACCATCCGAATTTGAAAACTTCGTAATTATTCGGCCAAAAGAAAGGTTCTCCCGCATGGTAAAAGTGTGCTACAATCACAAATACTTTATCGAATTACATGCACAATGCGATAATTAATCAACTAAGTGATAAGAGTATCAATAAATTGAAACCTACGGTACATGATACAACTTGTATCAGTTCCTTATGCAGATTGATTTCGATGTACATATAATGTTTTCATTTTCTTTCTGATAATATTGTTTCATGTACGTATGATTTGTAAACAAAATAACTGTGATATAGTCGAAATGAATTCGAAATCGAGATTTTTTCATTTTTCCCTCAAAGGGTAACGGTGGATAAGATCCAAATCTGCCCTAGAGCTGAAATTCAAAACTACCGATGGAATTTGGTTCTTATGGTCTGAAAACCTCGTGGAAAAAATTTTGTCCCCCTCTCTCCTACCCCTTGTTATGGAGTAAAATGTTACTTTTTTTCAGCCTTTCCATTGAGAATTTTTATTTCCGCGAGTTTTCAACCAAATTTTTTTCAAATTTGCGTGGGTAGTACACTATACTGAGGAGTTTTAGTGGGTGGTTTAAAAATAATTTTTGATAATTTTTTCTAGCTGAAATTCGTGTTTGAAAACTTCAAATCGAGTTTTTCACGTGATGTTTCAGAGAGTTAATTCTGAAAATAATATATTTCATGTAATTAGTGCCTATGTATAACGTGAATTTTTTTTTAGAATTTTTCAGGTGGCGAAACACCTTGAAAAATGCAAAAACCATTTTTCCACAACATTTTTCACTAATAAAATTGTCATTTTTGACCAAAAAAATTTTTCTAGTGATTATATCCAAAAATACGTATTTATACACCACTTGCCTGATTTTCACTTTATTTCGTCTATTTTTCGTGATTTTTGTAATTTTAAGTAAGTAAGTAGACATTTATGTAAGTATAGCATAAGACTAAAAATAGAACATCTCACTTTTTTTGCATACAAAATTGTCATGCGAAAAAATTTGCAATAGATTCGTGTTCAGCAGCTCAAACCACCTCCATAAACTTCATTTACACGATCAAAGCCATCAAATTTCGAAAATTCGCTTTTTAGCCAACGAATTGTTTTTCAATAGATAATACACTGCTACCTATACCATACGTCATCATTAGAGTTGCTCATACCTATTAATTTTTTTTTTTGAAATGTCAAGTCGCTACTCCGCCAAAATTTCTTTCCAAAAATCATCACATACTTAAAAGCTCGGAAAAAGCATGGGATGATTTGTGAGATTGATTTTAATCTAAAAAATCATCCCAGCCTCAAAAACTCGGAAAATCGTGGGATGATTAGTGAAAATGATTATTATCTCAAAAATAATGCCAGCCTCGAAAGCTTGGAAAAATCATGTCAGCCATAAATACAGGGAAAAATTGTGAGATGATTTGTGAGATTGTTTTTCATTCCAAAAATCATTCAAGCCTCAAAAGCTCGCAAAAGATGTGGAATGATTTGTGAAGATAATTTTCATCGTAAAAGTCATCTTACCTCCGGAAAAAGCGTGCGAGTGGAAGTTCGAAAAAATCATCCCAGCCACAAAGCTAGGAAAAATCGTGGGATGATTTCTGAGATTGATTTGATCGTGCAAATGGAGTTTATGGAGTCGGTTTGAGCTACTGAACACGAATCGGTGGCAAATTTTTTCGCATGGCAATTTTGTATGCAAAGAATTGATATTTATTTTTAGTCTTAATGCTATAAATGTACTAACTTACTTGAAATTACAAAAATCACGAAAAAGAAATGAAATAATGTGAAATCGGGCAAGTGGTGTATAAATATGTATTTTAGGATATAATTACAAAAAAAAATTCGGCCAAAAATGGCAATTTTATGAATGAAAAACGTTGTGGAGAAATGTTTTTTGCATTTTTCAAAATGTTGTTCCACCACCAAAAAAATTCTGAAAAAAATATCGCGTTGTTACATGAAATATATTTTTTTCAGAATTGCCTTTCTGAAACATCACGTAGAAAACTCGATTTAAAGTTTTCAAACACGAAATTCGGCTAGAAAAAATTATCGATTTTTTTTTTCAAACCACCCACTAATATCCCTCTTTATAGTGTAATACCCACGCAAGTTTGAAAAAATTTGGTTGAAAACTCGCGGAAATAAAAATTCTTAATGGAAAGACTGAAAAAAGTAATGTTTTGGAGCATAACAAGAGGTAGGAGAGGAGTAGAGGGCCAAATTTTTTACCACGAGGTTTTTTCAGATCATAAGAACCAATTTCTATTGGTTAGTTTCGAACTTTAGCTCTGGGGCAAATTTGCTTATTTTATCTACCGGTATCCTTTGGTATTTCAGTGGAAATTGTAGTATGTAGAATCATGAATGCATTGGAAAAATTCTAAAATATTCCACTCAAACACCATCCAAACACTCATGATCAACTTTTTCATTTTCATAATTTTTGAAAGAATTATGCAGATGGATAAAACTCTCACTAAAAATTCCAATTCATTTTGCTACGAATCAGGAATAAAATACCTACCATAGCACATTAAAATACAATATTAGTGAGCTCATCGCCAAAAATTATTTCTCGAAGTGCTTTTTAACTAGAAAATGCGGTTACGGATAATGATGAAGAATAATCATTCGAGTAATTGAATTAACTAATGAAATGTTTAGTCCAAAATCCTCGTCAATTACTCCGATTTCATCACTTTTTTCATTTTCCCCATAAAAACTTGTAAAACACTGTTATCGGTTTGTTCTATATAAATTTTGATAAGATCATACTAATTCGGGAGAAATTACGTAGATTTACATTCAAGTAGAGTACAGAGTTACACACCAGCCTAAAAATTTCGTTCTCACCGAAAATAGATATTCATCACATCGATATAAAATGATAACAACTGAAACGAACTAATGAAATATTTCCCAATAATTTCCAACACTTGAGGCGTATAATTTTTCATCAAAACGAATAATTTCAACTTTTTTTTTTGAATTACACGTTACTAATATTAATTACTTTGTTCTGATTATAAACGCGTTTTAATAATACAGAATTGATGATAAAAAAACAACTTGATCAAAATAAATCAATAAAATATGATCTTCAAATTAACTTACTGATAAGATCAATAGTTCAAGTTCAAAAGTACCTATTTGAAATTATAAACCGAGAAAATACCGGCACATAATGAACCAGACACAAATGTTAAGACATTTACATTTTTTGCATCAAAAATACATTTTATCAACAAAAATTACGGTTTGAAAGGCATTAAAATTCCATAAAATATTTTCAATCGGTGTAATCCTATAAATTTTTTTGATACGATCAATAATTTGAAATATTTCTGTTTCAGTTCCAGGAACATATAATCTAGAATTATTTTCAAGTTTCTTTTTTCAAATAAAATTATATTCATCAAGAATCTTTTCATCACTGGCATTAATTAATATAATATTTCTAATCAAATATTTTCCACTTATAAAATTGTTTGATAGTAAAAATATATTAAAAGAATAATTTTTTGGCAAAAATTATATGAATACGAATACATCAGAAAACTGTTTGTAACTAAAATTAATTACTTAATAAAAAATGTCCTATCAATCAATCGGGTTCCATATTTTCTGATAAAGTTGAAATATTGAAGTACTTGACCAATTTTAATTCAATTGTGAGTCAATTTTCAAATTGAATTTTATCAAAATAACATGACCAGTAAATTTTATTTCATTAGTAATTTATTCTGATAAAATCAATCAATTTATGAATTTTATTACCTAGGTATCATTTAAAGATTTTGCTATCAGATAGTTTTCAAACTTTTTCATTCTTCTCACCAAATTTACGTCATAATTCTCAGAAGATCGATCATAATTGAATTCAATCAATAAAACATTTGCCATTAATTTCGTTCTAATAGCTTTTCAATTAGGAACTGATTTGATTGATATCTATTTCCAAGTTTACTGTTAATACAATCAATAATTGGCAATTTCTTCATTTTTTGCCAAATATATAGGTATGTATTTCCATCAGAAAACTAAAAATCAGAGCCGGTTCGAATGTGGTTACAGGGGAGAGGAAGAGAGACTTCCTCTTCCCATGATTTTCTAATTTGAAAAATTGAGTTTGAGCCAATTTATTTTGGAAGTAATGCTTTTTTTGTAAAATTTTTGTTTAATACCTAACCTATTGATAAAAATTGTTATAATTGTACTTCAAGTCGAAAAACAAATAGAAATTCTATTTCTGTCGAAAAATTTCGATTTTTTGCTCTTATTTCCCAACAATTCTGTTTTACAACTTTTTTTTGAAAAAATCAAATGTACAACATTTTTCCCTTCATTTTTCGAAAAAAATGTCATCTTTTCATTCAGTTTTCCGACTCAACCCTAATTTTTTGGAATAAAAATGCAAATTTATGGAGAAAAGGCAAGCCTCCTTTCTGTCTGCCTTCTCACAGTTCAGTCTGACTGTGGCAATGACGTACCCGGAAGGGCACGAGGTTCGAAAAAATCTGGTTAAATGCTCAATGAATAATAATTTTTTGTAAAAATTTTCAAATGTCTTGTTTTACGTAAAATAATCTCATATTTTGGACATTTTTGTTACAAATCGTGCTATTTTTCGATTTTTTTCACCGGAGTCCCATTTTTTGTTTTTAAATGGCCCCTCTAGTTACCTACATGTCTTCCCCCTCCATAATAAATCCTGGATACGTGTCTAGACCGTGAAGCAAAACTTGAATAAATCAGTTAAATGACGAAGGTAATTTTACACTGATTTAGAAAGCAAATACATACCTAGTCCAACGGGCGTTTAAGTAAAAACTTTTTTGCAAAAATAGTGTTTTGGTGCAAAATTTGGAAAATTATCCACTACATTTTGTTGAAACAAGAAAATTTCTGCAGAAAAACCCATTAAAATGCTGAAATTTAAAACTTCATTTTATCCAATTCCTACTTTAGTCGGTGGGGAGAACTTGAGACCCTGCTAATCTACCTCCTATATACGTCTCTGCAAAGAGAGCGTTTCAAAAAAAATTAGTTCACAACCAACGTAAATTTCAACAGATTTTTTTTGCTAGTGGATATGTGCTTTTTCTTAACAACTCAAAAGAAAACTTTGAATCAAAAAAAAAATTAAATGGCACAATTTTTAAAAGAATTGGTGAAAATGTGTTTTTTTTTAATATTATTATCAAATAAAAATTGAAAAAATTGAAAACTTGATGGACATGCAATTGCATCCTCTAGAACCCTTAGGTTTCCCATTTATCCCCATATAAAGTATTTATGGAAATTTTTTAAAGTTCTAGTCTAAAAATCACTAAAAATGGCATTGACAGGGTATGAAATTTTGAGATCAAAATTTGGTTACATAAAATCCACTCTTCCTAACAAGCTGAAATTGAGTCTTTAACTGTTTTAGTCCCTCTGGTCGTCTTCTTTCGCTAAGTCACCGAAATAAACCTAGATTATCATTTAAAATCGTAAATACCTACAAATTATTCATCAACGTAATGCATTTCATCTTCAAATTGACGAAAACAACAACAGAAAATTTTATACGATCTTAGCAGGGTTTTTTACTCATTTCAATTGATATGACTAACTAGTGAGTAATATGTACTTGATATTTAAATGAATTTTCGTAGAAAAATGATCATGCATAATCAACTAATCAATGCACTTCCTATTCGCTCACGCTTAAATTTTTCTCACGGACATTGCACGTTGTCGTATGAACGTAAAACTGATAATATCTGAATTCTGAAAAGAGAGAATTTACACATAACAATATTTGATTATCGTTTCCATTTCCGGTGCTACTTAGCTATCGATATTCATAAAATAGTTATATCTTGGTACACGTGAAAAGATTCCATTTTAGTACAAAATTAAAAAGAAGAAATTGAAAAGGAAATTATTAAAGATGTCTCTTTCTTTCTATGGCCTTGCTTACGAAAACCATTACCGCAAACCAGACCACACCGGCAACAGACATCGAAAATTATGGCAAAAATCGTGAAAAAACTGGCGAAAATTGATCATAAAAATTTCAGTTTCACTCCGGAAACATCTATTTAGCTGTTTCCTGTACGGTCGAAATTTTTCATAGCATCACATACTGGAAGGCATTGTCGTAGGTCCACATACCACTACATTATTCATGTAATTAATAGGAAAAAAAAAAACTGCATAACCAGTAGTTTACCTCATTCAATGAATTAACCACTTCTCATAATATTTGGCGCACTAATTCAACACCCTAGCGTATTTTTATCACTTTCTTTCGAGTCATTGAGAAATTTCATCAAATTAGCCGCGATGATCGTTTAAAATATACCATCTAGTGAGGGACGAAGAAGCACAGGAAAAAAACACTCCTCGGGACCGCCTCGTTGGTTATTAATCGCGTGTATACGGTAAAATGATTAAATAATGAAAGCCGTGAAAAATTAATGGTTCCAAGATCGATTTATGCGTTCGCATGTGCGATAATAAGCATACCGCGTCCACATTCCGGTAATATTTTGTCGGTTATCGTGTCTAGTGGATTGACTGCAGGCGCACCCTTAAACCAGAGCCCGAGCCAAGATGCCACATAAAATCTATGCGTCATCACGATTGTCCTTTACCTGTCGCGACACGCCACTTTGCAGACAACTCGTGTGAGCCAGAGCCTTTTATACGTGTACGATTCTTTTCTCTGCTTGGTTTTTTCCTCTTTTCGCCGCCGCACGCTGTTCCGTTATGTGAGGTTATTTACGAGCACTTGTACCGTAATAGAGTCGTGGGTTTGGGAGATTGTTGCTGCTGCGAGTAGAGTTGCTTTTGCTTGAGCTTCCATGTACCTAGACCTACACAGGGTTCTCGGTTTGACGTCATTATTCAGCTGGAATTCCAAAGTGGCTCGAATGCCAATTAATGGTGTATTTTCAGGCATCCTTCGAGTCAAATCCACTCCCTAAATCTGAATCATACCAATTTTGGCGAAACTCTGCTTTTTTGAATGAGAGAAATGAATTTTACCGAAAATCTGTGTTTTTTCGCTGATTTTTTTCATTTTTGTTAAAAATCACAGAGATTTTTCTGTCAAAAATCATAAACATTTTTCTGCCGAAGATCATAGAGGTTTTCTGTCAAAAGTCACAATCACAGAGATCCTACTGTTGAAAATCACAGAGGGTTATCTGTCAAAAATCACAATCGCAGAGAGTTTTCAGTCAAAAATCACAATCACAGCGAGTTTTCTGTCAAAAATCATAAAGATTTTTCTCAAAAATCACAATCACGAAGAGTTTTCTGTCAAAAATCACAATCACAAAGAGTTTTTTGTCAAAAATCATGAAGTTTTCGGTCAAAAATTATAAAGATTTTTCTGCCAAAAATCATAGATGTTTTTCTGTCCAAAATCACAATCACAAAGATCCTTCTATTGAAAATCATGGAGATTTTTCTGTCAAAAATTACAATCACGGAGAGTTTTCGGTCAAAAATCATAAGAATCTTTCCGTAAAAAATCATAAAGATTTTTCTGTAAAAAATCATGAAGAGTTTTCTGTCAAAAATCACAATCACGAAGAGTTTTCTATCAAAAATCATGGAGTTTCCTGTCAAAAATCGTAAAGATTTTTCTGTCAAAGATCATAAAGATTTTTCTGTTGATAATCATAGCGATTTTTCTGTCAAAAATTACAATTACGGAGAGTTTTCGGTCAAAAATCATAAGAATTTTTCCGTTAAAAATCATGAAGAGTTTGCTGTCAAAAATCACAATCACGAAGAGTTTTCTGTCAAAAATCATAGAGTTTTCTGTCAAAAATCGTAAAGATTTTAAAGATTTTTCTGTCAAAAATCGTAACGATTTTAAAGATTTTTCTGTCAAATATCGTAAAGATTTTTCAGTCAAAAAACCGAGATTTTCTGTCAAAAATCATAAAAATCTTAATGACAAAAATAAAATTACTATTACAGAGATTTTTCTGATGCAGGTTTTTCTTTTTCCATCAAAAATCAAACGAGATTTTCCTACCTATCAAAAATCACACGAGATTTTTCTGTAAGAAATCGCAATCACAGATATTGTTCTCTTGAAAATCACAGCGATTATTCAGTTGAAAATCACAATTACAAAGATTTTCCGTTAAAAACCAAAGAGATTTTTCTGTTAAAAACCAAAGCGATTTTCCTGTTAAAAATCATACAGATTTTTCTTCTGTCAGAAATCAAAGAGATTTTCCTGCCAAAAATCACCCAGATCTTTCGGTAAAAATTACCTACAGTGATTACAGAGATTTTTTTCTGTCAAAAAATCATAGATATTTTTCTGTAAAAATTCACCAAAATTGTTGTCAAAAATCACTGATTTTTCAAAGAAATTTACCAACTGTAATAAAAAATCAGTGTTTTGACTGAAAAATCGGTAAAATAATCCCTGATTTTCAGTAAATTTCATTTCACTGATTCAAAATGGCGGAATTTCGTCATATTTGACTGATTCAGGTTTAGTTAGCTTGGTCCCGGAAGATTCACAACAAAATTGCCAATTTATCGCAGAGTTCGTTGCCAGATACTCGTCCATATCGAAGCCTTATTCATCACCATGCTCTTGGAACTTTGAATAAAAAAACGTTTTCTCGGTTCGATTGAATGTATCGATGCGTTGGATATCTCGAGGCAACAAAGGTGGTTGCATCTTTTGCCGAAAATTCCCATACATCTACTATACAAGAACGGCCTTCGATACTCATTCTTATATACAGCATACGACATAGTCATCATCAAACAACGCGCCGAACCATCATTCATATTAGAATCCGAATGAATTCTTTGAAACTTGATTTTGATTATTACAACGCGGCGTACATAAGAAAAAAAAACTATATTTGGTAATTTATCGAAGAATTTTTCGCCTTTCAAAGAAAAGGGATCAATCGAAGCTTATTAATTTATACCGTGCATTTTCTACGCTTCTATTTTTTCCCTTCTCGTACGTCGAGTAAAATGACCGATTATTATGAGAACCAGTTCAGATGATTCTTTTGTTTCTGATATCCCTCAACAATACTACTGTTACCGAGTCATTTGTTTTCGAATGCAAACAATGCTACATTATTGAAGAATTGCCTTCAGATTCGAATATACTAAATTAGACAATGGCTCTTCAAATATGAATATATTATAGTCAACTTTTTAATTTTCAATTACAAACCCGAGCAGCGAGACATGTTCACATACTATCGGAATTTCTTAACCCAAAGCTATATACATTCAGATCTCCAAAACGAACAATAAACCTAGCTCCAAAGCGGTGGTTTTTTTTCTCTCCTACAATATCAAAAGAGAATACGACAGTACGACTTTTTCCTAGCCTTTATTCGTTAAATTACAAAATCGACCTAATATGCCGAAATTCGCACCCGAAGGCGATGCCATTTAAATCTATGAATCATCGAAAGTTATAGTACACCTAGGTACAATTTTTCACTATGCACCTGTCGCGGTGTCTACACGAAAGTCACCTTTTTTTTGTTGTCGTCGTTCCAACAAATTCGTTTCTGGCGAGAAAGTTGCCGACACGGTGAAGAAAAGGTCGGATAAAATTTCCAGTGAGAGTATATCACGTTAATATGAGAAAGTTGACAAATAATGGCTACACTGATTGGATAATAAATGGCCCAATTAGGTTATACGCTTTAGATATTTTATAGATTCGGATGGAACCGGCTGCTAACACGAGAAGCTGTAAATTCTGCGTAAATGACGCAGATTCAATGATTTGTAGAATTAAATTCTCAAATACCTATAAATTTTGGTAGGATTTTCTGATGTCCAAGATCTAAAAATCCAGAAGTAAGACCTCGGTAGAATTTTTATAGGATTTCAGAGTATAGACAGTGACTTGACCATGCATTCTATTTTTCAAGAAGCGGGTTTTTATTGAAAAATATTTAATCGAATTCTTAATCAAGCAAAATTTTGGAAAACACCCACCATTTTGTACATAATCCATGCAATTTATTAAACTAGAGAAAAAATTTTGACCGAAAAGTACGTTCAAGAATTCAAGATCTGAAATTTTACAATTTTTCTGATTTTTGAATCGTCGAAGGTATTTTACGTACCACCCTAAATTTCAAAATACAGAGAAATTTTTAAAAAATTGAGACGCACATATAAGGGAATTTTTTTTGAAGAATGACCATTAAAAAACAGAAAATTATTATTTTTTAATATTTTGCCTCTGGTTAAAGTGTTAGGGCTACAATAAAGTTGTCAACCAAAGAAATTTTCAAAATTTTACTTTTCTGAGCAGATCTTTTTTATTTCAGAATTAGCACAGTATCAAGTTTTCTTTCATTCAAACGCCTTTTTTTTACTTCCCCTCTAATTAATTCGATTAGAAAAAATGAGATTTTAAGCATCTTTAATTTTGCATAAAAAAGTGTTTTTGCGGTTTCATTTCAGAAAAAATTAGGTACTTAATCAATTTTAGTTGAATTTTCTGTGTTCGCATAGAAAATGAAAATTACAAATCCATACTTTTTGTGCAAAATTCTGAGTGGATCTCCCCCCCCCCCCCCGAAATACAAATGTTTGAACAATTTTGAATCTTATATGTAGAACAAAAAATTTGTGTTTTTTGAACTTTTGCTTCGAAAATTCAGACTATTTTGGTGTTTTTGTGCTCGGTTTCTGTGTTAGCCGTGAAATTATAATTTTTAGTTCAATTTATGATTTTTTTGTTACTTTCATAAAAAAAACGTGTTTTCCAATACCTACACCTGACGTTATACGTAGAAACCTACTCAGTATTTCTCTTTTTATTTTTTCCCAATGTTCACCTCATGGGCCGATACACAGCAATAAACCCCGACAACAAACCCTCACATCTAAACTATCCCTTAAACTGCTAGAAAAAAAATCAGAATTACACCTAAGACACAATTTCTACCTGTTTCTCGATCGGTAAACCTTAGAAAAGAGGAATTTACGTACACGGCGGACAAAAGATTCGAGTATGCGGCCCGGACCAAAGTGACATTCAATTTGAATCCAACAAAAGTTTTTTTATATGACTTGGCGACGTTATGTCGTCGAGAGCACATTGTAGTTTTTCAAGTGCAAACCTTCTTTCAAGATTTTGAAACAAAAAAAAAGGAAAAAAAAGAAATAAGAAAACAAATTATCATTCTCACGCGTGCACACCAGTTAGGGTCATCTTTCATATGCACTTTCTCGTCGACCACTCATCTCCATACGGTAGTTCGCGGAAATGTAAACAAAGCTATCTTGATTCAAAAAACACTCTAGCTGTGCACAGAGGCGCGATTTTTTCCAACCCGAATGATTTCTGAGATGCCAAAACACCGTGAAATTCATTTTTTAAACTACTTATGAAAAGGCTGCTTGGTTTGGGAATTACGAAGTGTTTGAAATAGGTACTGATGCATTTTTGTTACTTATTGAATTTTCTGATCTTCGTTATAATGAAACATCAAAAATATTATTTTTTTGCGATGTATTTTGATCATGACGAATACCTAAAGACGGGGAAAAAATCGTTCGTGAAGAACGAAAAAAACCCAACCAATGTTTCTTTAATTTTTCTCAATCAAAATTACAGAATAACGAGATGATAAAAAAGAGATATTTAAAATTAAGTATATTTTCTACGAAAAAAATGTTATGTATTGCCATTTTTCAACGAAATTTGACTTGATTGAGCTCTTGATTTCCGACGAAGGGTTACCACTTTTTAATCATAATGAATTCCAATTCAATTTTTGGCAACAGTGATTAATTTTTCAAAATCCAAAATTTCCAATAAGTACTCGTAGGTAATAATCATAGAAAAGTTGTTTTTTTTCAAAATTGTACAAAAAAACAAATCTTGAAAAAATACTGAAAATTGTACACAGAAACAGAATTAAATTGCAAATGTAATTTTCCAGTGTACCAAATTCTCTGTTCACTTGAACAGATTATTTATTGATTTTACAATCTCATTTCTTGGAAAAATCGAAGTCTTGAAAAAAGAAATTCAAGGAACAATTCTAAAAAAATTTCTGAACCAAAATTTGATTCTTGGAAATCCAATCGACTACATAAAAATATTCATCATTTAAAAAATGTACAAAAAAAATTAATATAAATAGCAACTTTTAATAAATGATCAATAAAAACTACCACTGTAGTGTTCATTAAATAATTCGAAGAATACAATTGAACCCAGCCCTCAGTGGTCCATAAAAAAATTTAACCGACCAAAAATGAAAAAACTGAATTTCATGAAAAAGCAAAACAATGGTTTCTCCATGTCGTATAGTCCTCAGGGCATCAAGTATCTTATGCGCGGGTGTCTCCGCGAGCAACTCGTTGCCATGAAACCCCCGAAAGGAGGGCCGTTTATACAATGAGCCGGTTTTGCGGATACGTGTGCATTCATCAGACCACCCTTACGTGTTCAATATTGAGTGAATGTTTTTTGTGCAATCGTGTTTTAATAATTTTTTTTCGCGTTTTAAAATGATGCAAGCCGTATAAAATAGATTTGAAGTAAGTTCGGGTTTGGGGTTTGTTACATTCGATTCCTTAGACTTTTCGGAGTCAGAGTAGATATTTTTTCAATATTTTTTTTGTACTTCCAGGGGGAGGCGGTGAGCCAAATCAAATTGCAAATCAGGTCCAAAATAGGAAAAGTACACCAAATAGATATTTTCGATGAAAAAATTATAAATTGAACTCCACTCCAGGGATATTTAAAGTCCCTGAGTCCAATTTTGGAGTTATTCTGACCTCAAACCCTCACCCATGAACAAAGGGGTGAAGGAGTGGGATGATATGAAAAAAGTTCCGACAATATCAAGTGGTATCAAAATCTATGTTTTTTGACCTTCCGAGTTCATTTCTGTGGTCTTTTACTCATAAAATCCAAGAGGGGTTCTACAGGGGGTTGGTGTAAGGGGCCGAAATTGAAAAATTTAATTCCATGAATGATCTCTCGTGTTTTATGTACAATATACTAGCTCTTAATTATTTTTGCCATAACTAATTAGGATTTCGACCATCCAAGCCCAAATTCATTCTAATTTCAAAGTTAAAATTTTTTCAATTCAATTTTTTTAAAAGTTGTATTCAATTTTTGAAAAACGATGATACAGAGGAATTTGATTAGGAAGAACTTGATTAATTGTAGTTTGTACATTAATACACTTGGATTAATTTTATAAATTGAGATCAACTTATTAAGAAAATAAATGCTCTTTTAGTCTAAAGCAGTAGAAACATGTTAGAAATGCCGAAAAACACAAATCATTTTGATATCCTACATGAATTTTTTCGAAATTTTGAGATTTGCCCTATCCCTAGGAGCCCAATTTTGAATTAACGAACAAATAAACTTTAAAAAATTTTCGGGAGGGTTAATAACATACATTTTAATACCCGTATGAACTTTCTCGAAATTTTGAGTTTTCCCCTCCTCTCCTCACACAATCATTTTTTCAAAGGGACTGGTGTGGTAAGGGGGTGATTTGGTCTCTGGTAGAACTTGATTAAAATTTTTATGGCATTCGATTTGTCTTAGTAGAAGAAGATTTAGAGTGCATGAGCAAATTTTTATCTCACCCTGGGGGTGGGGGGGGGCCTAGGCCCCAAAATGCGCGATTTCCAAGCTAAGAATTCTATCTTTGCGAGTTTTCAACCGATTTTTTTCAAACTTGGCACGTAGGTAGAGGTACTAGAGAGGAGTATGCTGAAAATTTTCCTGATTTTTCCGATCACTTTAATGACCTTGAGTTGGCCTTTGAAAATTTCAAAATCACCCAGGGGGCATAATTTTGAGATGGGCAGAAAAATAATTGTTTTCAAAGTTTTTCGAACCTCTCAGAATTTTTTCAAATTTTTTCGAATGGTAGAAGTTGGTCAAATATTCAAAAAACCAGTGTAATTTGTTGTTTAGCCCAGGAAAAATAAGATCAAAAAAGTGCGATTTTGCGGGATACACTAACGATGCGCCACTTGAGTACCGAATCATGGATAATGCTGCGCAGATACGTTCTATTTATGATTATCATGATTACGACTTTAAAATCATCCTCAAAAACTTATTCCTTTTCCTTTTCCTACTCTAAAATTTCGTTTAAAAAAATTTTTAGTTTAAACTTCAAGTCAACATTCGTTCTCAACTTTTTTTCTAACCCTGATATGTTTTTGTTTTCTACACTTTAATTTTTTCAATTCAAACTCTTGAATTTTTCCAATTTTTTTCGAACTTTGAAATTTTTTATTAAATTTTTATCAGCAACGAAATATTCATCTTCTGCTATAGTTAATCCTAAATTTTTTCTCCTACTTTTCTGAAACGACGTAGTGAATAACAAATCTGTAGACTTTTTTGCTCAACTCTACAATTTTTCTCCAACTTTTGAGAATTTAATTTTTATTTTAAAAATCGAGTTGAATTACGCCTGGGATGAACGTTTTTTTTTTTTTTTTTAAATTTAATTTCATTCAACGAAGACTCTGCGACTCTGCGTACTATAGAAGAACAAGAAAAAATTTTGAAGCTGAAAAAATTTGAGAAAAATTTTGGGGTTGGAAAAAATAGAGAAAAATTGTAGAGTTGAAAAAGAAATAGTTTTAAAAATTTCAAGATTAAAAAAATTGAAAAAAATTTAGAGTAGGGAAAATTTTAGAAAAAGATTTCAAATTGGATGAAATTTCGAGAAAAAATTTCAAAGACGATGAAATTTATGGTTGAATTGAAAGAGAACAAAAAATTTAGAAAAATTGAAGGATTGGAAAAAATTAAGAAAAAATTAGTTTGGATGAAATCGCGAAAAAAATTCATAATTCAAAGTCGAAAAAATTCAGATTGGGAACAAATTTAGAAGATATTTCAATTTCAAACTACGTGTAGCCCTATGTGAAATTGTGATTGTGAATGTGAATACGACCGTGATGAAAATTTTTGATTGACGATGTGATCATCGGATCTCCGCGAACGGCGTTTCTGATTGGCAGATTACCATAAAGTGGCGCATCGTTAGTGTATCCCGCAAAATCGCCAAAAGGCGTGCTTTAAAAAGATATTATGTTAATCGCAATTTTATCACTTGAAAAGCTTCTATGTCATGTCCAGAGTCTATGATGAAGTTTCACTGCCCCAGCCCTATTGATTTTTGTGGGGTTGGGGGGGGGGGGCTTTATGGGATAGAAAATTGTTTTGCATCGATTTCTTTCAAATTCATGTGAAAGGTTATTTCGGGGTAGAAGTACACCCGAAAAAAATTCCAGCTCCTCTCGACCCCATGGGGCAGAGCCATCACTTCCCAAAGTTGGAACAAAATTTTCATTTTCACGCGAAATGTCACTTTAAGGTTGTCTGTATAACGAGGCATTTTTTACTAAAAAAAACTACGATCTGTATACTCTCATAGGGATGGGGGGAGGGGTAAACACCGTGAATGAGAAGGTTGATAGGCTAGTCGGATTTGTCATCTCAAAACGTGCATAAAAAATACCAAAATTTTTTCAAAATTAAAATTGTGAAGCGGTTTTTTAATCGAAAGACTCGTTTTTTTTGTCATTTCAGTCAAATTCAAGGTCATTAGAACGGTCAGAAAAATCTAAAAAAATTTAAGCATACTTCCTTCCAGTACCTCTACCTACGTGCCAAGTATGAAAAAAATTCCTTGAAAACTCGCTTAGATAAAATTTTTAGCTTGGAAATCACGTATTTTGGAGCTCCAGCCCCCCACGTGCGAGCTAAAAATTCGCTCATGCCCTCTAAAATTATCTCCTACCAAAACAAATCAAACGACCTAAAAATTTTAATTAAATTCCACCAGATACCAAATGACCCCCTCAACACCCCAGAGCCTTTTGAGTTTTGCCCCCACCCCCTGCCGGAGCCCAATTTTGGGTTTCCAACAAAACCAATATCAAAAATAGATTCAGCGCTCTAAAACAAACCGGGCAGTGATTTTCATTTCCATTTTAAATATTTTTGGCCGGCTAAATTTTTATATAGACCACTGTGAGCCTTCTTCCGCAATATCGACAAAATGTTCAACATTTGTGTAAGAAAACTAGTATACGAATACTTTAAAGGCGAATCCGAACGAGATACTGCACTCTGGATGGATTTTTCCAGAATTTCAATGCCATCGAAAAAGTTGGCACTGTTTCGCGTATAACAAATAACTTGGCAGCGCGATTTATGAAAATTTTGTACAATTTTCAATCAGGTTTACATGATTTATCTGTTATTTTTTCTAATTACGTAAAAAATTAATAAGATGATTCGAAAAACAACAAAATGAAAAAAAAACACATTTTACGTAAAATGTTGAAAATTATAAAGTCGTAGTCGATTTACCGTTTCACACTTATGGAAACCCGTTATCATGAAAACTACTGCAATTGAGTAAACAAACGTAATTTATTAAATCAACATTGATAGGTCAATGACATTTACCAAAGAGATATAGAACTGCGTTGGTTTTTATGCCTCAACTTTTTCGAAAATTGAACTGGAATCTTTCTCGCTTCTTTTCTACTTTCCTTTTTCTCGAAAAATGTGATGGATCGATTCCTAGGTGAGAAAATTGTAAGTACCAAATGAAATCTTTCCCACTTCTTTTCTACTTTCATTTCTTCTCGAAAAATGTGACTGGCAGACTCCTGGGCCAGAAAAGTACGAAACTAGTTCAGCGAAAGGATTAAATGAGTAATATTTTCGTGGAATAGATTAAAATATTTTACGAATTGCAACAGGGAAAGGATATAGGATTATTATTGCAGTCAATTAGATAATAGATTACTTATCTCCCCTATTTTACTTTACCACATGTTCACATTGTCCACTTTTCCTCTTCACAAATCTCTTCCGGACATGTAGTTACATTTTAACTGGAGAAAATACTTGAAATTCCTAAAAAATCTCCAAACTGAAAAATAAACCCCTACAATACACATTTCAACGCATTTCCTTTTACAATTATCCCACAAAATAATAAAAGTACCAACACGTCGAGTTGAAATTCTCGGAAAAAAGAACCATCTCAAATAGACAAATGCCACCAACACTAATGATACGTGTTAAACAGCCCTCAAAAAATGCATTCTTCATCTGGTCTGGTATCCCTTAGAAATTATTTTTTCGCGGAATTATATTCACCAATTATTCAGGAAACGCTGACAATTGAACTGTAAACGATGCCAAAGTTGTAAAAAAATACGTTTATTAGAGAATTATAACTGCATTATTTAGACGTTGGAAAGCAAACAAAAAGAAGAAACCTGCGGACTTGTTTTGTAATGCCACCTTACCACAACGCAGCACGTCCCAGCCTCCATCAACCTTTCCAGGAATCGAGACCTTAAGCAGCGAAGCTACTAAAACGGCAAATATGAGCAATAAAAAAATCACCAAAAGCAAACAATACCGGAACGGGCCGACCGCGCGGTCTTGAAAAAAAAGTAAAGTTCAACGGTTTGGCAAAAATTCGCCTCTTAATAAATCACTGACTAGATTTCACATTCGCCAAAGACTTTTACCGCGTTTGTAAATCGTCATGTGGAGATTTAAAATGTCACCGGGTAAAAAGATCTACTCTCTTTTACCGAGAATACGGTGCGATAACCTTTTACAAAAAAATCAACCTCGAAGGTCCTTTGAAAACGCTTCCAGCATCAACAAAAGTCTTTCACAATAACAATCAAATACAATGAAACTAAATGAAGATACCTAAAAGGTACGGTTCGTTTTTTTTCTACTAAAAGCATCGTTTTCTACGAATCATTAAGATGTAGGATACTATTTTCACGACGAATCGAAGAATAAAATAAAAAGAAATTATAAAAGATAAAAAGAAAGAAAGAGAAACACTAAAACCACCGATCAGCCTTAAGTAGTGAAAGAATTTTCGCTGTCATTAATACAAAGATTACTACTGATAAATTATTGACTTTATGAACGTTTGAAATATAGTACGTTAAATATGTATTCCATCCAGGCATATTAAACGACGAATAGAATTTCAAGAATCTTTCGATGACGTAATTTTTTTTTCACTCGATAATATAATGAACCAGTTTGTTCAACTTTCGTATACTGTAGCGGATTCGAGTTACATCAACATTTATACCTACTATACATTTAAATTCCAAATTCAAAAATTTGAAAATCAACCTAGAATTTTAACGGCGACAAGAGTCGACGATAAATTATAACGCGTGTATTTCAACGACCGACAATTTACTACGGAGCTAATTCACCTTATGAACCTCGTATCTATACGAATAAGGATTTCCAGTTTTGGAAAAAATATCTATTCGAGTAAAAAATTATCGTAAGGAATTTTTCGCGGTTTGTAGAGGTTTTATACGCGTAGAAAAAAATTACAACGATGAGAAGACATTTCAAGAAAAAAAGTACAAGATTCTAATTTTTATCAATCACAGGGCATTTTTTCAATGAAAATGAAGCTGAAAAACAACCATCTCACTTGGATTTAAAAAATCAACCGGAATAAAAATCACCTTCACAATATTATAAAAATAATTTGAAAATATTGAATTTTTTCACAGAAATACATACGTAGATTACGTACCTAGGTTGCTTGATAGCAGTTGATCAATTTTTGATATCTCCTTCCCCCTCCAAAAAATCCTCCTACTTTGTTTCAATATGTATCCTATTTTAAATTTTTTTGCACACAATTTGAAATACATAATATGGGTTTTTTCCTCAAATTTTTATGTTAGTTTTAATAATTTCTACACCTTCAAATATTTTGTGAAATCCAAATAATCGTCATTCATCATGAAAACAATTATTTTAAGGATGTATATCAAACTAGAATTGAAAGGTGTGCCTAAAAATATTAGGACATGTATAATATTAAAGAAATCTATGATGAGAAAAAAAGTGAAAAAAATTTATATTTTCTTCCAGGAAAAAAACATTTTTTGTGACCCGAATTTCGTTCCTTTTACCCCCCCCCCCCCCCCCCAACCACAATATTTTTCCAAGTTTTACTTATATTGAAAAATGCTGTTTCTCATCCTTCCAATTTTAAAACGCATTTATCATATGTAGACGGATTTTTCTTCTCTCCCAACCCTCTCACTTAATACATTTAATTTCATTCCAACACTGGTATTAAAATTCTTACTTAGAAACTTTAAAAATGAAAAATAAGCCAAATATTTTGAAATATTGAAAATTTTTATGTCAAATAACATCGAAAAATTTTATTAAATTATGAAAATGCGATCAAAAAAATCATAGAAATCAAAATTTAACAATACAATGGGGAAATTAACGAAAATCGAGGTGTTTTTTGCAAAAGAAAATTCAGAATACATTCATCACATCATCAGCTACCTGCCAAAAATTTTTAACATAAAAAGTCGCTCTTAGTAAAATTAAAATAAACTAATTACAGGCATCATAGCGAAATTTTTGAAGAAAAAATAAGTAACTTTCAGTAACTTTTTTTGAGCAAAAAGTGAGAAAAAAGTGACCAAAAAATGACCAAAAATTAACCAAAAGTAAACAAAAACTCAATTTTTTCGAGGGGCAAATGTTTTTTTACAGTTTTCTGGGGGAGGGGGATTTTTTTGTAGTTTTCTACAAACATTTCAAAGATAAATCAACTGAATTAAAAGACGTGAATAATTTCATTTATTAAATTCCTTCGTCGAAACAACAAACAAACTAGCAAAAATCAGTTTTTTTTTTCTTGAAGAATTTTTTAAAATAACAATTTCTACGCAAAAATTTGAATTTTTGCCTGGAAGTACGAAGAAAACGTGATTTTTGAGGGGAAAAAAGTAACCAAAGTGACATGGGTTTTGACTGCAGCCATGATTCCTAAAATATGAGGAGGAGGAAGATTCAACCAAAAAAGGACAAAAATTTCACAATCAATTTCATCAATTTTGATTCGCAATTACTGTTTTGTTTCTTAAAAGGATAATGACCTATGAAGGCCTAAAAAAGTAAAGAAGAGAATAAAATCTAAAAAAGGGCTTCAAATTTAAAATCTTTCAGAAATTATTTTCGAGTAGAAAGGCCTAAATCTTGACATTTAATACAGGATAATTTTTTATCCACATTGAAAATTAAAAACGAAAAAAATGTTTCAAAAAAATTAGATTCGAAATAATCTTGAAAATTTTCATGTTGATAAATGTCGAAAAATATTTCAATATTGTGGTGAAAATTTCAATATTTGACGATCTGTACGAGCGACGTTAAAATTGACAGAAATCGATGGTATTTTAGTGGCAGCAAGATATCAATTTTATCGGTTACCAACATTTTTTTTAAATTTCGAACTCTATCAATAATTGAATTACTTACTTATATTAATGTAGAAAAATAATATTGATTTTTTTTTTCAATATATTGCCAAAAAAAAATTGTAAGCAATCTTTCTCTGAAATTGAACTTGAATCACTTTAGAATATAAAAGACATGAGCTTAAGATTTATATTCGTAAACTTTTCCTTTCTCTCCGCAATCCCCTCACATCCTAGAGAGTAAACTCCGTGCCATTTCGTCCTCATAAAAGTAAGATAACCTATCTAAATTCCAGTGATAAATTTTTAAAAATGAAATGGTATCACTGATAGAGTTTCCTTCTATGATGACTTCTTGTTTCACATCAAAATATAAAAAGTTCAGAATTTCGAAAAAATTACAGTTTATATTTATTCTTTGGGTTGAACTAAGGTAGAACAGGAATCATCTCGCCCATCCACTAATTACGATACCGTAAAACGGGGCGAATCGGGAATGGGGGGGCTATTTGGGAAGTGCTTGTTTTGTTTGGTTCAATGGCAACCCTGCGTGACTCAGGTAACTTATAACGGCAGTTTCAAGTTTTTTTGGGTAGGGTAACACTGTACCAACATTTTTTGTGTGTTGTCCCGGTGTCTCGCCAATATTTACATCAGTGGTGCCAGAAACAAAAAAATTGCAAAAAATGACAATTTTTTAGGACTTTCTAAATTTGGTATGGTTAGTTATATTCTGATGGTGTAAAAAATCAGTATAAAATTTTATATTATGTAAAATCCACCGTAGAATCGATTGCCGTTGGATTCACTAACTAATATGTAAAGGTATGCGAGATATTCACGATTTTACCACTATGGGGTTATTCGGGAAGTCATGTTTAGACATGTACAAAACCATTTTTAATATATTTTAACGGGCAAAATTATAAAAAATATATTGTTTCATATGTAAAATTTCACGTAGAATCGATTGGCGCCATTGTTGAGACGCCATCTTCTATCATTTGCAAGATAATCACGATTTTTCTAAAAACAGGGCAAAATTATACAAAATGTAAACAAATAAATTTTAAATAATTTTAAATCCACATCAAAGATTGATATTTGTTGTTTTTATATCTTAATCATGAATATTTGTTGTTTTCCACATTTAGCTGCCATTTTTTACACAATGTAACACAATACTTTTCGAATTCCCAAATAGCCCCATTTTCAGGGTAATTTTTGGAATGACTTCGCGCAATGCTAGCGCCGAAAGGAAGAGGGGTGAAAATGTGAACTAAGAATAGAATTGTAGAGGAAGGTTGGGCGAACATTTTGACACCAGAATGAGCATTCTAGACATAATACAGCCGAAGTTATGAGGAAAAAAGTGCAAAAAACTTCCCGATTCGCCCCATTTTACGGTAGCACATGCATGTTTAGTGACATAAATTATATTTGAATCAGACTTTTTTGGAAATTTACATTCTGTTTCAAGTTGAAAAATTATAAAAATCATAGACATTTTGAAACAGAAAATTAGGAAAAATCCAATTTTATTCAGAAATTTTTGATTTTTCTCTCCCTACAATGAGCTAACTTTGATTCATCCCTGTGTTATTCACATAAAAGTTCAATGTTTCTCATCCCTACTGAAAATTTTGCAATTTTGGAATACAGACATGATTTTGAAAACAACAAATTTTTCAAAATTAGGTCATCATAGTCAAAACTGTGCTTTTTTATAAGGACAAAATACCGTTATCAATTTTTCAATTCAAAAACATCAATATTTTTAAAGCTACATCAACAAATAGTCATTTTAAACTGAAAACTTACCCCAATCGAATTATTTCTTCACCACATTAATCCATTTCCTCATCTTACGAATCCCATTCCTATAAAAACAAAAAACAAAACACAAATCAATACCATACATCAATTCGATTTGAACCAACCAACCCCACCTCTAAGCCCATATCTATCAACAAAACTGCCCAAGAAGCTACACCTCCGGGCCATCGAACACTTCTCGGTTCTCGATCGAAAAATCCGACCCATTGGATCGATTCGGAACGCAATACCGACGCATTAAATGGCAGAATGGGAAGGCGGTAGGAGAGCACGAAACCGTACCACAAAATCAAGCCATCGATAAAGTTGCATTGCATCTGGAAGACCACTAAAGTGGTTATACGTAAAATGCACCAGGACGTGTACTACAAAAATGCAAATTACACAGGTAGAAAACAAACCAAATTAATGTTGTGTCAGAAAAAAGGATGAATTTTCGATTACTATCTCGTCGATACGAATTTTATTGATATTTAATGACGTCATAACGCATAAACCGGTTACCATCAATAAACATTTGACAGATAAACGGGGTTCTGCCTCTGCCTGGTGAAATATTTTCCATTCGGGTAACACTGAGCGATTTGCAATTTATAATACACATTTTATATAGGTTTAATAATGCATTACGATAATTTATAAATCACATTGATCAGAAAAAATCAAATCAAAGGGTTATAATCTTTCTCTCAAAAGGCTCTCTCGAACATTTAACGATTGTCGAGTCAAATTGACGAATTGTATGTCAAGGTTACGCTTACACATGAATACCATTCGGGTACATAACAATTCGATCTACAATGTGCAGAGTTTGCGATTTCACAATAACGAGACTACACCACCGTATAAATTATTATTCCTTTCGATACTGCGATATAAAAAACACGAACAAAAAATAAAGTAAAAATAATCTTGACAAATTTAAATTAGCCGAAATCATAAACAACGTAGTTACGCGTACATTTGAAATAATTAAAGAAATCGTAAATTCATCAAAGTTGTCACTTTTATTTGCCAGCGAAATGGCAAAATGACCAGCAGTCTTTACCTGCTACACCAATAAACATCTGCTGGTAAAAAAGTCACGTACGATTTGGAAGACTTTGGAAAGACAGAGAGAGAGGAAACCCTCGCTGTTTAGCGAAACGAGGTTAGTAACCTGTTGAAGATGGAAGCAGAAAAAAAAGGTCATTCTTTTCACGATTTTTACAATAAAACCGCCATCTAAAACGTGCGATTTTCTCAAACGGAAATACATACCGAGCAGAGTGAACAAATTTATAACCTTAAAACTGTACGCTCGCGGTTGAGTGTCGACGTTCGAAGGGATGAGCGACGGAGTCTTAGTAATAAACGCTCCAGCTTCGTTCCGCCTCCGAGAGAATAAAAATTTCCACTGCAGAACTACGAGAATGTTACCCGGTGATAATCAAATACAAGACCAGTAGTCCACTCTCTCATTTATAAATCAGTGAAAATTGTCAAAAATCACTGGAAAACAGTCAGAATTGCAGCATAGTAATAAATCAGTGGAAAAAATTTCACTGAAAGCAAACAGTAAAAAAATTGCTGAAAAATCAGTGAAAATTCACTGAAACGTCAGTACTTAAAATATCTGAAATTAGCTGAAAAATCAGTAAAATTATTTGAAAAATCAGCGATAATTCACTGAAAATTAAAGAATTTCGTTGATTTTTCCTGTGCTCCAATTCTGACTTTTTTTCAGCGACTTTTCACTGATTCAAAATGAGAGAGCAGTGCAATTGGATAAAAAAAATGGCAAAGTACAAAAATAACTCCCATCAAAAGTTTTTTCGGCTTAATTGACTACGAACAGTATACCAAACAATATTCGAAGAGGTCCTGGTTCCCAAAGGGCACCGGACTCCTTTGAGGGGGGATTGAACCTCCGCAAAATGGGTTTTTTGCTTATATAACTTCACGAAAACGCAATTTTTCAAAAAATTACATACAATGTACCATATTAATCTACCTACGTTAAATTTTCTACAAAATAGCAATCCTCGTTTTTTGAGTAGAACGCGTATTGAGCCCACAAACGCCCCTACAAAACCCTCGTATACAGGAAAACAGTCGTTAAGAGCATTACTTGGCGACTTAAAATTTATGCCAAAGGCCAAAGGCATACAAATAAAGATAGAACTTTCTGGTTTGCGGTATTCGATTCCTTGTAAAATTTCTAGTCGGAAAAGCTATTTTTCAAATTTTTTGCAAAAAAGAAGGATGAAAAAAATTTAATTAGGTTCCAGAAGGTAGGTATTCAGAACTTCTGAATCAGTTTCTGAGTTCATTTTGACCTCAAAGTTAAACCAGATCCCACAGGGCCGAGTGGGAGGGGTCGATATCTCGAAAATATCGAGTGTGGTATCAAAATCTATGATTTTTCACTCGTGGAGTCCATTTCCGATATCATTTCATCGGAAATCCCCCTCCCCCCGAACCCATGGGAAAGGTGGTGGGGAAGGGCCAAATTCAACATTTTTCATAATTATCAAGTGAGGTGTCAAAATGCATATTTTTTGGCCCCTAGAATCCATTTCTGAGGTTATTTTCTTTCCTAATCTAAACCACGATCCCCTGGGATGGGATATCTGCCCCCAACGAAAAACATAGATAAATCCGCAAAATTCGTGTTCTATTCATTTTCTACAGATTTAATAGATAAGAGAAGCATTTATTCGTCGCCAAGTTTGTGTATAAATCATTTTTTGTTAAGGAGGAGGAAGGGTATCCCGTCCCAAGCAATCGTGGTTTTAGTTAACCATAGAAATAAATTCTACGGGTCAAAAAACATACATTTCGATACCCCACTTGATAATTATGAAAAATTTGGAATTTGGCCATTCCTCACATCCCCTCCATGGATCCTTTTTGGGTTTTTCGATGAAATGATATCGGAAACGGACAAAAAACCATGGATTTTGATACCACACTCGATATTTTCGAGACATCCTTTCACCTCAACCCTCCCTCCTCCCCGCCACTATGGGTTCTGGTTTAAGATCAGGAGTGAAAATAATCTCAAAAATGGATTCTAGGGTTCAAAAAACATGCATTTTGACACCCCTCTTGATAATTATGAAAATTTTTGAATTTGGTCCCTCCCCACCACCTTTCCTATGGGTCTTTTTTGGCGGTATTGATGAAATTATATTGAAAATCAACTCCGCGGGTAAAAAAAACACGGATTCTGATACCACACTCAATATTTTTGAGACCTCGACCCTGTGGGATCTGGTTTGAGTTTGAGGTCAAAATGACCCCAGAAATGGATTCAGAATCCAATTTGCAGTAAATTTGACTTAAATTAATATGCAAATTTTTTGAAAAATTTCGTTTTCATGAAATTATAAGCAAAAAAATATTTTGGGAGTGCAACCCCCTCTCAGGGTGGTCCGGTGCCCTTTGAGAACCAGGACCTCTTGGAATATTATTTGGTATAGTGTCCTGAGTCAATTAATCCAAAAAAACCTTTGACGGGAATTACTTCTGTACTTTTGTCTAAATGCACTGGACTATAGGTAACACCAAACAGTACATATAAAACGCTCTTTAAACATATGGTATAATAATCGGGTGTGACCTCTGATATTTTCAACAAGTTGCCAGTAGGCTACTCGGAGTTGTATATCGTTGTCCGCTGTATTTTTAATGCCAGGTGTTCAATTCAATCTAACAAGCTAGAAAAAGCCAGCGCAGTACCAGTACAGGCCTTGAAACGAAGCCAAACCAACACAACATTTAAAATCTAATCTGACGTTTTGCCCACCGGCCATTTGTCACCGATCAAGAGATGAGACAATCTTCCACCACGATTATCTACCATCGCTAAATGTTTGTTTCATTTTCCATGCTCCGTGCTTCTTGCTGCTGCCATGCTGATGCTGGGCAACCACAGCCACACATATCGTGCGCATGTGTGCGTGCCTATCTCTCGTTTGGTTCTTCTCTGTAGCTATACCGCAGCCTCCTGTATGCTGCCTTCTGTAAATCTCAACTTAGCTGAGGAAGTAATTTTTTCTCGATCCTTATTTCATTTCCTCTCTCTCTGAATGAGTTCATGTGTTCACTTTGCAACGAGCAAAAAGTAATTGCGAAGAAGAAAAGAATTCTAGACATTAGAAAAATAACTCCAAAAGGCCATATTTTTTACTTAAAAAAATCATTTTTCAAAAACTTGAATAATTTACATCCCATGGCGAGTGTTCTGGATCCAAATAATTCTACCCATCATCAGAGTTCCGAAATGAAATAAATTAGACAGTATTAGGAGAACTGAGATATGTACATGAATATTGCGCAAGGGGGAGGGGGGAGGAAATGAGAAATTTACAAAATCTAAAATTTTGAAAAAGTGATAAAAATTTGAAAAAATCGAGTACTAGTTGTTGACATTAAAATGGAAATGTTTGTGAGAGGGACCGAGAGGAGGGGTTGTAATTATAATTTTGAAGAAAAAATCTGGGCGAAAAAATACCAAGAAACTGATTTTCCGTTGAAATGATGGATTTTTCGATATTTTCTCATCAAAATGTGATTGTGATATGATTTTAGCGTTCCGATAATCGATTGTTCGTCAAACTCTGATAAATATTTTGACGTACCTATCATTGTCTTTTCCAGAGCCCCCCCCCCTCAATTTAGGTTGTATTTATAAATTTACATTACACTTACATCAAGCATTAAAAAATGAAAAAATGTCTTTTCAAGGCATTAAAAATCCAATTTTTTCAAAGCTTTGCCCTCGCTTCTCTCAGGCATGAACAAAATTACAATTCTATGATCTATCTGAGACGAAATTGCGGAAGATGTCTCCCTTTTTACCCTTCCCCATTTTTAGCAGGTGAAAAAGTCAGTTCCCCGTTTCCACTTCGAAAAAGCAAAAAAAGTTGCCCAACATACTGCCCCTTTTGTGCCCCCCCCCATTTTCAATTCTGACGACGCCACTGGTCTTTTCATCACCATTGCACTTCCCAACAGTTCACTTTTTATTTAAATTACTTTCGTACCTGAAAATTCTTCATTTGGCTACTTTGATTGAAATTCAAAAGTTTGATTTATTAATTTTAGTCAAAACTATGATAATGAATTTTCGTTTTTTATTTTTCTTCGGATTCATGGTGTCTGATGGATTTGAAAAATTAAAATTTTTGCTATTTTCTAGATTTTCTTACCATTTTCATGTCATTTTGCCTGCTTTAAATTTGCCAAAAAAAAGAACTCTTTTCTTATCCTTCGTTTGAATAATTTAAGGAAAAACGAAAATGTTGAAAATCCCAACTTTTTGCAGTAAAATCATAAAAATTCTTGCAGGTTTCTAATTATCTTGCTACTAAAGTGAAATGTTTCCTGTTTTCTAGTTTTCCTTGCCAGGAAGTAGGCTTCATGAGATTGGATACTTGAATAAAAAAAAATTAAATCGCACGTGATATTTCACAGACAGATTTACAAGGGAGAAGGGAAGGAAACAGGGAAGTTTGAATAACTAGACAACTCAAAAATTAAAGAAAAAATAGGTAATGATAAAAAGAGCTTTGAACCTTTGAACGTCTCTTGCCAATAAAATTTTCGTTCTCGCTCAATAATTTTATTTTTGCTATGAAAAATCCTCTTCTAGAGAGCCTGGTTGGTTACTCTCTCATTCTGAATCAGTAAAAAATCACTGATACAGTCAGAATTGCAGTACAGGAAAATTTTCAGCGATTTTTCACTGATTATTCAAAGAATTTCACAGAGTTTTCAGTGAATTTTATAAATATCATCGAGTTTTCAGCGATTTTTCACGGATTTCCAGTGATTTTCTTTCACAGACTCGCTTTCAGTGAAAAAATTTAACTGTGCTGCAATTCTGACTGTTTTTCAGTGATTTTTGATAAATTTCACTAATTCAGAAATGAAAGAGTACATCACTATTTATTATAGCCTCTTCTATTCCTTTCTCCTTTGAATTCACAAAACAAGGATTGATTGGCATGAAAAAATAAATCACGAAAAGGATTCATTATCTAAAATTTGAATAATTTTCCATTTAAAAAATCTAGAATTCAAAATACAAAAAATGTATTTGCTCAAGTGAATAAAATTTAAACCCTTCGGAAAATCGAAATTGCAAACAAAACTCCAAAAAGAACTCCAAACACATTCCAAAAACTCAAGTTTCAATATTTTCAAGCAGTCACTCGCGTAATCAAACAAGAAACAACGTTTCTTTTTCAAGTCTGAAAAAAAATCATTCGTCGAAAAAATGATTTTTTCTTCAAACAGGTATCCACAGTTCCACACGATCAGCAAGGCTCATAAAAAGTTTCCAACAGTTTGGTCAACATCGGCCAATACGTAATATATTGCCTAGTAACCCTGGTTCGCACACCTGAACAAAATCTAGTGACCCATTGTCCCATTTCCAAGATGGCAATACGATATGATATACGAATCCGCTGCTGGATGCTGCTCATTATCCACATTCTTGCATAAAAAATTCGAATCGAAAAAAATTCCAATACAATAAAATCCGACAATGGTCTCGGAATAATGAAATTTGTCAATTTACTTTCGCCAATTCACTTTCCGTACCTATAAGTCATACCTAACAAACTTCAGAATCTCCTGGATTATTCGTCTTTCACAAATCAACACTAATAAATTGAAAAATTTAAACAACTTCCTAGCAACTGCATCGTTTCGCTTTACAAATGGAGTTTCGAATTCCACATGACTCATCAAAAAAATATGTATTTGGGTTTTCGAAAATCGCACGCAACATTACGCCAGATGAACGTGCGGGTGCGCACGAGTGGATTCAATTTTGTGAACGAAATTATGACGTTTAGGAAGTAGTTAAAAACGACGATGAAACGGATCATTTCAGCTGTCAATGTAACAACTTTACAACTACATGCTGTAAAATCGTAGACTATATAACGAGGTGCGTTACGGTAACACAGACCAACAGGTAGCTGAGAAATCACACTCATAGTCGCAGTCGGATGTTTATGTGCTTGACAATATTCTGCTATGGCTGTGGCTATGCCCAGTACACGTAAAACCATTAGGCGTCAAGCTGTCTAACGAGCGTTTTGACTAGTATAGAAAAAGAGAGGAAAAAACATATGTTCAGGTATAAGAACCAAACCTTAAGTCCTAATAACCTGTATTAAGGTCATATTGTTTCCAAACTGCCTGCTTTCCAGTTCCCCTTTAGAAATTTTTATCTAGTTTCGATAGGTTTCGACGAAATCTCTTCGTAGGTTCGATTATCATTTTTTTTTTATCTCGACTTCAAGAACCACTTCCTTTTTCAACATAGGAGGGGGTAAGAATTTCCTTCAAATTTCTCCCTTTATGTTACACCTAATTAGCTTGGAATTGCCTTCAATTGTGTACGAAACGATTACAAAACAATACGAGTGATTGAAAAATATGACGTTATCGAATAGTTATTTCGTAAAATGAAATTCTTCGGAGTCGAAGAGAAGGTAAAATCAAAGCTCTGAGAGATGAAAAAGTTTCACCTACGACTTTTATTTTCTGTTCACCTTCGGCTCTCGAATTCGTGTACGAGTAGTTCAACTTCTCCAACATCATCAGTCATTCGAAAGCAGAAAGACTTGTGCTCGTGCCTTTGTTAGTCTTTATTCTTTGGCTACCAGTATTGAAAAAAGTAACCTGTTTTTTGTGATTGGCTAGGGTGCTCTCCTCGTATCCCTCCTTACTCCCCTCGGATATCAAAACAATATGCCACAGCACGTGTCTCTAGTCGCCAAGCTGTCTCGTCTTGTGCACGCCGAAGTCGAAGATTACTGTGTGTGTGACAACCGTTTTGTAAGTTTGTCTTGCAGATTTTCTACGTGCGTTGTTTGTTTTCGGTTATTGAGAGATTTCACCGGTGTAAATAAGAGTAATTGTGACGGATTATATGTTAACGAGTTTCTTTTTTGAATATTTTTATTGTAAAAGGTAAGAATTTTGATGGCTTAATTTTGTTTGTAGATTTAAATTAGTGGTTGTTGACATGGCAGCTTGCTTTTTAGTCTGGAAAACTGATGCAATAATTTTAATTAAATGGAAATGAAAGCTTCAAAGATTGAACTACCTAGTTTATGGTCAGTAATTATATGATATGTACATGATTTTATTCAATCCATGTTTTTCTATTCCAAAACGGTCGAAAATCTGGGTAGAATTTTGAAATTCATATTTTAGTAGCTGAAAAAAACTTCAAAGCATTTTTCATCCATAATTTTTGGTTTTTGAAAATAAGATGAAAGTTGCACGATTTTTAATTTTTTGATGGAAGTGAAGGAGGGGAGGTAGCAGAAATTCCTTTCATAGGAATTTCTCAGATCATTTGTTTTCAAATTCATACTTCTATTATGATTCTTTTTGAATCATTCGTCATTTGAAATATGCAGGAGAAGAGAGAAAGAGAGGAAGGATATTTTTAGTAAAAAGATATGTTGCCTTAGGTTGATAAAACTGTATGTTCTTGTTCAAAAGCGTTCACAAGGTTCATAATTGCAACACTTTTACCAATCAAACGAACAGAATTATGCAAGAAATATTACCCGTGTTCGTTTTGGCTCAGGTCATTGAGAAATTTGAGAACCTGCTTTTCGTTGAATTAGAAAAATCGATATTTTATAAATTTTGAAAACGATTTTGAAATTTTTTATCATTTGTTAAAAGAAAGAAAATTAATATCACACTAGATTCTTCATAATCTACCAAAATCTCGTCTGTACCTACTGACTGCTTATTTAATCAATTATAAAAATATTTGAACTAGACTGAAAACATAGAGAACTCTCAAATCTGAATTTTGCCAAAATTGTTATCTATCATTCATTTTGAAACAATTGAACATTCTAAAGGGCATGTCTATGTAAAAATGGTAAATCGGCCTCCGAGCGATCCTGGAATGATATTTACAGGATATATGGTATACAGGTACCCCAGACCCAGAGATACATTATTCCTCTGAGTTTCAGACACCCCCCCCCCCCCCAGTTAAGTAGTTGTAAGTAATGACTCAAAAAAAAGAAAATGAGTTTTAATTTTTTCTCAGGATTGACTCAACCGATTTTCTTCAAACTTGGGTAATTGGGTATAAATGTAAGAAATACATAGGTATAAATAGTAGGCACGTAAAGAATTTTCACAAAAAATTTATAGCTTCCCCTCCAAAAATTTGACTCAATATTTTGAGGCCCTCCCTACCTATTAAGGACTCTTATGAATCCTAAAATAACAAATAATTTTTTCAAAATTTTACCTCTAGTGGGCCATGGTCAAAATTGACCACAATTGTTGTATCGAATTAATAATCAAAAGGTGTTCTTTTCCTAATTTTCTCCAATATGGCCAAAGGTAACTTGTAAAATTTGCAAAATATTATACACTTGGGGTCTGGGGAATGTTTACCTACGTATTTTAAATGATTTCTAATTTCTTCGTCTTTAAATTTTTTCAAATTTAAATATAAACATAATTTTTTATTAAAAAATTTCCCATTTTTAAAGCATTTCTGACCTGTAAATTTCACAAGATGATGAAATGAAATTGGAAGGGGGTAAAATTAAAATTATTTCGAACCATAAAATAAATGCTTGAAAAACATGGATAGTAAAAATGTAATACTGAATTTGTTTTTAAAATTTATATCTCACAATTCGTAAATAAACTATTTCAAATTAGTCAAAGAATCGTTGTTTGAAATTTCAATAGAGCAGCAAACGAACCGGTTAGAAGGGCATTGCACTCTCTGACTCTAGGTCGATTAATTGAGTGAAAAATAAAATTTTATTGCACAAATTTACTGCATAGATAAATTTTCCGATTTTGGTATACTTATTGAATTCAAAGACTGCAAATAAGGATAAAGGGAAAAAGTCAAAAGTATTCCAATTTGCTATTTTTAAAATATTTAATACCATTTGAGTTGAAAATTCCATTCTTACAAAATTGTTGCCCCCTTTAAACACTGAGAATGAAATTTTAGTAAGGTAGGGTTATTTTTTGAGAAAATTCAGTTCTTTGTGTTTCTCACTTCCATACACCCCCCCCCAACCCCGGCCTTCTAACTGTACTCAGTTTAGCAAAAAAAATAAAGCATTCGAAATTCAAGTCTTTCAGGGCAACTGGTTTCTCAATTGAGATAAAATATTTTAGTCATCCAATAAATGCTTAAAAATTCACAGATTAGTATTTTTGATCAAATTGGTAGGCAGTCCGATGTGGAAATGAAGCCAGCTACAAAAAACCCTCTTAATATTCTGAAGAAAAAAATTTTTTACGAGAATCAGTAATTACATTTTCGTTTTGGTTTCTTCAATTTGAGAGAAAAATTCTGCACACTGATAATCAAAAATTTCAACACCTGGAAGTTTTTCCTAGGTACTCAAATTAAAAAAACGAAATTATAATGAACAGGTAATGAGTGATTCTCATAACGAATTTTTTCCTCAGTTATTGAATAAAATTTCTTCGCACTGGGATTCACTTTTATGCACCTAAATGGTAAATTTCAAAATTAATTGCACGGAGAAACACAGAATCTCAACTATTTTCTTCAATTGCCAGGTTGAAGCCTGAAGGCCACGAGGCAGCAAATTAGTCACACTTTTCAAGAATTTTCCCCCAAACTTGGAATTTTTTCATCTGGGAAGCAATTAAGGAAAAAAAGGAGGATGCAGCTGGCAGCCAAAATAGCAAAATTGAAGTTTTAGGGGAGAATCGAGAAGTTATATTTAAATGATCGAGTCAGAAAATGTTCAAAAGTGATGCTCTTTTTTAAGAAATGTTTCGATTTTTTGTCTTCTTTTCCTCTAAAAAAAATCACTTCGGTTTCTTCTTGAAGGTATACCTATATTCGTTTGAAATTCCATGGATTTGAAAGAAAATTTAATTTGGTAAGTTAATGGCAAAATTTTTGTTTTGGTCATGAAAATATTAGTTTTTTGAAAAATTGTGGCCTAAAAGAATCGAAAGGAAATGTTTCTAAACCAACCACCATAAAAATGCCAATAAAATGCCATAAAAAACAAAAAAACATTGGAGTACTTGAAAAAATTTATAATTTGAAAATTCTGCAGATTTGGCGAGGGAGGGGGGTGTGAAAAAATAACCTCACTTTGGGAGCCCACCGATTCGCTTCCAATCGTTGGAGGCAGCTAAATTTCTGTATGAGTGAGTTTCAAACTCTTGACCTTTACAATATGCATAAAACAATGAATGTTGATAAGTCGAAATTGATATGTGAGCCTGGATATAGAAACCACCCTTAGGTGTAAAAAATTGATTTCTGAGTTGACACTGATTTGGGCGTTCGAGGTATGAATCAAGGAGACTCACTCAAAACCATTTCACGAAGGTGTATACAGGCTAATATAATCACAAATTGACGAAAGCTAAAGAAAGCTAAATTGAAACATCTATCGACAATCTCATCAATAAATCCGACATTCCAGCAGAGTTATCATCATAAAACACTCAGGTACATTAAATAGTTCTGACAAACATGTTTACCCAACTTAGTGACACCTGGAATTCCAAGTACACTTCAAACCACACATATATCATTTTACCTCAACGATCACAATTTTCTACAAAAAATACAAAATCCAAGCCGGACAATCGAATAAAAATAATTCCTCTTGAAAATAATCCCCACTCGTATTCTGAAAAGAACCAACTCGAACCAACTAAGCATTTTTCCATGTGAGACCCGAACAGAGAGATTACAAGCACTGGCAGAAGAATAAAAGTAAAAATCTTCCAGTTAATTTGACTTCACCTGCCGAAATTCCTGTACCTATGCCATCTTCGGCTATCTATACTATATAATCGACTCCGAACAAAACGACTGTTGGGCCACAGGGCACTCGAAAAATCACTTTTGAAACGCGCTCTCGATAGAAGACATGTACATGACATTTAAAAACATACAAAATCTCATACCATATCTCAAGATACCTAAACATACACGTTCTTCTTCCAGATGTTACCAAAGATTCGCTATTCGTAGTGGCCTGTATCACGAGCTAAACTCAGGTTCAGGTATAAAACAGCGAATGTTCCATTCGTATGAACAATAAAAGTCAGAAAAATAGGAAAAAAAAGTAATATGACCTTTTCATGATTGGTTCTACGACGGCGGTTCTCTTCGAACTCCCCACCTAGCAGTGTACACCGAAACAACATGCTACAGCACGTGTCTTTAGTTGCCATACTGTCTAGCCTTACGCATCTGGGATCATTATATGCCAGAACCGTCGTCCTGTTCGGATTCGCTCAACCGGTTTCCAAGTTGATTTTGTTTCATTGGGAAAAAAAGAAGAGTACTCGAAAATATCGTTCGCGTATGTGTTCGGTGTAAAAAATTTTCAACTCTCTAAAAATCTTCGAGTAATTGGTTTTCATTTTTACTCGAGTGTCTTTTTTTTGATCGTATTTCGCGCTGTTCGTCACTTCGATGCACTTTTTTTCCGGCAGCTTCGGTTTTTTCGTGTGCGTGATCGCCTACTTTTTTTTAACTTGTTTTAAACTTACGATTTAGTGCGTTATATTGATGTTTTGAATTCGATATTTTGTGTTGTGAAAACAATCATGGTAACTAGATTAAATTTCCAAGGTACGTACTCGTTGCTTTTTCTCTCTGTATCACTTATCTTGGTATATTTATCTTATCCTCATACGAGTTTGAAATTATCTCATCGTCCGAACGTAAACGCGTCTGAGAAATTCGTTTGGTTTTATTTTCGATCCGGTTTTCGTTCAAATTTTCACGTACAATCGAACCCCCTTCGGTTTTATTACCCTATTCGAGAAAGTAATTAAATTATAACGCGATTCTATGCTCATCATCGTCAGCTATACAAGTGTATTTCACAATCCAACTACCAGGATAATTTGCCCGATTCGAATGAAATTCATGTTATAATCTGTGGCTGTAAAAGACGTATAATGTGCATAGTTTACAGTGTAGTCGACTTGACCGAACGATTATCAAGTTATCGTTTCGAAAAATTTTCACGCCAGATTCGTATAATTAGGTTTCGACAAACTGGTACCGATAATTGTTTATTTTTCTCCTAAAATCAATTAGTATTCGGCTAATGAAACCAATATCAGTTCGATGTAAATGTACAAGATGCATGAAAAAATTATCGCTGCATTTTTCTGAATTTTTTATCGAATTGAGATAACCGATGAAAGTAGAGATTGGGTCGTTTTAAAGCAATTAGACTAGAACGTTGAAATTTCTGTTGATTAGTTTTTTTATCGAACTGCATTTCTATTTTTATTTTCTGACATGAGAAAACGTATTGAAAAAGTTTATATCTGTAAGCTCTTGAGATTTTTTCAATTTTTCGCCCAAAACCTACGTAATTGCTACAAAAATAAAAATTTTAAACTGGAGAAAAAAAATGTGAACAAAAATTTCGTCTTCTGAAATTTGTGGCTCATCTGACAAATATATCAGAAATGGTGACTGATTTCAGCTTCTCTATTCGACTGATTCGGTTGAAGATTTCATTCAAAAAATATCAAAAAATAAAATTTTATGGGAGATTATACTCAAGACATGTTTGTATGGTAAATTTTGATTCAAATTTGGAAATGTGATCTATGGCAGAAGTTTTCAACACATTAGCCTGAAAAATTTACTTCCAAAACAAAAAAAATACCTAGGTAGATGAAATACCAACTATGAACTACCCACCATCGTTTTCGTTTTTTTCGCAAAGTTTTATTTCAAGAAATGCATTTTTCTGTAATATGACAATATTTTTTTTCAAACAAACTATTCAATTTATACCTATCCAAGTTTATTTTGACGATGAAAAAATATTCATCTTGAAAAAAAGTGAATTGAGGTTTTTTTTACAATTTTATCAAAGTAAAAATCAACCAATTGAACTCAGAAGCAGTTTTTTTTTTATTTCAATTTTTCGTAATTTTTGATTTTTCTATACTTTTTTTGAAAATGAAAAATATTATCTTGAAAAAAGTACAAAACTTTTTTAAAAGCGAAAATCGATCAGTTGACCTCGAAATTTAGTTTCTATATTTTTTTTTTTTCAATTTTCTAATTTTTATCAATTTTTTGTTTTCTCTAACCTTTAATAATTCAAATGACTTGACGTAATTAGTGCAATACTCTGAGTCAAAAGACATAAGAGAGGGCGGGGCAAGTGGGCAAGATGTGCCAACTTGGACCAAATGTTCTGCTAAATCTATTCAAATTGGCCAAATCGTCTGATTCTTGAATTAAAATTGAAATTCAAACATTTACTTTCCATTTCGCTGAAAAAATTCCATTTTGGTGCATACCTCAATCCTACAGAATTTTTTGAAATTTTTTCACTTTTTTTTGCGTTCTGCCCCACCCATGGGGCAGGGTGCAAAATGCCATGGAGCAAGATGCAAACAGTAAAGACATGATGAAAAATCTCGAATTTTTTTGTCAAATTTATACTCAAGTACATTCAAGTTCGAGGTAGTTAGATTTAAATAAAAGTTCAATTTTTGGAAAGAGGAGTCCTAAAACCTTCATATTCATAATTTCTGCTATCTTATTTGACTTTCCGATTTTTTAGGCTAATTTTTGATATTTTTGATATTTTATCTAAAAATTGAAGCAAAAAGTTGATATTCAGGACAAAAATCGCAGTTTTTTGAAAAAAAACGTTCATTTTAAATTTTTATTTAGTAGGTATTTTTTTATTGACTTCTTCAGAAGAACCACGAAGAACTTCTTACACTCTTACCAAAAAATGACGTAGATGCCTATAACGTTAGAATCAAATAACAGAAATAAACTTGGTAACTGGAAAGTTGAACAATTCGAACGAGAAATTTGATGCCGGTGATTCTATTTTTCAAATAAGGGATTATGAGTTTTCATTTTTTCCCTCAACATTGACTTCAAAGATCTTTTTTGTTTTCCTAATTTTTTTGCTTTATGGATTATCTTGAAATAGGTATGACGAAGAATGATTTTTCAATAAATTTTCAACCTCCCTCTCCTCCCCCCCCCCATATCAAATAGGTCGAAATATTTCATTATGTAGAAAAAATGATCAATTATTGCTTTTTCAGCATAATTTTTCAAAATAAAATTTCCCCTCGTTTCGTTATTGCATAAAACACCTTGTATTTTGAAAAAATCATTTGAAAATTATGCATTTTTCGATTTTTTTATCTAACGTATTTTTTTCAATTTTCTGACATCGCTGCTGTGTTCATCTACTTATTCGTTTAGCCCCTTCCATAACTATAAGAAAACTCTGGTTATATGTACGAGTAGGAAAAATCACACTTTTCTTCAATGAATTGCTAAACCAACAGAGAATATTATTACAACATCCCTTCCCCCTCAGGCCTTCAACCATCCATGCACGTTTCAGCGCCTTCTTTTGATAAATTTTCTAAAGTGTTGAAATAATGAACTCTGTGAAAATTATTTTCCAATATTTAAATTAACGAAAATCGAGACTTTGGTCAAAAATTGGGCCAATTTTTTCTCAATTTGATCACATTTTCCCAATTTTTTTAACTGATTGTTTTTTCAAGACTGAGATGAAGCAGTACCTATTTAATTATTAAGAGGGACAAAAATCAAAATTATCCGATGACATGGAATTTTTTCCTATTTTTTAGACTTGAGGTACAATTTCCTCAATTTTTTAGATTTAAGGTACGATTTTCTCAATTTTTCAGACTGAAGCTACGATTTTTTCAATTTTTTCAACTTGGAAAAAATTGTTTTAAAAAAAGGTCATCTTTTTTGAAAAATTTCCGACTCAAATCTGAATTTTGTCGACCAAAAATGCAAACCTGGCAATATTAGGGTGGGAGGATACCAGCTGCATTTTCTAGTATGATCCATCTCTGCCTCACGACCTCAAAATCCTCGATAAAATGTTCATCTCTGAACTTAAAGGTACATCCGTGTAAATCGTCCGTCGCGATAGTAAGATCGCCTCATTCGAGAATACCTTTCGATACGCACTGATCTGCAGCACTCGCCCAGCAATCTACGACAAAGAGAAATATCTCGATTGTTCGCCTTTTTTTTAATTGCCCCGCTGTAAAACTTTAATTAATTGTAGGTACGCGTTTTCATCCCAGAATCAGCTTGTACAGCTCCAGCAATTGAACGTTTGGTAGAAGAAAAACTAGTAAACAAACACCCACTTAACACATGTTACTGATAAGCTGAGCATACTGGCACGTACTCGATGTACAAGTATTCGAAAGACTTTCGCACAGATACGATGAAAACAATCAGCTACCTACTCGTGTTTTATTCGTGGGTGAAATTTTAGCAACCACTGAGGACGCGTGTTGTTTTCGTATTACGATGCTACAACTCACAATAAAATGTACAAGTAGATACGACAAGTTCTCGTACGTATGAAAATCTTTCGCAGACTTATCGCGATGAACTTTTTCATCGAATAAAGACCAACGCGATAAATATTGGAATTGATGTCACGTTGATGCTTGTCGAATCAATATTGTGTAACCTAATGAAAGATTTGTTTATTCGAAACCTTCCACGCGTATACCAAATAATTCCAATCGACCAGCAGATAAAAGTTCATCCGCTGAATAAAATCATTAGTACACTTTCAATCGACCAAGTTCATCTTACAATCGAAATCTCTTCTCTGGTCCCCTACTTCCCTCCATTCAGCCTCAAATTTTGTGATTTCGGATGATAAAAATTGCCGCAGGGATAAAGTACACGAATTCGAAACGTACCGTAGACCAATTTACAATACTAAAAAATTTATTTGTTATAAGTTGTAGCACTTCGAAATGTATAAAGGAGAGAATGGCGCGAGGCTGATCGTTCAACTGCATCGTGTATACGACCAAACAAACCAGTTTTACTGCATAGTTTATTTTGCGGCATTGTATATTCAGATATGCAAACAATTTGGCTGCTCATCTCGATACAGATTTCAAAATACGCAAATAATTATACCCTCGATATTCGTTCGCTCTTTATATACCAGTTCCATTAACTTATTCGTTCTCTATTATCATTTTTCTTCATTCGATTCCGTTAAAATTGATTTTCTCGCGCTTTTTCCCCCCTCTCCACACCGGTTCGATTCTTATTCCACAACGTATTGAATTTGTCTGCCGAACGTATAGATAGACTAGAAAATATAGTAAAATGTGTAAATGTTTATCGACCTGAGACTAACCAATGTTTGTATTTTTTTCACCTCTGTTCACAGGAGTATGATGGAATTAAAGATCACTAGAACAAAAAAGTTATTGGTGGTGTTTGCTATGATATTTGTACGCGCTTCATTACAAATGGATACGACCAGCTCTACTGAGATACAAAAAGTAGAAAAAAGTTTACTGTCTGTCTTAGGATTGAAAAGAAAACCTATTGTGGATAGAAAAAAAGTTCATATACCGCAAGCCATGATAGATCTTTATAAACAAAAAGCAAATCATGAATATGATACTACATCTTTCCCGCTTCCTGGTAGTTTAACAAGGTCTGCGAACGTTGTGCGAAGCTATACTCATCAAGGTAAGTCGTCTTTTCGAGTGTTTTATTTTCGATAATTTTTTTTCATGTATCTTTTTTCAACATCGTATTACCATACAGTTAACATGATGCAAAACGATCAATTTATTGACTGAATCGATAAAGTGGAGATATTTTCAAACTGGGGGGTAATTTTCCTATCGTTCCAGCCCTCCAGCCCTCCCCACCCCTAATTATTTTTCTAATTAGGAAATCCTTCACAAAAAGTCAATTTTTTCCAATTTTGATGCAATAAATTCAAGTAGTGCACCTGTTTTATTGATACTGGACATTTTCCAGCGAATTTGGGGTCAATGGTAAGGTCAAAGTAATATCCTACGTTGATTAGGAATCGTATCAATATCAAAATAATTGTAGAATTTTTTCTCAAGGTCACCCGACCTTGAATTCTTATTTGCATGGGATTCGAGATTAACGTAAAAATTCACCAATGAAATTCCAATTCGCTTCAAGATCAATGCCAAAGTTGAATTTAAAATTATAATTTTTATCATTCAATGATATTTCACAATCACCTAGTTCATTCTTTTCGAGTGCGTCTCTTCATGGAACATGAAAAGTTTATGGAGTTTTTAGCAATGATTTAAAAAAAAAGAAAGAACGAATAATGTACCTATAAATGTTAAGGTCAAGGTCATATTTCATTCAATTTAAAATCAAAATATCGAGATTATAGTTCAAGAACCTGTAGAAATTTGTTTTGAGAATGATTTTTGAGCCGATGTGATTAGGTCGAGTCATTTTATTCTAAAGGAAAAAGTTCAATAATTCTTTGTTTTATTTTCATACGAGTCTATTGAAATTATAGTTCTCAATAAATAATTTTTGGTATGCATCTTCCTATCTTGAGAAAAAATATCAGTGGTGGTGAGGTCAGGGTCATACAGGGAAAAGGGGAAGGATCGAAGGTGGTATTTTAGGAGAAGGGTCAGTTTAAATTCAGGAGGAGGCAGAACCAGCAGAGGGGATGATTTGTTTCGATAAATACCAAATTTGCAATTCTAGAAGGAAAAATCAAGGTCGAGTCAAAAAACTAGCAGAAGTGGTGTCCTCTGGTAAAAATTTTGGGAGATATTACATTTTAAATTTAAAAAAATTTAAAATGGTATGTCAGCTCGAAAAATCAGGAAAAATTCCCTAATGAAGAGAGAGGACTAAAAATGGAAAATTTTCGATTTAGGAAGGATTACATATTTTCAATTTTTTAATTCAAAAATTCTTGAATACGGAGAGCAGGCTAAAATGAATATTTTTCTATAAAAACGAGATTTTTCGATTCAAAATTCAAAATTTTTCAAATTTTTAGAAAAAATTACCTCTTTTGTAAACCTAATTTGCCACCAATTTTTTCAACTAGGAATTTGTCGAAATTGAGGAGAGCAGAGGGGGTGATTTGTTTCGATTAATACCAAATTTGCAATTTCAGTAGGAAAAATCAAGGCCGAGTCGAAAAACTAGCAGAAATGGTGTCCTCTGGTGAAAATTTTGGAAGATTTTACATTTTAAATGAAACAATTTTAAAAATGGTATTTCAGCTCGAAAAATCAGAAAAAATTCCCTAATGAAGAGAGGGGACTAAAAATGGAAAATTTTCGATTCAGGAGGGATTATTTTCAATTTTTCGATTCAAAAATTCTTGGGTACGGAGAGCAGGCTAAAATGAATATTTTTCTATAAAAACGAGATTTTTCGATTCAAAATTCGAAATTTTTCAATTGTCAGCAATATTCTAAACAATCATTAAGATCGAAAAATCACGAATGAATGATGCGTTTCAAGCTTTTAGAAATCTAAATTTTTGAAATCTGTATAAAAATTCTTCAATAATTTTTTCAAAATAAAATACGATACATTGGGAGTATGCAGAATACCGATTAAATTTTTTTTCAATTTTTAAATGCACTAAATTTTCAAAAGTTTGACAAAAATTATTAGAAATTCCTTTTACCTTCTAAAATCCTCTTTCATGTATATAAGTAAATATTAACTGTAAAAATTCAGGTTTACATGTATCTGGAATTTGTTAACGCACTTGTGAATTAAGAAAAAAAATGGAAAAATTCAATTTTTCGAATTTATAAATTACATTACACCTTATAATAGAAGGAGCCTCCAATTGAGAGTTCCATCGCTACACAATTTTCGATCAAAATGCAAGGAAAATGATCGGCATTATGTAACCAGGTATATAATAAATTGTAATGAACGAAGGAATCGTAAAATAATATTTGAGCATTTATGAATCACACAGATGTTTTCTTCCCGCAGTTGACGTATTCAAGTTGTAATCGTAAACGTTCGCTACAAGTTGAATAGTACATATTACCAAAGTGATATATCACTTCGAGTATTACCTACTGACAATCACCCAATCCCAGAATATCTGAATTTTATAAAATTTTATTTGAAAAACATGATACAAAATTTCAGACATTTGGTGTGTAAAAATGCGTAAGCCTGCAGAATTCGAACGAAACACGATTCAAATAATCTCGTTGGGAAGGCGATTACAATGCTGATTTGAAAGAGAAATATTGTCAAAATAATGCATTTATTTTTCAAAAGAATACATTCTGGTTTAAATTTCTATTTAGGTGCAGTACTTGCAATCTCAAAATTTAACAAATTTATTTATTTTGTGTAGCACTACCCTGATATGGTCACATTGGTCACCATTCTTGTACTCGAGTTACCAACTTAGGTACAGTAGCAATTGCGTCGGGTTACAGGGTGTCTAACAAAATTTCAAAACCCCAAAACAGGACAAACAGGACCTTCAACAGGACCTTTAAAAAATCGGTTCTGATCGATTTTGTACCCCCCCCCCCCCCAAAAAAAAAAAAATCCTATTCTGGCAAAAAAAATTGAAACGAATTTTTTCAATAATTGTTAGAAATGAGCAAAAAATTTATTTTAAAAATTCAAGGACAAGGAAGATAGTATCTCACACAGTTTTGCCACTAACGGCCTCTCAAAAAAAAAGTTCCAAAAAAATTAGCTATTTTCTAATTTTTTTAAATTTTTTTTCAATTACGATCATTTATTGAAATTTTTTTCTATTTTGGCGGGTGGAATTTCAAAATTGTTACAAAACAGGACTTTTCACTGAAAAGGCCCCAAAACAGTACAAAAACAGGACAAACAGGACCATTCAGCCCAAAACAGTACAAACAGGACGAACAGGAGTTGTTAGACACTCTGGGTTAGCAATTAGCATCGGATGGGTTTGTGTTCATCCGGTTCAGTGGCGTAGCCAGGGGGGTCCGACAGCCCCTCCCCCCGGTCGAGAATTTAGGTGGAAAAATGTCTTCTTGGGGCATTAAAATTCCAAATTTCTCAAAGCTTCGCCATCGAAGTTCGCTTGGACATGAACGAAATCTCAATTATACCTGTCATTTGAGGCAAATGGGCGAAAAAATGTTCCCTTTTTCTCCCTCCCCTTTTGGCATTCCAAATCTCCATACCAACTTTGTACCCTCCCAAAAAAAGCTTCCAACGCTCGTGCTTCAATTTGTTATCATTTTTGAATTTTAAGATGAAAAAAATAATTTAGCATGAAAGTTGTTTGTTCCCAAAATTACATTTTCATCAAAAAATTTTTTCCTAAATATTCTACGCAAATCGCGAAAAAACTTTATAACACCTGTGTAAATCCTTCCTTAAAATTTAAGAAAATGTCAAACTTTGAATTTAGTGTTTTTATAGTAGAAGGAAATTTTGTGGAGAGGGAGGGGGCGGAACTCAAAATTTCTCAAAAAATTATGATTTATGAAAGTTTGGACCTTTCCCCCTCCCATGAGAAATTCCAGGCTATACCACTGCCCGTGTTCAGTATAATACATACATACATATTTCATTCACCTTCGCATTTAACAGCAATTACTTTTGTGTTTTGTATTTGCTTCGAGTACTTTTTAATTTCTTGAAATGCATACCATGAAAAAATATACTCCTTCTCAGTGGCGCCGAAAAGTGGGGTACAAGGAGTACATTGTACCCCCTCCCTCCAATCACATCAGATTGGCATTTTCGAATTTCGAAACATTAAAACATGGAAAAAATGTTTTTTGGGCTTTTAAAAGCTCAATTTTCTCAAAGCTTCACCCTAGCTTCGCTCGGGCATGAGCAAAATGAAAATTATATGGATTATTTGAGGCAACAGAGCTAAAAAATTCGTCTTTTTGCCCCTCCCCAGGAAATCCTCCTGGTATTCAAGTCTTGGTACTCATTTTGTGCCTTCCCGAAAAAAAAGTTTCCGACGCCACTGTTCCTTCTCTTTTGAACTGTAATTGGCGAATGCAGCGATTAAGTGCACGAATCGATTGAATTCTCGGATATGATCATTCGAAATATGTATGGGTTTCTCGAAATTGTATGTAGTTTGAAAATTTCCAGTGTGCTCTCTCAAATTGAATCAGTGAAAATTCACTGATGAAATAGCCAGAATTGAATAATAAAAAACTACTGGTTCAATCACTAAATGAAAATTTTTACTGATTTATTTCAATAGTTGTTGAAAAAATTGCTCTTTCATTTCTGAATCAGTGAAATTTATTAAAAATCACAGAAAAGCGGTCAGAATTGCAGCACAGTAATAAATCAGTGAAAGAAAATCACTGAAAATCAGTGAAAATTCACTGAAAACTCAGAAATGTTTATAAAATTTACTGAAAAATCTGTGAAATTCTTTGAATAATCAGTGAAAAATCGCTGAAAATCAGTGAATTTCACTGATTTATCCTGCGCTTCAATTCTGACTGTTTATCAGTGATTTTTCACTGATACAAAATGAGAGAGTACTGATTCAAAAATGAAAAATCACCAATTGAATCAGTTTTTCACTAATTGGCAGTGATTTTTCACTGATTCAAATTAAGAGAGTAAGATCAATGAACGTAGGTAAAATTCAAATAGCAATTAGCAAATGTTTTATTTCTAGTGATCTGCTCTCTCATTCCGAATCAGTGAAAAGTCACTGATTAACAGTCAGAATTGCAGCACAGGGAAAATCGGTAAAATTCACTGATTTTCACTGATTATTCAAAGAATTTCACAGATTTTTCAGTGAATTTCAAAAATATTACTGAGTTTTCAGTGAATTTCAAAAATATCACTGAGTTTTCAGTAAATTTCAAAAATATCACTGAGTTTTTAGTGAATTTTCACTGATTTCTAGTGACTTTCTTTCACTGACTTCCCGGTGTGCAAAAAAAGCAGACAAATGTGCAGAAAAGAGCAGAAATTCTCACATGTCTGCTCTTTTGGACCCCCGTTGCGCGATGAACGATCTTTTTTGACTACCTGTTGCTCGTTAAACGACTCTTTTTCACCCCCCGTTGCGCATCGGGAGCAGACAAGAGCAGACAAGAGCAGACAAGAGCAGAAAAGAGCAGAAATTCTCAGCAGAAAGGAGCAGAATTTGTCTGCTTTTTTTGCATACCGGGTTGCTTTTAGTGAAAAAATTTCACTGATATATTACTGTGCTGCAATTCTGACGGTTTTCAGTGTATTTTGATAAATTTCACTGATTCAAAAATCAAAGAGTGGTTCGAATAATTTCTACTGATATTTTTTATCGAGATTACAATAAGTCAGAATTATAAATTTCGAAAAATATTTATACAGAACGAATGCTCACCTTTATAGCGAAATCTTGATTTATCAACTTCGATACAAAGGTGGACATTCGTTCTAGGTTCTAATAAATATTTTTCGAAATTCAAAATCACAAGGACGAATATAATTCTGACTCACTGTAATCCCGATTAAAAAAATATCATTAAAAATCTTTTGAGCCAGATCACTAGAAATAAAACACTTGCAATTTAAATTTTACCTGCGTCCATTTACCTCGCCATGGAAATTTTCAAATTACCATTTCGAGAAACCCATACACACTTCGAATTATCATATCCGAGAATTCAATCAATTCGTGGTATACGTATTTATCCTTCACAGAAGCCAAACCCAGCCCGGTCGAATCGAACGAAACAATACAAATCCTTCGAAATATCTTCAAAGATGGATATACCTTTGGTATTCGGTCGTGTTTAAATCACATACCGATGATTTCAGACCATCAACCCTCTACGAATCGAAATCAATTACCAATATGTCTAACTCATATTTAACCTAAAAATATCACAACACAAAGCCAAGGGTTATCCGACCTCGACATTTACATCTAGAACCTATATTTACACGTCGTGTACCCACAATCGGTATATCTCAATATGAAATTATAAAATTCTTATTAAATTACCTCCTTGTTTATCGTCTGTGTATGTATCCGTGTCTAAGACAAATGATTCATATGAAGCTAATTGACCAAATGCCATCAATTTTTCGAGAATTTCATCACTGTACGAATACACATAGGCACTATGTAGGTATTTAATTTGACATGAGTCATTCTCACATTACACGTTACGTACGCGTCTTTTCACCTGCTTAGTAAACATTTCTCCATTATGTTAAGCATCTAAGATACGAAAAATTGATAACCGTGATGGCTTAAAATAAAAAAGTGACAAATCCTATTTCTATTCGTCGTTATTTATTCAAGCAGATGAAATAGTATAGATGCGAGTAATCACGCGGTTATTTTGAAACACCCTATGTATTAGCAAGTATGTATCGTGAAATGAGTCTAACGGTACTTTATCGTGACTTTGTATAGCACCGTACGCAATTTTTTATTTACGTAATATCGTCCTACCTATAGGTATGTAATCTGTAAATCAGAGGAGGAGGGAGGAGGCAGAATTTCTGGCGTTTTAGTCCTTCTATAATATGTAAATTTGAAACCCGCATCATGTTGGATTAAGGGTCGTTATTTTATTTCGAACTTGAAGATTTTCATCAGAGGAATTGATGAATTTTAGGATTTTTGTATATTGAAGTGTATTTTTGAATGAAAAGTACCAAGGATTATTTCAAAGGTATATTTTGGGTTTTGGGGTTATCTTTGTGTCGACAAAAGATTTTTACATTGAAGTAACAAAATCAAAAAGTACAGGTATCTATTCTCTCATTTCTGAATCAGTGAAATTCATCAAAAATCATTGAAAAACAGTCAGAATTGGAGCACAGTAATAAATCAGTGAAACAAATTTCACTGAAAGCAAGCCAGTGAAGGAAAATCATCGGTAATCAGTAAAAATTCACTAAAAACTCAAAAAATTTATGAAATTCACTGAAAAATCGATGAAATTCTTTGAAAAATCAGTGAAACTCTATGAAAAATCGGTGAAAATTTTCTGAAAATCAGTGATTTTTCACTGATCCAGAATGAGAGAGTATACATAAGTAACTTTATTTGAATGAGAAGACGACTTTCATCGAAATAAAAAATGCTATAAAAATGGTAAAAAAAGAAAGAATATTTTATTTTATTTCTGACTTTTATAGAATTTCGTCTGCATTTTCCAACCAAAATGTAATTTTTTTCAATAAATTTTCCCTACTTAGCGACTTAAATTTTTTCAATTTAAAAAAAATATCATCTCTTGGGCAATTTTTGACTCGATAAACAAATTTTATCAATTGAAAATGTGTTTTTTTTGGGAATAAGGAAGCTGATCTCTTGAAAAAGACTTCAAGAGTAAGAAAAAAAACTTTTTTTTTTGAAAAATTTGGAATTTTGTTTCAAAAGCCAGTATTAAATCTTATTAAAAATCATTTTATTCAAATTTTTGCAAACAAAATTCTGACTTAGGATTTAACAGGGTCAAATCAAAATGAAGGGAATAGAGGAGCAACTTGCTCCTTCCCTCCCCCACACGCACGAAAATGCTGAAATTGTACTTTCAATTGAAAAACTTGGCCTTGGACTCGAAAATAATTAAAAAATAATAACTATTTTTATAAAATTAAAAAATTTCAATTTCAAGTTTAAAGAAATGATATGAAAAAAGTATTTTTCAAGACGAAAAATCGAAAAAATCCTTTTAACTTTGAAATATCACAATGTTTTATATTTTCATCATGAATTTTTTGTCTTTTGAGATGAATTTTAAAAATTCAAAAAAAGGTATGACCTGAAAAAAAAAACAGATTTTTGTAAAAGTCCAAAAGTTATGGAATACGAAATTATAAAGTTTTTTTTAAGCAGAAAACGAGACAGAAATGAAGGTACTTTGTCCTGCATTACCCTATTTTTCGAGCCAGCGCACCAGTGAAATATTTTTTCGACATAAATTATACGAACATTGAAATACACGAATTCATGTGTTATGATGAGAGGGCAATGACCTTTATGATCGATTGATTTAGGTACTTTCTCCTCCACTTAAATTTCATTACGAACTGTTCCGGCAATATGAAGTCACTTATGTAAAAATTTCATGAGCTTGGATACTTTTTCCATCAATTTTCCGATTCTTTGATTAATTTTTGGCATGTGAATAGTATCATTTGTTGATTTTTATCTTAAATTTCTAGTCATCCTGATTCTTTTTCTGGAGACAAAATAGTGAAATCTGAAAAAATCGCCACGCCCATGAAAATTTGTTTTCCTTTATTTTAAAAGTCGATCCCTCTTCCCCCACCACCCTTGAGCTCAAATCAATGATATTTTTAGTTAGGGTGAATGGAATTGCAACTAGGGCATGAAAATTTAGCAAAATTAAAAAATTTAAGAGCGGAACTCAGCTAAGATTTTCTCAAAGAGGGGTGGGAGCCAGGTGATCATTGAAAAAAAGTTTATAAATAACATCATCTAAAATATGTAAAAATTAAAAAATGAAGAAAAATTATTCATGCAAAAGTATAGTAAATATGAAATCCATGAGAATTTTTCAGTATTTTATGAAACAAAAAAAGCTGGAATATCCTTGAAAAGAAAAAAAATTCAGAATTTTTTTAGCCACAGTAAAGTTTTACTCTACTCTCTCATTCCGAATCGGTGAAAAATCAATGATAAACAGCCAGAATTGCAGCACAGGAAAAATCAGTGAAATTCACTGATTTTTTTAGTGAATTTCACAGATTTTTTTAGTGAATTTCATAAATAGTACTGAGTTTTCAGTGAATTTTCACTGATTTCATTTCGCTGACTTATTTCAGTGAAAAAAGTTTCACTAATTCATTACTGTGCTGCAATTCTGACTGTTTTTCAGTGATTTTTGATAAATTTCACTGATTCCGAAATGAGAGAGTAGCTAGAGCACAGCGTTGACTGTTCTGGCACCAGATATGAGTCCATTCCCTCAATTCCCTCCTTCCCTAACAATAAATGATTCAGTTATACGAATACACTCTCTCATTCTGAATGAGTGAAAATTCACTGATAAATAGTCAGAATTGCAGCACAGGAAAAAATCAGCGAAATTCATTGATTTTCAGCGAATTTTCGCTGATTTTTCAAAGATTTTCACTTATTTTTCTGCTAATTTCATAAACTTTACTGATTTTTTAGTGAATTTTCACTGATTTTTCAGTGATTTTTCTCACTGATGTTTCAGTGATTTTTCTCACTGATTTGTTTTCATTCAAAATTTTTCACTGATTTTCTCCTGTGCTGCAATTCTGACTGTTTCTCATTGATTTTCGATCATTTTTACTGATTTATAAATGAGAGAGCACTCTCTCATTTTGAATCGGTAAAAAGTCACTGATGAATAGTTAGAATTGTAGCACAGGAAAAATCAACGAGATTCAGTGATTTTTCAGTGAATTTCACCAATTTTTTTAGTGAATTTAAAAGATTTTACTGAATTTCCAGTGAATTTTCACCGATTTTCCAGCAATTTTTTTCACTGTTCAATTTCAGTGAAATTTTGTCACTGATTTATTAATTACTGTGCTGCAATTCTGACTGTTTTCCAGTGATTTTCGATAATTTTCACTGTTTTATGAAAGAGCATGTTCAATTGTATGGTGAAATTCCCGATCCAGCTTTAATTTCTCACCAAAACAATGGTTAATTTTCGACGTTTGCTTTGTTTGTTCGCAGAAAGCTCGATAGACTTGAAATTCGCCCACGATCACCGATTTCGACTGCAATTCGACCTGGCAGATTTTCCCGCCAACGAAATCGTTACTTCGGCCGAACTGAAGTTAACCATAGTTCCTAAAGAAAATCACGTAACAGACTGCATCCTACAACGTGTATCCATTTACGATATAATCAAACCGGGTATCCGAGGCAAAACCAGGCCAATTCTGCGAATAGTCGATACTCTAATTGTAAATACATCTTCGGATCACCCGACCGTAAGCTTAGACGTGTTACCAATAATCGAACGCTGGGTATCGGATCGCAACACCAATTACGGCCTTCTGGTGGACGTCAAGTCACCTCGAGGCGACAAAGTCGCATCGCACGTGCGATTAAAACGCGACACCGACGAACCTAGCTGGCAGCCCGTTCAACCCTTGCTGTTCGTGTACTCGGACGACGCAAAACCGCGACCGCCGACCAACTGGACGGATACCGGAAGAAATAAACGGAGTAATTCGCAATCGGCGAAGCGAAGAAGACAACGAGACGAATGTAAAAGACATCAGTTATGGGTGGAATTCGAAAAAGTCGGATGGAACGATTGGATCGTCGCGCCTCCCGGTTACGATGCCTACTACTGCGCCGGCGAATGCCCTTCGCAATTTGCCGACCATATGAATACCACGAATCACGCCATCGTACAAACTTTGGTCCATACCATTCATCCGACCACCATACCAAAGCCGTGTTGCGTACCGACATCCCTAACTCCTATATCAATGCTGTACCTGGATGACAACAGCAAAACCGTATTGAAAGTTTATCAAGATATGGTCGTCGAAGGTTGCGGATGTCGGTAGAAATACACCCCGACGGTGTGGCTTTCTACAGAAAAAAAAGTTTTCTTATTCAGCTAGTCTTTGCATCGTGATTTAAATTTTAAAACGCTGTGATCCCGTCAACAAAACAATTTTACGATGTATATAAAACCATACTTATATAGTTGTTTTAATTTTCCTATCGTTTTTTTTCTTTAACTCGTCTACTCGTTTTTCTTCCTTTCAACGCAATCATCTTAGCAACTTTCTTCTTCTTCGTTTCTCTATCTTCCCTATTCTGGTACCCTTTTCCCAATTTTACGTCCTAATTATTATATTACCGTTGGTAGCAATTTTACTAAACTTACCCTCGAATTTTATCGCGAGAGAGAATCGATCCTCTTATATCTATTGTAATTTTTATTTCAATTCCTCTCAATTTTATCTCCCTTAACTTGTCTGCTACGTTTTTATCTAATTTTTTATTTATTTGATTGTCGAAAATCGCAAACTGTTTTAGCTTATACTTTTTTATACAAAAATACTCGAGTATTTTAATATTTTTTATTTACAATTTTATCGTTTCGTTTTTAAAAAAAATTTACCTCTTAATTTTATCAAATTTTAGCACATATTTCCCAGTGAAATAGATTTTTTTATTCCAACTTCTCTGTTCGAAGAAATTCTTCGATGAAATTTCTCAACGGTTACGTCGAGTACGGTGACCTTGAGTTATACTTTATTTACTCGACTTATTATCTTATTGATATAAGAAGACGAAATTCCCTCTGCTGCTGTTTCCTTTCTACTTGAACATATTTTTGGCCATCGACGATGCTAATGTTACCAATTTATATTTAGTATCGAATTCCTGCTGCCCCAATTTCCACTCGACCTTCGAGCTGCCGACAAAAATACTCTGAAATTCCGGACCAACTAGGTATTTCGACCACAATTTTACAAAATTTTCCGCAGACAACAAAATTCACTTTTTCTTACGTCATTCGTTACGTCGACTCGAAAAAAAAAGAGGAAAAATTAAGAACCCATTATATCAATCAAAACGTACACCCGTGTTAACCTCCGGTAGAAAAAATTTTCAACTAATTGAAATCTTAAAACAAATTTAAACCATTTAATTTTTAATGCCTCTAGTCCTTATTTTTAAATTAAAAACCCTCTATATTAAGACGACTTCATTGTATCATAATGTATATTTTTTTATACGTTTGTTTTAATTTTTAAGTACTTTTACCAAAATTTTGGCCGTGTATATTTGTATAATATAGTTGAATATATCAAACACCAGCAGCATTTTAAAGGCGAATTTTCCCACATCACACACGGATACCTACATATCAATGCAAAGGGGAAACTCGCCGATCAGCATTCCGCTGACGTTGTTTTGTTTTGTTATTGTTTTATTTATTTTTCATTTTCATTTTGTTTTATTTAAAAGGTATTTATTTCTTACGCGAGAAAATTATATTATATACCAAAATTATTTATGTATATCGAGCATAGTGAACCTGCGAAGTTGGAGTAACAAGTTGTCAAGTCAATTACCACGTTGCCTATTAAATTATATGTAATAAAATTAAACTATCTCTCTACGACAAGGAAAGAAAATCCTCGTAACGCGTAAAAAAATTTTGTACATAAAATTGTTCTTTCTCTCTTTTTTTTCTAAGTTCAAGTGTAAAAAATTATGTGTAATTAATGCTGTATACTCGTGTTACATAATCATTTTCAATAAAGACTTGTTTAAATTTCTTATGAAAAAAAAACTCGTTTTTATTTTATTCTACCGTGATGCGATGACTTTTTTTTATTCTTCGACCGGGGAGATCTTTTCTGAAAAAAAAAAGATCAATTCGAGTGTACGAACGTAAGTAGAGAACCAGACGCGAGGTGAGCAATTTATAGCTGTGAATTTCATTTACCTACACTTTCCTTTCTCTCTTTCACGTAATAAGTGCTGCGATTTCGATTACATAGCCAGATATTGTATGATTTTGAAGGTTATTAAGTTCGAACGTAGTGAAAGGGGGGTACGAGTCGACAGATGGGTCTTTTACCATGAGGCTAATTTTTTTCCACGTGAAAATCGTGCAAGTAGATACGATTTTCTATAATGAAGTAATCGCCACGGCGCGATTTTGTCATTTATTACGGTCGTAAACATGTGGCAACACTGATTTTATTTATGAGAGAATGGGAATATACATCTGCATACTATAAAGTAATTTGAATATTTTGTATTCAGCTTTTTTTTTTTGGTGAAAAATCATTAATTTTGTCGCGAAACGTAATTTTTTCCGACGAGTTGGATATTGACAGGTTTTTTGGCAAGATCTTTAACGAGAAAAAAGATGGAGAAAAATTTGCCAAAATTTTAAAAATGGACCACGAAATGAAGTTTTGTGACTGCGATTAGACGGAAAGGGGTGAATATTTGTGATTCAAGATGAGAAAGTTTTTCGGTTCCTGATTCAAAACAACTGAATTTTTTAGAAACGTGAAGTAAGTGGTTCATTCATAAATTCTATTAAAATGGGTTCTGTACTACCCCCTTAAAATTAATAGATACATTTATTGAAATTTTGATTAATACTAAAATGGGTTCGCAAATTCTCTGTCGATGATTTGGTCTGAGAACTGACGTGCTACAAAAAAATTGTATTATTTTCTTCACTTTCAAAAAATTTCAATTGTCCTTCAAAAATGAATCTGATTTAATAAACAGTCGAATAAAATTCAACTCCCCACCCCAATGAGCTTTCCATTCTATTTCAGTCACTTGGCAAATTTTTATTGAAAATGAGATAGGATCACAGAGGTGCGTTAATTTCCTCGATTGTCCTAGTCTTCAATGAAACCATTTTTCCCAGCTTATAAACATTTTTGAAGAGTGATTCTAATTTGGTGGCACTTCATTTTCAGAATCCAACTGAAATTTTAAAAAACGTATACCGTAAATTGATTTTCAGAAAGGGAAAGGAGGTTCACATCATGCAGAGTTACAGACAGAAAAAAAACTGACAAAACCCTGGCAAAAAATTCTTTGTTTTCAATAATTTTTCCACATTAAATTGAGTTTTTTTTTCGCTTCAGTTGAACAATTTTTTCTTGAATTCAGTCCATTTTTTAATTTCAAACAAAATTTTAAAGATACCTATTACAAAATTAGAAAACTTCGATATTTGTTTTGTTCAGAGATTTTTATAAAAATATTGTTCGTTTTAGATAACATGGCTAAAATGTGGTTAATTTTGGTTAACTTCAATTATTTCTACTAAATTTTCGTTTTTAATAAAAAATTCAAATTGTTTCGAAAATGAGTTGATTATAACAGAATTGTTCAAGTCTTATCATATTTTTAATTACCATTCATCCCCCCCCGCTCTGTAACCAATAAAGGTGTTAAATGAGTTTCTCGACATTGAGATCAATATCGTTCGAAAATTATTGAAAATAAGGTTGAAGAAATTATTATCGTGCTCCCTTTTTAGGGTGTAATATTTCAGCTTGGAAAGTTTTGTAAATAAACGTTTTGATTTTTTTTTTGTTCAAGAAATGGAGAGTAACGAAAGTACCAATTTAGCTTCGAAAAATAAAATAAAATTTTAAAAAATCCGTAAAATATTCATCATAGCACAATTATTTCTAAAAGTCATAAATAATCACTAAGAAATCAAAAATACAATGAGGAAATTTTGAAACCCCTTTTTGAAAAATCTGGCAGTCAAATGGATGGTTTACGTGCACGAGAGAGCCTAAAAATCGGGGTATCTTCTACCAACATAGCACCAATGATAGTGAAAGGGACGAATAATAGAACGATTTTACGTCAAAAACTCACCCCAATTGTAGTCGGAACTTCATTTGTAAAAAAAAATTGAAATTTTCACATTAAAAAAAATTATTCCAAAAATTTTGCAATTATAATTCAGTCATTTCCAAAAAAAATTAATTCTGATAGAGCCAAAACATTTTTTTGAAAATTAAACAATAATTTAAAAATGAAAGTTCATTTATTCAATTGGACTAAAATCTTTTCAAAAAAATTATTTTAGAATAAATTTTCTTCGAACTCACACACAGCAGCTAAAATAATCCGAAGATGACATCATCAGAAGGGCAAAAAATTGGGAACTCTGACTCTCAGAAGTCATTTTTCTCAGTTTTTTTCAATTACCTACAAAATGAACAATTTTCGCAATTTGAACCATAGGCAGAGATAGGGGCCATGGGGGGCTCACCCCTCCCAATCATTTTCGTGTATATATGTTTCACTCAAAAAAAATTCGCAAACACCTAATTCTCAATGGATATACTATAAATATGTGACGAATTTCCTGCTTTCTTCAAGTTACTAAAATGATCTTTTTGATGAAGAAAATAATTAGGTGCTTACTAGCAATCGATCAAAAACGATGCACAATAAATTATCGATTGTTGAAACATAAATTATTTCAAAAATTCTGTAAATCTTGTTGTACCATGTAGTAAAAAAATACGAAATTTCGTAAAAAAAAACTTCGAGAATCATTAAATTTCTACACCCAAGAAATGGAATTTTTTCAAACAACAAAATATTAAAAAAGTGTCATTTTCTTTCTGAAAATCATCAATTTTCAAATTTTAGCCCTCGCTTCGCTCGAGCATATGAAAATAAAAATATATTTAAGAATGAAAGGTTGAAGATTTCGCCTCCATTTCAATACTAAAATTTGATTTATGTAAAGAAATGAATAAATTTAGCTTTTGGTTTTATTTTTCTTCAAACATTTTCGCCCTCGCTATACTCGCTTCGCTTGGGCTTGATAACTTTAATTTTACACTATTCATCCTCAAAATGATGGTATGAACCCGCTTTCCTTCTATTGATTGTTCATAGTGAGAAAAGGTTGAGTAAAAATCAAGTAATGATAAGGATAGACAAATTTTTGCGAGGGTCGAAAATGGACATTTTTTCTTCATCTGGTGCTCAAGCACCCCCCCCCCCCCAGTTACGGTCCATCGCTGCCTATGGTTTAAACTGCAAATCATCAAAAAAAAAAAAAAACATCTTTCTCAGTGAAAAAAATTCTTTCTGCACCGTTTAGTAATAGTCTTACAGACTGACAGACAGACAGACAGACGAAAGATCATTCAAAAATTGAAGATACATTGATTTTTTTCGTATAAGAAAATTCACAAAAAATGGGCTTAATTACATTTCAATTAAATTACTTTTGCAATCCAATGCAATATTTTTTTCTTTCATCAAGTCAATAATCTTGGAAAACTATTCTCTCTCAGTGGTGTCGGAAGCTTTTTTTTGGTAAGAGTACAAAGTCGATTGGACATGAAAACTTAGAATACCATTAGGATTGGGGGGGGGGGGCTTCTTTCGCACTAGCATCTTGATAGTCCATTTTATTGTGATTTTGTTCACGCCCAAATGAAGCTTTGAAAAAATTGGATTTTAATGTCTAAGAAATGGAAACGGGGGGGGGGGGGTACAATGTACCCCTTGTACCCTACTCTCTCATTCTGAATCAGTGAAAAGTCACTGATAAATAGTCTGAATTGCAGCACAGGAAAAATTAGCAAAATTCACTGATTTTTAGCGAATTTTCGTTGATTATTTAAAGATTTTCACTGATTTTTCAGCAAATTCCATAAATTTTACTGATTGTTCAGTAAATTTTTACTGATTTTCCAGTAGTTTTTCTCACTGATTTGTATTCAATAAAAAAATTTTCACTGATTTTCTCCTGTTCTGCAAATGTGGATGTTTCTTAGTGACTTTCGATAATTTTTACTGATTTACATATAATTGAGAGAGCACGTTTTGACACCACTGCTTTCCCTTCCTCTCGTCTTTCAATGACTTTTATTCGCCAATACTTCACCACTTGAAAAAACTGAAATCTTGAAAAATTCATATTTTTCGAGTAAGAAAAAATCAAGTATTACATAATTGATCGTTTTCTTTTTCCTCTCGATAATTTTTTTATTTACTCGAAGGATTTCAAAAAAATTAAAAATTACAATTTTAAAATGATTTCCCCCCTCTCTTCCTCTCCCACCCTCACAACCAAAAAAATTAAATATTTTATCTGAAATAAGCACTTTGACGAAATGAAGAATACATTTTTTTTTTCAAAATGTACATTAGAAAATCAAAAAAAAAAATTTTTAAATCAAGCTTTCGACCTTGTCAGGCCAACGACTCCTCTCCTCTCCAACCGCCTGGCAATTTCGATGTCAAAATATCGTAAAAATTAATCTGCGCGCATTTCGGCTGAATTTCCAAACCTGGATAATCGTCCGCGCGAGGAAAATTTTCACAATTTTTTATACCTACACTCTCGCCACAGTAGTATAACCAACATTCCAGCAATATTTTATGTTCACGCTTTCGACGAAAATAACGCTAAGAGAAAAAAAATTACTACATCTTTTTCAACGAATTAATTTCTTCTAGAGGATAAAGGCCTTAGTACCCAGCCAACCACTTATACCCGCATATCAACTACTTCCTAAGCTATGCTGTCGTTAATTATTCGTCGAATCGTCCTGCTCTCGGGATAGCTACCGTACAGTCGTACAGGACCGCTTTTGCGAATATCAACTATCAAATTATAATATACTTACACCGATAGCGATACGACGCGATAACCACATCTAATGCTCGGATAATGGGTCGAACAAATCGAAATCGCGTATACGAATTACTATACCTAATCGCGTATCCTAGGTACACGTACACCTGCCACCAGTGTCATTAAAAAAAAAATCATTTGAAAAATTATCATCTTTCGCGAAGACAAGAAGTTTTTGCGAAGCAGTCTGGAAAAACACCTCGGATTGGGACAGGGGAACTGATAACGACGTAATGTTATTTCGCTGCTGCGACGTTATAAATTGAACGCAAGTCATTTTTGTTGACCTGTTTATGTTTCGTGCGTATGTTTACTTTGCACAATGAACAAACCCAAATGAATTACGAGTACGTCTGTAGAACGCTGAACAATTACCTGACGACTTTTTAAACCGCAGCCTTTCTTTCCGGTTAGGATTTTTTTTCAACGATCCTTCAGATCAAGGTAAATTTCAATCCCGAGTTGAATAATTGCAAAAAGATAGTACCTCTACGAAGCATCCAGTATATTACATTTAAATACGAAGAAAGAGTAGAAAAAAACCTATCTAGGTGCTGTATACCTATATACCTAGCCATATTGCATTTAAAAACGAGCTCTGGGCTGCCCGAGGTTATCTTTACTCTCATACTCCAACCATCCTTTCCTATAAAGCGAAGGCCTATAAGAAAAAAAATTACGAAAATAGTCGATAAACGCGTTTCTGTACGTACGTTCAAATCTAAATTGGTACACCGAACGTGTGTATTGTAATTGTCATGATTAACATTCTATTCTTCTGCGATAGAAAAAGAAAAACACGGAACGAGGGAAAGAGACACGCCGAGATAAAACGTGTAATTAAATGTAGCTGCGATATGCACATGGATACGTAAAAGAGCCACGGAATAACCGGCTGAGGTCTCCTAATTATCAAAAATACCGCAACTATATGGAATAGGGATCCAGATTCGGATGCATTTTCAGCGAAATTACAAACGACAACGGAGAACAGAACAGAGACAGAAGGAGCTGGGAGCTGGGTAACCCTGCAATTAACCAAAGAGAACTCCCTCTCAGCTCAGTCAACGAAACGGTTCAAAAGATTTAGTGGTTTTTCTTTTGCACGAAATGAACCTATTATGGCCATCCTAATCGGAATACTTTGTCCTCTCTTATCAAAGTTTTCAATTCGAGCTACTTCTAAAAAAAAAAAAAGCGAAATCCAGGTAAGCTAATTATTGACTATATAATAATGGAGATTTACGTATGTTTGTGTGTGTGACTGTGAGGCGGTGAAGTGGTCGATGTGTGATCTTTTCTTCTATAATTTGCCTTCTTTTCACTTCTTCAAACCGCTAATATTGATCGGCTTTTATTTTATACACACATGTAAGTGGGTGGTGACCGATATCACGCATCGAATTATTTTGCCCAGACGTCTGCGAAGCCGCGATGATTTGCCAACAGCCCGAGCTAATGGTTATTTTGCGTTTCGAACCGGTGCGAAACGATAGTTCTCTGTTGAAAGGTGTCTTTTACAAGGAGTTACCGCCGAAAGGAGGCGAAGCTTGGGTGAAGAGCGAGGAGGTGTAAAAGATGGAAAATTATGTTTTTACTCTCTCATTTTGAATCAGTGAAAAGTCACTGAAAAATAGTCAGAATTGCAGTACAGGGAAAATCAGCGAAATTATTCGATTTTCAGCGGACTTTCGCTGATTTTAAAAGAAATTTCACTAATTTTTCAAAGAAATTCACTGATTATTCTGTAAATTTAAGAGATTTTACCGACTTTCCAATGAATTTTCACTGATTTTCCAGCTATTTTTTCACTGTTCCTTTATGAGAAATTTTTCACTGATTTAATACTGTGCTGCAAATCTGACTGTTTTCCAGTGATTCTAATAATTTTCACTGATTTATAAATGAGAGAGTACAGAGTAGGTAGTGGAAAAAATCTTTCGCTGATCGACAAGTCCAAATTGCAAGAATGGCACACCCATCCATGGCTTATGGCATAAAGTGATGTCTTTCAGAGTATTGTCTCTCATTCCGAATCGGTGAAAAGTCACTGATAAACAGTCAGAATTGCAGGACAGAAATAATCAGTGAAATTCACTGATTTTCAGTGAATTTCAAAAATATCACTGAGAGTTTCAACTGATTTTCAGTAATTTTCTTTCACTGATTTATTACTGTGCTGCAATTCTGACTGTTTTTCAGTGTTTTTTGATAAATTTCACTGATTCAAAAATCAGAGAGTAGGTAATTGGCCTCCTTTCCCGTCCCTTTCTCTGATCACTTAAGGTTTTTTAAAAACGAAGAACGTAATAGGCACATGGTAGATATACTCTCTCATTCTGAATCAGTGAAAAGTCACTGATGAATAGTCAGAATTGCAGCACAGGAAAAATCAGCAAAATTCACTGATTTTCAGCTAATTTTCGCTGATTTTTCAGCAAAATTCATAAATTTCACTGACTTTCCAGTGAATATTCACTGATTCTCCAGTAATTTTGCTCACTGATTTGTTTTCAGTAAAAAAATTTCACTGATTTTCTCCTGTGCTGCAATTCTGCCCGTTTCTAAGTGATTTTCGATAATTTTCACTGATTTATAATTGAGAGAGTAGAATAAAAGCAAAAATAATAATCTGTAGGTACAAAAATGAGTTATCAGGATTCGAAAATTGAAAAAATAATTCAGTTTGAGTTTTGAAGTGTTCTCAGTTTTCAGTTTCCAAATTTCAATTTCAATTTCAATTTTAGTTTTTGAATTTCAGGTTCCATTTTAGTTTCAGTTTCAGTTTTAGTTTTTTTGCTTTCAGTTTTGAAAGCTCTTTCAGTCTTCAATTTTAGTCCCAGTTTTAATTTTCAGTTTCCAGTTTCGACTTTTAGTTTTAGTTTTTCATTTTCAAATTAGGTTTCCATCTCACTTTTACGAGTTTCCGATTTTCCAATACTATGATATTTTTCCAAGCTGCAGTTTCAGTTGATATTTTATATTTCGGTTTCAAGTGGTTTTTTTTTCAGTTTTTAATTTTAGTTCGAATTTCCATACCAATTTTATAATTTCACATTGCACTAATTTTTTTTAATTTTCAATTTTAAGTGACTAAATTTCATTTTCAGATTTTCAATTTCTGTTTTTCTTTTTCGGTTTTCATATCAATTTCAATTTCAATTTTTGATTTTAAATGATATTCAAGTAAGGGGGCTTCCTTTTCAGTTTTCAATTTCAATTTGCATTTTAGTTTCCATTCAAGTTTTAAAATTTTATATTGTACTTTAGTTCTAGTTCCAGTATTTTTTCAAGGCAAGAGGAAAGAAGTTGTTTTTAGTTTTAAGGTGCTTCGGTTTTCAATTTGAGTTTTTGAATTTCTGTTTCAGTTTCTTCAGTTTCTCTCCAAATTTCAATTTCTTAACGTCAATTTTCGGTCTGGAATTTTCGTTTTTTGTCCGTCATTTTCAAATAAAACCTTTTTTTTGGGTTTCCGTTCAAATTTCAGTTTTTAAAATTTGTAATTTTAATTTTTCAGTTATTTTCAATAGTTATTCAAGTTTAATTATTTTTGTTTTCAATTCAATTTTACTTTTTGAAATTTCAGTATACCTACATCAGTTTCAGTTTTTTTTTTTCAACCGTTGATTAGATACAATATTACTCTCATTAATAATTAAATTGCAATTTTTTGCCAAAAAATAATTTGTAAAAAAATTTCCAAAATGAAGTTTTGCTTTAAAAATTTAACAATTTTGAGTCAGGAAATCAGAAAAAATTTGCATACACAATCTAGAAGTTCAATACAAAAATGGGTTGACAACATTTTCATTCAGAAAAACCTGAACCAAACAAAATTTTGGTTTCAAAACGACAACAATAACAGACTTAATGGGGGGGGGGGACAACTGTTTTTCTCACATTTCTCACATTTTCAGTCAGAGCAACTAGCCACTGGTCGGAAAATTTATGGAAGTATAGGTAATACGTCTAATGACCTTTTTTTTTGATTTGGAATTTTAATTTAGATTTGAAAATACTTGTCTATGTAAACATGAAATTGTTTGGTGAGCATCATTCCAAAAAAGTTTTTTAGAGTAAATAATTTGGTCATTTTTTTCGTTTTTTATACTTAAGGTACACATTTCCTTTTTCAAATCTGATAACATTTTTTCAGAGCTAGAAATTTTTTTCATTAAGACTCCCACCCTCACTCATTAATACTCAATAATTCCAACTTCGCTCTTTTCTTAACTACAAATTTTCATCAACAATCGAAACTAAACCACCTATTTTCAAATCTAAAAATAAAAAATCGTTCATCGTCTCGCACAGTTTTAAAAAAAATTGTTTGAATTGTCATGAAGATTACATATTGAAACTCAACTGGAAATTCTTTAAAGCATCATAAAAATTGTTTAAATAGCGTTAAAATTAATGTCGTGAAAATTATTTTTAAAAACTTAACAATTCGTAAAATTGCAAAAAAGTGATAAGAGGGTTTTCCAAAATTCGATAAAAAAGCATAGAGGTCGTAAAGATTTATGGAAAATTGTTTAAATTCTTTCAAATACTTGATTACAAAAAAAGTTTCAAAAATAAAAAAGTCACTTTTTCAAATATTTAAATTTGAAAAAATGTCTGTAATGATTACCTACATTTTTTTCAAGTTATAAGCGGAGTTTATACTGGCACTGAATTTGTCAGTGAAAAGTTAAAATATTTTAACTTTTCATTGAAAAGATAGGGAATCGTTCAGTGCCTTATTATAAACGCTTCCGTAAGAAAACACAGATTCAACTTTTTCTGTGACAAATTCAGTGCCAGTATAAACTCCGCTTTAGACGACAACATCCTGAACAATGTTCACGAATTTTTAGTTTGAAAAAGTTAAAGTACATAAATTACCCAGTCGACTCTACAAAAATTTAACAATTTTCGATTATTTTTAAGTATTAAGTATGTAAAGTATGGTAAATAATTTAGCAATATTTGGTACATCATTAATCGAGTTACATTACCTTTCACGATTTATGCAACAATTTTCCTATCATTTAAAAAAAAAAAATTAAGATTTTTTCTCAACTTTCATTTCATTCATCTTGAAATTTACATTTAAATTAAAACATTTTTCCCCTGAATTTTCAGCAATTATCAGATCATAACAACTCATTATTTTCTCTCCTTACTTACCCCATAAAATTTCATCGATATTTCATTATTCTTTAGTTTTAATCAATACCTATTTGACAATTTTCTCAAATATTCATGTTCTGTCAATTTGATTAGATAAGCTCGAACTATTTTAGCCAATCAAGAGGATAGAATTTAATTTTACTTACTAACCCTCCTCACCCTTCCCCTAACATAGATACAAGTACATAAGTAATTCAAATTGACTGAATGAATAAAATTCTCTCGTAAAAACAGAAAATTCACTTGTGCAGACGCGTTCATTCAAGAAAATCTTGGTAATTCATCGTACATTGACATCCGATACCTTCGTCCATTCTTATCGCAAAATCACTTCAACATAATCTTTCATAAACCGTAACGGGTAAAACTTAACCTTATCCCATTACACCAGCTATTATAACCATAACTTCACAACTTCATAATCAAATAAAATCACGATAATAACTCAATGAGCAATAGTTAACGATTATGGTAAGGGTGAAATAATCTAGTTGCAAACTGCTTCGTTAAAATTTCCTACTCAGCAAATACATACCTACGATCACTCGAGTATAGGTAAACTTTTTTTCGAAAAAAATCCCTTCGATTTATCAATTATGCAAATCCTACAACATATTTTTGCAACGTGTAATTAATATTTGATTGAAAGCTCGTCTACTTTTATAGTTTTCAAAACAACTTGAAAGAAATAGTATCGCGAATAAACATAAATTTCTATACCCCCTTCCCTCGTCACCGACTGGCTCATTTAAATGTTATAATTAATGAACGTGTAACGCGAAGACTTAAATTATAGCCAGTCCATCTGACCATCTGAACACTTAATTACACACCTTTTAAAAATCTCTTTGTTTAATTATAATTCGTTATTTTTTAAAGACTATTTTTTAAACCGACTTTTTCAGCTCCTGGTGTTACGAATGATCATGTTTAAATCATATAATTATAGATTACGAAGAAGCAATTCAGCTACTGTTTAATCTCTTTCATTAATACTCGAAGTGATCGCGCGTTGGTGTATCTACAAACGGTTGTTTATGATAGTTTAATGCGAAAAGAGCACAACGTTAATTTTTCGTCGAAAAACAATCCTCGACGGTGCTTTATTCTTATTCTTTACCGATGTATTCGCTGAGTAGGCTGAGTGATAACGCCGCAGCAGCTGATAAGAGTAATCTGGAATCAAGTTCAATCGGATAATTAACGTTTAATTAAAAATATTACTCAGCATTGGTTTTGTTTTCGAGTAAAATACGTTACTTTTGTGTACGAATTCCGGCTGACGTCACAATAACGAGTTCAAATTTGCAAAATGGTTCTTGGAATATTCATTTAGAGGTAAGATAACTCGACGAGGTCCTGTACACCTTCAACTTTGAAAGAATGCAAGTATATATGCATATGCAAGCATCATTTAGGCAAGAATCTACATAGCTCGAGGGTATATACTCTTTTAATTCGCAAAGACATAAATCCTTAAGTATCCTCCGTACAAATAAACTATACGCCGTTAACCACGTACAATAATTTACAATTCAAAGCGTACTAATAATGCCATAAATCATATGACTTTTGTCAGTGAATCATCAATTAATAATTCGGAATATAAAATAGAAAAATTATAATGCATTTGTAAAGTCAACTCACTAATTCCAGTATTACCGTTAGCCATCATTTCCACAAGGTAATCGAAAGTGAAAAGTTGAAGACAGTGAATTGGCTCAAATCGATGGTTGGTTTTTTGAGACCGATAAAAAACAAAAACTGACTCGTGACCTAAGCTGCTTAAACAGGTGGTCTTTCTGTAGTTCGAGCACATTCCATTAAGTCTATTCGGTAACTTATGCTCATGATTATATTTTAAATAAGCCCAAAGAAGTGGTTACTAAATCACAGTGAAATTTCCCACCGCTGGTGAACGATATCGTCAACGAGTCCACCATTTTGTCTGCTCATCTTGGAAAAAGAATCTACGACGAATGACTACGTAGCGATTTCCATTCCGAACCAACAAAATAAAGGTTCGAGCTTGACCAAAACCCCAACGAGGTAATTTTTACAACTCGAACCAGTTATGAAATTTACGTTATTGGAAATACGAACGAACGAAGAAAAAGTTCTACAAACTTTGAACGATAGAGGAAAAAAGAATCGGTAGGCGTTTCTGAAGAGCGTGTGTGGTCGATTTCAATCAGGTGTGTTTGTTTTAATGTAAACTGGGTGGTCGAACCGCTCATGGAATACCGCGGTGAGCTTCGGCCACACAATTGTAAAAATGGTCTACACACTGAAACGATAACCAGCATCGAATCTATCGCGGCTTCCAACAAACAATAATAACCAACTTCATCTAGACCTTATTATTTATTATTAGCTCACTTAATGAAAGTATAATAACCTTCGTAACTTATGTCACTTCGGTTACGAAATTTGGACCCTAATAAATTACCGGTAAATTATACACACTTACCAATATCTGTCGGAGATGATGCGAAAGTCGTGTTCTATGGTACGAAAGCATCGCCGGAAAATAACAGCGCGAAATTTTTCACCGAGGTGTCGTACCTATTAGTGAGTTGTTTTGGTGTTGAAGACGCTGTGTTGTGATAGATGCGATGATGTCTCGATCTCTAAAGTTCGTCTGCAAAGAACCCATAGTTATTGAAAGATATGTAACAAGTGGCTAGAATAATGTACAATAAGTCTAGAATATTATTACTATACTTGAAACAATGAAATCAAAATTCGGCAACAGGTACTTGGACATCTTACAGAAATCATTCACTGAACTTAACTCCAAACACGAACGCGACACTTCACTTCACTTCACTTCACTTCACTTCACTTCACGATAGCACGAAGCACATTTAAGAAAAAATACATAAATCGAAAAACGAAAAGATGAAAAGAACACCCGCAAAATAAGAAACCTTTTATCGAAAATTTCGAAATTTGATGCAAAAAACGTGCATTTAGAAAAACTAGAAAAACTTCCGACGAAGGGCGAACTCACCGTCTGTCACAACGTCACTTTGCAAATCGGGTGTTTTTTATTCGTTTTTTTTCAAAGCAAAAATGACGTCAAATGTGTTCTATGATTTCAGCCAATGAGCATTCAGTATGATAATATAAAAGCTTTTGATTGGTAAGCGATTAAATTTCTTATAAATTTTTTATTTTTTATTTTTTGATTAATTTTTAATTTGAAATAGGAAAATTTAACAAATTTAAATTTAGAATTATTTATTTTTATTTTATTTTAGTCCAAACTCCAAACTCCGAAGTCTAGCAGTCTAGCACGAATGCAGAGGGCAGTGACGTACCGATAGGGGGGGGAGGGGGGAGCTTCCCCCCCTGAGGAAATTTTTTACTTGTGAGTTGGGAAAATTGAACATTTCAACACATCAGTTGGGAAAATCGGACAGTTGGGAAAATTGGACAGTTGGGATTAATTTTTTTGATGAAAAATAATAAATAAAATAGTTATTTCAAAAGTTGGAAATCAACAAAATTTTCACTTGTTCCAACTCAAAATTGGTAATTTTCCCAACTCGAAAATGGTAATTTTCCCAACTCGAAAATGGTAAATTTCCCAACTCGAAAATGGTAAATTTCCCAATGCAAAATTGGTAATTTTCACAACTCAAAAATGGTTATTTTTCCACAAGGTAATCGAAAGTGAAAAGTTGAAGACAGTGAATTGGCTCAAATCGATGGTTGGTTTTTTGAGACCGATAAAAAACAAAAACTGACTCGTGACCTAAGCTGCTTAAACAGGTGGTCTTTCTGTAGTTCGAGCACATTCCATTAAGTCTATTCGGTAACTTATGCTCATGATTATATTTTAAATAAGCCCAAAGAAGTGGTTACTAAATCACAGTGAAATTTCCCACCGCTGGTGAACGATATCGTCACGAGTCCACCATTTTGTCTGCTCATCTTGGAAAAAGAATCTACGACGAATGACTACGTAGCGATTTCCATTCCGAACCAACAAAATAAAGGTTCAAGCTTGACCAAAACCCCAACGAGGTAATTTTTACAACTCGAACCAGTTATGAAATTTACGTTATTGGAAATACGAACGAACGAAGAAAAAGTTCTACAAACTTTGAACGATAGAGGAAAAAAGAATCGGTAGGCGTTTCTGAAGAGCGTGTGTGGTCGATTTCAATCAGGTGTGTTTGTTTTAATGTAAACTGGGTGGTCGAACCGCTCATGGAATACCGCGGTGAGCTTCGGCCACACAATTGTAAAAATGGTCTACACACTGAAACGATAACCAGCATCGAATCTATCGCGGCTTCCAACAAACAATAATAACCAACTTCATCTAGACCTTATTATTTATTATTAGCTCACTTAATGAAAGTATAATAACCTTCGTAACTTATGTCACTTCGGTTACGAAATTTGGACCCTAATAAATTACCGGTAAATTATACACACTTACCAATATCTGTCGGAGATGATGCGAAAGTCGTGTTCTATGGTACGAAAGAATCGCCGGAAAATAACAGCGCGAAATTTTTCACCGAGGTGTCGTATTAGTGAGTTGTTTTGGTGTTGAAGACGCTGTGTTGTGATAGATGCGATGATGTCTCGATCTCTAAAGTTCGTCTGAAAAGAACCCATAGTTATTGAAAGATATATAACAAGTGGCTAGAATAATGTACAATAAGTCTAGAATATTATTACTATACTTGAAACAATGAAATCAAATTTTCGGCAACAGGTACTTGGACATCTTACAGAAATCAATCACTGAACTTAACTCCAAACACGAACGCGACACTTCACTTCACTTCACTTCACTTCACTTCACTTCACTTCACTTCACGAAACACGATAGCACGAAGCACATTTAAGAAAAAATACATAATTCGAAAAACGAAAAGATGAAAAGAACACTCGCAAAATAAGAAACCTTTTATCGAAAATTTCGAAATTTGATGCAAAAAACGTGCATTTAGAAAAACTTCCGACGAAGGGCGAACTCACCGTCTGTCACAACGTCACTTTGCAAATCGGGTGTTTTTTATTCGTTTTTTTTCAAAGCAAAAATGACGTCAAATGTGTTCTATGATTTCAGCCAATGAGCATTCAGTATGATAATATAAAAGCTTTTGATTGCATGATTGGTAAGCGATTAAATTTCTTATAAATTTTTTATTTTTTTTATTTTTTTATTAACTTTTAATTTGAAATAGGAAAATTTAACAAATTTAAATTTAGAATTATTTATTTTATTTTAGTCCAAACTCCAAACTCCAAAGTCTAGCACGAATGCAGAGGGGGAGCGGGGGTAATGGAATTCTAATTTCGTAATTTCCCTCTTTTTTAAACGATCAAAAATGGCTTGTAATCAAATTTGAAATTATTGAGAAAATTGATTAAGTTTTGCTTTTAGAGCCAATTTTACAAAAAAAAATTCACTCTCGCGTCAATCGGCCAATTTTTCTACTTTTAGTTTTATCTGTACAATTATTAAATGTCGTTGTTTTTTTGAAAAATTCTTCCAAAAAACTCGTTATTTTTTGATTTTTTTTTATCATACAAGCACTTTTTTCAAATTTCAACATATTTCGACTTCTCCCTGAATAAATCCAAAAAAAATTGGGAGGTACCTACAGAAAATTTCATGGCTCCCTACTTAATGCCGTCGTCTGGATGCGCCCCTGAAAAAGTGATGAAAGGAATAGGTACAAACTTCATAAGTAGTCATGGTCGGCAAAAAAAAACACACCAAGGCAATATTCTATGGTTTTATTTTGAAACAGGTCCATAATATTGATACAATTTTCTAATTCTTTCCTCAGGCTTGCCTGGAAAAGATGGCGGACACCCAAGTCCAATTTTCATGCAAATCCAAACCTCTCAAGTATTGTCACTTGATGTAAAAAAAATGGAAAAGTTTCGAGCCCCCCCCCCCCACCCCTATTATTTCAAATAAACAATTAATAAATTTTTTGTTCTTTTGTGCAAAGTTATATATCCTAGAGATTTATTTACGATAACTTTTTCTTCAGTTTTGGTTAATTTCTTATTTTTTTGGGCAAATTGAAGGTTTTGGTCGTAAAAGGGATCCGTACAAAAACAAAAAATTGAATGCCTATCCATTCTAAGATACGAATTAAATAACTCTCTCTCCCCCCATTCACTCCAGTTTCTTCAATTTATTCAAATTTCAATATTGCATATTTCATTAGCAAAGAATTAGATTTGGCAATTTTTTTAAATATGTAGGTAGGTACCTACATTGTACCTATACTTTGAGTTGAAATCATATCTTTTAAATTTCCAACCCTCTCGGGCCACTGATCGTGAAGTTACGAGTCCTCGAAATAGAGTCTTTCAAAAAAATTGAGATTTTGATCCCCAACCAGTGGCGTAGCCCTACAAGAGTTTTATGGGCTCACCCCTCACCACTGATGACCAAAAAATAAAATTTTTCTACAAATTAGTTTTAAAAAAAATATTTTTACGAGCACTTCTTCATCTCTTCAACATGCTTTTTAGAGAAAATTTCGCTTTCGTTTCGTAAAATGTTGAAAAAGAATTGGTCATCTTTTCCAAGAGCTCATTCTGTCTACCTCAGTATCCACAGCCCCATTTACAGTTGAAAATCTTCGATAGTCCACGAAGTATGGTTTGAAATTCTGCATCTACTTAAACGACTGATATTTGGAACTAAAATGTGGTTGAAGTCGAAGTCCCAAGTTCCAACTTAGTCAAAGGTTCCAACCAGAAGATTCAAAATTTTCTGATTGATTTTCGTATTTGGGACAGTTTTTGAGTTTTTATAAGCAAACGGTTTGATTAACTAATTTTGTAAAAATTATACCATCTGTTCTTCCGTGTTTTTTTTTGAAAAGATCAGTATAAAAAAATTTTCCTTTACTCTTTTAAAATTTTCAAAACAAGTACTTACCTACATCGTTTATGAATTTTTCGATTTCAAACAAAATTTTTAATGAAATCTACTGGTGGGAAATGTAATTACCGAATACCGAAACAAATGCCACTTTCTAAAGTCAATTTTTTTGAATCCGGACTTAAAAATAGTTCTTTGTTTATGAAATTGAAATAGGTAACGATAAAATAAATAAATACCCAAAAGTAAAGTTTTGTAAAAATTTTTTACAACAAAAAAAACTAAAATAATAACTTTTCTTTGTGGTTTTTTGCGATTTTCGGTTTATAGTTCAAAAGAATGGCCAAATTCAAACAGGAAAATGTTTTTGAAAAAAAAACCTGTCTTTTATGGTGTTTTTTACAGTTGAAACATTGAGTGGCAAACACAGCATTAAAAATGAACGAAAAGTGAAAATACTATCATAAGAATGAGTAAGTAATTGCAAGATGTAACTTGTGCAAAAAAAACAAAAAAATTTTCTTCCCGTAAAGTACCTAATGCAATAAAATGAATATAATTCTAAATACCTACCTAATGTAATAAAATGAATATAATTCTAAAACGAAGAGGATGGAGCGGGGGAGGCTCAAAAAATTTTCAAAAAAATTTTCTGGTCAAGGAACACTATCTGAGAGGCTTGGAATGAAAAACGGAGTCGTTGGCCCCAATTTCACCATTTCATCCAGCCAGGCCCTTTTTTCATAAATCACGATTCAATCCATAATTTAAAATTAGGTATCCTATAAAGTTAGAATCAACTACCTATTAATTTAATTGTCAAATAATTAAAATGAAAATAAAATTCATTTTTAATAATAAAATTTTATTAAATTAATAATTCAATTTATTTTTGGGCAAAATTATTAAAAATTCCAAATTAATTTATTGAATTCATTTTTTTTATTTTAAAATAATATTTAAATTAGCCTAAAATGGTACATAAATCATAAATTACCTAGGGCTAAAAAATTTGGCAATTCCACATTTTCATTAAAAATACAAGAAATTAAATTATCTGTCTTTCTTCTGACACAAGATTCAAGTACCTACCTATTTTAATTTAACGCAATTCAGATACTGCAACATAAGCTATTGAATCAATGAGTAGATAATGTTGATGAATTGGCTACCCTTTGCGTAACAGTAGTGACCTAAATTTCAATGGTAATGTCAAATCATAACTTAATCAAATTCACATTTATCTATGTTACTGTATCAACCGAACTATCGACAATGTAAACTGTTACGTATGAAAAAATTTTCCTATACGTTGATTTTAATATTGCGCTACTCGATGACCGACAGTACGAGCAAAAACACTGACCTATCAGTTTCATTTTACTTAATATGTTTCTTAATTTCATTAATTCGCTTCTACAACCGCTTGGTATTTATTATGTCATGAACGATGGTAATGAACTTCAACCTAGACAACCTACTCGAAGGGAAAATCATTTGAAAAAAACAAACATCCAATCGCTCCAATACCCATACTTTTTTGTAACTTTAACTCGTAAAAACACTCGAGTAAAACCCGACTTAATTTTGCGTTCTTAATTCCAAATACTTTGACCTCTAAAGAAATTTCCACTTAAATATGCGCGGGCTATTTCTTCTTCTTGGTTGATATTTTATAATGTCCACCTGCGGAATCATTGCTGTAAAATAGTAATCAAGTTTCTTTCTCTCTCTTTGCTGAGCGATCGAGGAAACATTTCTATTCCTCCAAAACCTGTCGATCGTGTTGGTTTGCAGCATTTAACAGATAGCTTTGGAAATCCTTGATCACGATGATTCTGGGCAAGCGTGTATTGCAATGAATTTTTTTTTATTGCAAGGGTAGGCAGGTAAGTAATTCATTTTCATTGGAAAATTTCAAATTGGAAGCATCCTTGGTCAATACCTGGATTTTTAGATGATCTGGATCTAGATCATTTGAAAATAGGCAACTTATGTGACTTGAATGTTATGCCATGAAGAAAAAAATAATCATGAACGATTGCATTACGTTGTCTTGATTCATTTCTGCTGCTAGATTTTTGAAAGTGATTCGATGAATTAATTTTGTAAAAAAAAATATTTTTTTAAATTTCATCATTCTAGTCTGATCGTTGTTTGCAAAAAAAAAAAAAAATGGAGGTTGAATATAATAATAAGTAGTAGATCTTTTCATTTTGAACTAGGTAGGTACTGATACTGTTATTATTATACAATCATAATTGTTATCATATTTCAATCTATCACGTTTTATAAACCAGTTGCACCCTTTAATTCCCATTGATCTACTCTTGTCCTGTGTTCTTCTTTATCGTTAAATTACCTACTATGTGTAATGCATAATGCAAAAAAGTATCTAAGTATTTTAACACGTTGAATTTCTTTTTTTATAATTTCAATGCTATTGCATCTATTATTATACACTTGATGTTTTATTTTGCAGTATCCTGCAGCTACCAAAATCCAAAAATAACTTCATTAAAATAATCAGTACCTACCTAAGGAAGAAATTACGTTTCAAAATAATAAAGTAGGTAATTTAGTATAGATAGAGATACCTATTAATTAAAATACTAAAGAAAAAAAAAGATGGCAATTAACAGATTTTTTTTGATTTACCTATGAGACAACTTTTTTTTAAACCAAGATTTGGCATAATTTTGCTGCAATTCCTGACTCAGCAAGTTCCAGCACATCGAACAAAAATCAATTTCACCAGATGAAAATTAATTCTCCATCTCAAGGTTGAAGAAATTTTTCTTAATCCAATCTCCGATTGTATAATTTCTCGAGCCCCGAGTACCCAGTACCTTATATTTCAAAGCTGACAATCAATTGGAAAACTCGATACAATAGATTATTAGAGGGCTGATTTCATAAAAAATCTCCCATAGAAACTGCAAGTACCTCTGTAGATCTAGAATCATAAAAAAAAAACAGCGTAAGTATATTAAAACGCTTACATCAATTCTGAATAATAAATGAGGTGAACAGGTAAATGTATCATGAATAATTCATTAGGTATAAACGTTAAGTAAAATGTAGGAAGCCAAGAGTAAAGCGACACACAATAAACATTACAACTTGTCAACGTGTATTTTGTCAACAGTTGTTGTATCTCCTCTCTTTCATAGTTGTAAGATGTTCCAACACGTGACATTCAATACACCTGGTTAACCCAACATTTTAACCGATGAAAGTAATTCCGACCAGTATTCGACACCGATGATAATTTTCATCCGAATCACCTGTTGAAAAAACTTTTACTTTGAAAATTTTTCACAAAATTTTCATATTGGCATTCGTTGATAGTTGCTGAGTAAGAAGATCGAACCTTACAGATGTGTAATTACACATAACTAGTTTTCAAACCTGAATAATTACCTAAAATTAAAATTTTATGTGAAAAATTTTACTCTCCAGTTCACCATTTTATATTAATCGTTGCGATGGGTTTCAAAAAAATTGTGAAAATTTTCACAAATTGGATAAGTGTATATAATCTAATCGTTGAAATTATATTAATCATTATGCAATGCTATTTCCACTGTTAAACGTGACAAATTAAGTCGGATTTGTCATGTAAAATGTTAAAGCGCTAATGTATGCAGATTTATTTTTCAAATTTACATTAAATTGTACTTACTTGTTCGCCATATCAAAAGTACTTTTATGCTGATTTTCCACATCGTAATTTTTTATCGAAACAAAATTTTTAATCTTATCAGCCATGTCACCGCATAAAAATTAAGAAATCTATCGCTCTAGTGTTATAGCTGGAGTTGGAAAATATAGGCTTTGAAAAAATTCAACATCTGTGTGCTTTAAATTTATCGGAGGAAAATAAACGGACAACGCATTAAATCAAATGTAGCCTATCTATATAGGTGGATACTCGTGTTTCCACTCGTTTACACTAATTTACCAGGTACACACTACACAGACGTATTACGAAAAAGTCGTAAAAACGTACTCATTTTTAAAGAAGCGATAATTTAAGGATGTTGAACTTGATAATGGAGACAAGTTGTAAAACAAGAGTGATCTTTGGGAGAGATCATTCTCATAGGATATTACCTTTTAGTTGGAATAACGAAATAAAATAAATAATAAAAATTACACTGGGTATGAAGAGGATTGTTTGATCATTTTCAAAAAGTGATGTTCGATTTCATCGAAACAGATTTTTTTCAAAGAATTTTGTGAGATAAAATAGGTAAATTGAGCTAAGAAGAGTTTTTAATTTTTTATTTCAAAAAATCCATTTTGATAGGTACTTACAGTCGTAAGTCTCTCAATTATAAATCAGTGAAAATTACCGAAAATCACTGAGAAACAGTCAGAATTGCAGCACAGGAGAAAATCAGTGAAATTTTTTCACTGAAAACAAATCAGTGAAAGAAAATCACTGGAAATCAGTGAAAATTCACTGAACCTCAGTGATATTTTTAAAATTCACTGAAAAATCTGTGAAATTCTTTGAATAATCAGTGAAAAATCACTGAAAATCACTGAAAAATTACTGAAAATCAGTGAATTTCACTGATTTTTTCCTGTGCTGCAATTCTGACTGTTTATCAGTGATTTTTCACTGATTCGGAATGAGAGAGAAGTGTACCCAGAAATTATTTAAGGGGGGCTGAGAATTCGAGAAAAAATGAGGGGAATCAAATTTCAACGAAAAAATTGAGTTACTTGTTATTTCAGTGGCGCTGGCGAAATCGGGGTATTTTTAGTAGACTAATAATTACATAAAAAGATTTAAACAAAGAAAAATTGAAAAATTGCGGAATTTTAGTGATTTTTCACTGATATTTCAGTCAAAATTATTGATTTTTTTCTGACAAATTGGGAACTAATTGAGAAATCAATGAATTTTGACAGAAAGATCAGTGAAAATCATTAATTTTATTTTCAAATAAAATCATTTCACTGATTCTCAAAGGCAAAATTTCATAAAAGACTGATTCCGATTTAAAGAGTTAGGTACCTATAATGTTTATTCAGGAAATAGAAGAATTAAAATATAGGGCGAGCATTTTTTGAAAAATCATATGTTTCAAGAGCCAAAAAAGCACTTTTTTACATTTTTGTAATAAAAAATCTCTTTTCTGGGCTTGGGGGAAGGGCTCGAGCCCCCTGCGTCCTCTTTGGATGCGCTTACACTTACAATAAAAAATAATTTTTGAATCTAGACAAAATCTCCAGTTTTCCACCCTTCTTTAGGGTAGTGTGACCTTGAAAACTGTGATTTTTGCATTTCGAGTGTCACCGTAAAAAAGTTTTCAGTAAATTGAAGCAAAACTTTGGTGAGAAGTAGAACATTATTGATTATTATCATCCACAAATTTTTTCAAATTTTTTGACCCGAAAAATGATCCTGAAACTGGGATTTGAATTTTTCAAAACCCTGTGAAAATGCTAATATGAATACCATCAATGTTCGAAAGAAATGTCACAAGTGCTCGAACGTCTTCTGTACCCATCTGGTTTTTCAAATTTTTTGGAGTAGTAGCGCAGATGAAAACTCTTCAAAAACTATTTTAATTTCAATTTTCACTGCATTCAAAAAGTAATGATCAAATGGAAAAAACAATGTCAAATTCATGTTCAGCAGGTCAAATTTCTCCTTTACACGCTACCTATCTCTGAGTGTTATTTTACTCAAAGTCTAGAAATTCTTTTTTTCCACTGATTTTTCACGAGTGAACAAAAGTTATCAATTTAAGGGAATGTTTTTGAGGATTCCTTTCCCAAGCAATTTTAATAAATTCAAAAATAATAACCATCAAATTTGGCATTTTGTATTTTTTTAATTATCAGAAATTAGAAAACTTGTAGGTAGGTGCCTAAAATAAATTTTTCGGGTGACAATCTCATATCTGATTTTTTTTAGGTACTCTCTCATTCCGAATCAGTGAAAAATCACTGATAAACAGTCAGAATTGCAGCACAGGAAAAATCAGTGAAATTCACTGATTTTCAGTGATTTTTCACTGATTATTCAAAGAATTTCACAGATTTTTCAGTGAATTTCATAAATATCACTGAGTTTTCAGTGAATTTTCACTGATTTCCAGTGATTTTCTTTCACTGATTTGTTTTCGGTGAAAAATTTTTCACTGATTTTCTCCTGTGCTGCAATTCTGACTGTTTCTCAGTGATTTTCGGTAATTTTCACTGATTTATACTTGAGAGAGTATTAACGTTTAATATTTCAAACCTTTTTTCATTTTCCCGAATTTTTAATTATAAATTGAAAATTAATCTCGACATTTTGAACTTTTTTCATTTTTTTCATCGAAAATTTTACCAACTTTTTTCATTTTTGACTTTTGATCTTTTTTTTCCTGGTCTTTATCTATGTTAAGAACTGAATTTTGAAAAATTAATATCACCAACTAATTTTAATTCGTATGCGTAGATCACAAATTTGATAATCTAGCATTAATTTTTGGGTATCTCACATGACTTTCCTTGTCCCCTGATCCTAGATTTGAACAAAGTATAAAATGACTAATTGAAAAGAAGTAATCTCCAAATGGATAAATCAATTTCAGATTCATGTTAAGCATGTTAAATTATCCCTGTCTAAATTACCTATAAGAGAGACCATTTCACTCAGTCTTACATTTTGAGGCAGAGGCACACCCAGGGGGGGGGGGGCTCAGAGAGCTCGAGTCCATCAAACTTGGCAAGGAGATTTTTGTATCATAAAAATATCAAAGAAGAGTATGATTTTTTGTTTAAATTAATAACTTTCATTGAAAATTTGTGATTTTTCACAAATTTTTCGGTCAAAAATTACTAATTTCTCAGCCAGTGTCCCATTTATCAAAAAAACTAAAAAAAAATCAGTAATTTTAACTAAAAAAAAAATCATTAAATCTCATCAGTTTTCAATTTTTTTTTTGCTCAAATCTATAGGTATATATTATTTTCCTACTGAAAATACCCTAACTACTCCAGCCCCACTGAAATAATAGGTTACTTCATTTTTTCATGAATTTTGATCCCCCATTCTTTTCAAAATCTGAGCCTTTCCCTTAAGTACACAATTTCTGAGTGCGCCTATGTTTCGAGGGTTTTATAGGGACAAGTGAGTGGGTGGGAAAAGCCAAATAAAGAAACACCGGATTCGTGTTCAGCGTGACAAAATGCTTCGATTAACACTTCTTTTGTGATCATTTTGATCAAATTTTCAAAATTTACTCTCTAAATTTTTTTCAGCTACCTATAGAAAATCAATGAAAAAAAAATTAATATAGGTAAGACTTCGAGCAGAATAGTCGAATGAGTCATTTGACCTGCTGAACACAAATCTGAACTTGTTTTTTTCATCAGGTTGATCCGGCCACTTTTTCTCGCCAATTTCAGTAAAAATTGAAATAAAAAAGTTTTTAAAATGTGTTTTTTAAGGGTGATTTTGTTTCAAAAAATTTGAAAAAATTCAGGTAAGAACAGAACACGTTAAAGCATGTCACATAATTTTCGACTTATTATGTACATGGGTACTTTTATAATTGCTATTTTATTTTTACTGACTTCTGAATTTTTCAAGTCGCCTTTCTACTTAGGTTATTTTTAGAGCAAAAAAAACTGAAAAATTTGTTGGTAGGTATTCGTATTAAATTTGCCCATTACTTACCAAATTTTGCTTTAATTATTGACTGAAAAACATATGAGAAGACGAGCTGTGTGTACTTACGTTAGATAAAAATAATATCTTTTTAAAGTCATGCCTGATTCCCTGGAGAAGTTATAGAGATGTGATTTCAAAATCAAAAATAATTTTTTACTGCATTACATCAATTTTTGGAAAAAAATGCAAAAAAAGTTTCTTTGCTGGTCAATCCAACAACCTATAGGTATCCAAAAAATATTTTGTAGCTATAGATTAACATGCAAGTAATTCAATAATTACCTAATAAATAAATTAGACGACACAAAACATTCCAATAAAAATATCAAAATTTTAATCAAAAATACTGATTTGAAAAAAAAATAAAGAAAATAGAAATAATTATACTTTGGTATCATGACTGAAGCTTGAGAAAAAAAACGAAACTTCATACCAATAAAACAATAGCGAATCACAATTCAACGCGAACACAGCTTCTGCACCTTACCTACAAATAATTAAACAAAACAAATAAAATTATATTTTATGTTTACGTAAAGAGATATGTACTACAGAGTGAATAAAAATAAACCATTGTAACGTGGTCGCTCGCAATTACTCTCGAAAGAACTATACGTTGAGAAAAACCAGCACCAAAAAGGTAATCACTCATCATAGGCCAACATAAATGGGCAGATTCTTGAAGAAGTTATGTGAAATGCCTAAGGGTACGTGAGGCCTTCATAAGTGCAGGTAAACCGAAGCACAGGTGTGCTTTTACGTTCCCATGCCGCGCTAATAAGACATTCCCAACTGCCATCAGAAAACCTACTGTGCCATCTTCGTCCCTGCACCATCTCTTCTCCATTCTCCGAGAACCTTTTCCTCTTTTATAAAGTCTATCACGGCTTCTTTTGTTTTTACGTTACCGACTTTATTATGTACCGTTTAAAAATATATGAGGAGAAAATGTGACACTCGAAAGAAATTATTTTATTTACTTTTTTCCCCCTCTCTCTAATGAATCATATTACATTTCAATTTATTATACGTTGATATATGAGCTTTAACAAAGATATGTACGGAGAATAAGCTTCTTTTTTAACGACCGCTAGTAGACGTAGGTAGTATTGAAGACCTCCCTATACGAATAAATTACTTTGGAATTTTATTTCTAAAATAGCTCGTTATTTAGTATGTAGGTACTTGGATCTACAAAAAAATTCAAGTACGGTTGTATAAATGGCCACTGGCTAGGTTATCTTAATCGTATCAAAATCGTAAAACAATGGCTCTGCAAAGGTATAAAATTTTTGAGATGATCGAAAGTGGATCTTTCCGACATCCCAAAACCCAAAATGCTGTTATATTTTTGAATTAAATTGCAAACTCTTTTCAGGGATTCCTAAAATTGAGAAATTTTGATCCTCGTTCAAAATTTTTTTGGCAAATAATTTTGAAGTAAAGGGATCATTTTAGCTTGAATAGTCTAAATACCTACCTACATTAAATTTTATGTGGCGCGAGCTCCTTATCAGAGATTGTTCTCAAATCGGTATTTCCAAAGTAAATGTTTTTCTCAAATTAGGAGTTTTAATTTTGGAGTGGTTTTGCAACGTCGCGTCAGTGATCGACCAGTTTCAAAAATGTGTTACGAAAAAATAAATTTTCATCAAAAAATAACACGGAATTCCAAAACTTTTGAATTGAAATTGAAAATTTCCCCATTTTAAACGAAATTGGTTTTGAAATCGACTGTCAAATTTTCAATGAAAAACGACAACTTTTCACCAATTTTTTCAAATGAAATACAAGATCATTTGGTTCACCCGTGTGTATTCTAAGGGGTTCTTAGGCTTTGTTTGGGTAGCTCCCAAAAATCTGTTGGGCAGCTCCAAAAAAAATTGGGCAATTCCAAACCGTAGAGGTACCGCGGGGCAAGACGACGCAGGGGGGCAAAAGTCCGATCTTTGATATCTCGGATTTCGATAATGTAGGGTTGGTGGAGTTTTTATTTTTTTGAAGTATACCTTGCACTGACAAAACCTTGAAAAAATCATCCGAATTGGTCCTGTAGTTTTTAATCTATGAGCTATTAAAAATTTTTCAGCCGAAAAATTGTAATTTTTGCTCTACAGTTTTTCTGATGTTGGGATGGTAAAAAATTGTGAATCTGAGGAGTAATAGCATTTTGAGGAAGATGGTGAGGTAAGCTATCGGAATATATATAAGAAATATTTTCTATGTATTAAATTATTTGAGAAAAACCAATTTTTAGAAAAAAACCGGGGGTGGGGGCAAGTGTACTACACCTTTTAAACTGTAAACAAACTTCTTGTTATAATATATTTTCTTGGCCAAAGTAAAGTTTTGATCAATTTTTTGGCATAAAAACTTAAAAACGAAATAAAATTAGATGATCAGTAACATAAAATGTTATGGTACCTAGTACTCTTGCCCCACACTTTAGGTATCAAATTTAACATTAAGTTAAATGGCAGTACTCTTGCCCCACACTTAGTACTCTTGCCCCCTCCTATGGGGCAAGAGTACTAATCAATGTCTCTTTGGGAAAATTTATTTTTAATTACCTTTTTATGATCAAATATTTTTTTTCTTGTTGAATTAATGAAGACAAAAGATCAAAGTAGTGCCTAAAACAAAAACCTCCCCGAAATGTTGAAAATTCGATTTTTGACAGATTTTTAAACTTTTAGTGCGTCGTCTTGCCCCGCGGTACTCTACCTAAAACAAAACTCAACCGTTGTTTCTTCATTTTTCAAAACATATCAACAGGAACTCAATCCGACATTTTTTTTTTGAAAATTTCTTACCCTCGTCATTTCTATATTCCTATTATTAAAGATTTTCATATCAAACAGGAAGTTGAAATTGGATGTCATATACTTTTTTGGAGGGGGTGGGGGGGGGGAGGAAAAAAGCACCAACAAGAATAACAAGATCTTATATTACACACTGTGGTTCACATAGCAAGTTTTTTTTTTTACAATTTTCTTTCACAAAATTCGGAACAGTTTGCGAAGATTGAGTTTTTTTTTAAACATTTTCATCCAAATTGTGATATTTTCTTTACCCTATACTGCATTTATTAAAAATATTTCCGAAATCAACTTTTCATAAAGTGAAACATTTTATGTCATTTAATAAAATTCTCATAACTTGAGACTTTTTTTCAAAATTATAAAATTTAATCATTTCTTGACCTTTAAATTTCCACAAAGTAAATTGTGAATTTTTTCATACTTAACCTTTTTCTTTAACAAAATTCCAGATTTTCAATTCAAAGTAGATTTGTTGAACTTATGGAATGAAAGATCTTGTTTTTTTCAATGTACTTATTTGAAAAAATTCAAAATTTTTTGTCAAAGTTGTGACTTTTATGACTTTTTACAAAAATCGACGGTTCATCTGTATCGGGATTTTTAATGATTTTTTCTTTATAAAATGTACGATTTTTTGTCAAAATAGATTCTATTCTGACTTTTCTGTGACAAAATTCAGGCCTTGATGTCCAATTTTCCTTGGATTTTTTACAATAAAATATGCAAGTTTTTAAGTCCAAATCATGATTTTATTGTGATTTTTGACAAAATTCAAAACTTTGTCAAAAATAAGAATGGTGGCTTTTTCACGACATTTTACACAAAATTCAGAAATTGTTGTCAAAATGAACTTTTCTGACTATTTACTTGATTTTTTTTCAAATTTCCTTCAAATTTTTACAACTTGAAGCATCTTGAAATTATTTTGGTTTTGGTCGAAATTATGACTTTTTACTTTTCATTTAAACTTTAATGAGACGAATTCAATAAATCTATTAACAACACCCTTGAATACTTACCAATTCATATCCTTCGTATTTAATGATTTTCCAATATTTTGTCCTGCATGAGAGAGGGTGGGATCAGGGGAATTTATAAGACGTTGAGTTAGAAATATAAGATCGTATTCATATTCAGCATCCTCAAAAACATTTCACACGATTTGATATATTTTGTAGATTCAGACCATTTTTGGGGGAGGAGGGGGGCACTCCCTCGCCTATCAAAGTCTTCATTTCGAAAATACTAAAAATAGAATAATTCGAAATGACATCAAAAATTACAGCTGTTGAATTTTTTCGGAATTTTGAATACAGACCCTGGTCCGTGAACAGCACTAGGTACTTTGAAAATTGAACTTTTTCATTGAAAGTTCAACTTACAAAATTTTTATTAAAATTTTTTAATTGATTTAAAATTTCTTCAATTTTGAAATCATTTTTAATCTAGATACTTACTCCATAGTCTACAGTCCAGACGCAGAAAAGTGCTCAGGAAAGTGAATATGCTATGCTTTTTTGGGGAACAAAAAAATCAGTTGGTTTTTTGTTGGTATGGATGGGGTATTCACGAAAATGAGCATTTTTGATTTTTGCCGGGTCACTATAGGGGGCTGTAGCCTAAAAACACTCATTTTTTCAAGTTGGCCGGGAACAAAATTTTTTTTTGCCATTTTGTAGCACACCCTCCCCCGAGTCCGAATATGTGTTTCATTTCCTTGGGCATGGTCACAATGGTCCCCTAGGGCCCCCAAAGTGCGATTTTTGGTGAAATTTGGCCATTTTTGAAAGTAAAATGATTGTGTAGACGTCATAAAGCTCGCGGAACAAGAAAAAACCACCTTCATGGGGACATGAACTCATTCTGAACCGATTGAGTCTAAATTTTTGGAAAACGGCTGGCACAATGAGCCGCAGGCGAATTTTAAAGATGCGCCCCTCGGCGATTTCCCAAAAAAATAAACAGCTACAAAATTTTTACAAAATGGCTATGCACGTGTGTAACATATCAAAATGGGGTAAAATTTCGCGAAAAATCCGAAAATGCCAATGAATTTTGATTTTGACCCCTTCCAAAAATTTTAAGGGGTGAAATTTGGTCAATTTTTGACCGATTTTGAAAAATTGTCGCGTTACCTATCAAAATGGGGTAAAATTTCGCGAAAAATCCGAAAATGACAATGAATTTTGATTTTCACCTCTTCCAAAAATTTCAAGGGGTGAAATCTGGTCAATTTTTGACCGATTTTGAAAAATTGTCGTGTTATCTATCAAAATGGAGTAAAATTTTCCGAGAAAACCAAAAATATTGATAAATTTCGATTTTGACTTTTTTCAAAAGGTTTACAGATAAAATCTAGTCAATGTTTCAACAATTGTGAAAAATCATTGTTACTTTTTAAAACATTTTGAAATTTTAAAAGAACATAAAACATATAGTTTTAAGGATAGGTATTTATATATTATTCAATCGGAATAATTTTTATCGTCGTGCGTGCTGTTTTACTCTCTGAATTTTTCTTTCTCATACATCACGTAATAGTGATGATTGATAAATTACTGAAAAATTAACCAAACTTCGCCCCTTAAAATTTTTAGAAGTGGTAGAATTACAAATCTATTGGTATTTTTGGTTTTCTCGGAAAATTTTACCCCATTTTGATAGGTAACACGACAATTTTTCAAAATCGGCCAAAAATTGACCAAATTTTACCCCTTAAAATTTTTGGAAGGAGTCAAAATCAAATTTCATTGTCATTTTCGGATTTTTCGCGAAATTTTACCCCATTTTGATAAGTAACACGACAATTCTTCAAAATCGGTCAAAAATTGACCAAATTTCACCCCTTAAAATTTTTGGAAGAGGTGAAAATCAAAATTCATTGTCATTTTCGGATTTTTCGCGAAATTTTACCCCATTTTGATATGTTACACGCGTGCATAGCCATTTTGTAAAAATTTTGTAGCTGTTTATTTTTTTGGGAAAACCCCGAGGGGCGCATCTTTAAAATTCGCCTGCGGCTCATTGTGCCAGCCGTTTTCCAAAAATTTAGGCTCAATCGGTTCAGAATGAGTTCATGTCCCCATGAAGGTGGTTTTTTCTTGTTCCGCGAGCTTTATGACGTCTACACAATCATTTTACTTTCAAAAATGGCCAAATTTCACCAAAAATCGCACTTTGGGGGCCCTAGGGGACCATTGTGACCATGCCCAAGGAAATGAAACACATATTCGGACTCAGGGGAGCGTGTGCTACAAAATGGCAAAAAAAATTTTTGTTCCCGGCCAACTTGAAAAAATGGGTGTTTTTAGGCTCCAGCCCCCTATAGTGACCCGGCAAAAATCAAAAATGCTCATTTTCGTGAATACCCCATCCATACCAATAAAAAACCAACTGATTTTTTTGTTCCCCAAAAAAGCAGACCCATTGAACACTTTTCGGGGTCTGGACTGTAGACTATCCAGTTCAAGACATATACTATACTTACTTACCTTGAATTTGAGTACCATTATTAGACACAAAATAAACATCCCTCATTTGTCCCTCCATTGGCTGAGGATCCATATATGGTAATTTTTTAGATTGTTATGTGGGCAGACTTAAAAAAAAGTGACTAAAATTGAGAGGCATGAGATCAAAAATTGTAGTTTTTTAGTGAAATCAAAATTTATTCAATTCAATGGCCCATTCATTTTGAGCTACGTAAATAACACTAAGAAGATAACCACAATTTTGAGCCTAAACAAAAATAAATCGGAAATACATCATTAAAAAATCCCATATCCAAAATTTTAGGTGCTGAAGTTCATTTCTCGAATTTTGGCGAATTTTTGAAATTTCAAAATTACCTAATTATCCTCCAAGATGGGAAAATTTGATTTAATCAACGAAAAAAACTGAAATTTGGTAATATCGATTGGAAGCCGTTTCAAGACGTATCGAAGCCTCCAGAAAATTTTGGAATTTTTTAGCGCTGGAGAAAAGTTCATAAATCATGGCTCATATGAGCCTCAGCACCTATAATCGTGGATTACCAATATTGGTAACCTATTTGATCGATTAAAGCAGAATTTTCCAAAATTTGTAACTTTGAGTTCAAATTTATATTTTTTGTAGAAAATTGAAAACTGAATTTGAACTCAAAGGTGCGAATTTCGGAAAATTGTGCTTTAATCGTTCAAATAGTCACCAAATTGGTGCTGAAGTTCATCTATGGACAACTTTTATAAAATTTCCTCCAGCGCTGGAAAATTCCAAAATTTTCTGGAGTATTTGAATCGTCTTGAAATCGCTTCCAATCTATTTGGAAGGTCGAAAATAGGGTACATACCAAATTTCAGCTTTTTCCGTAGATTAGATCAAATTTTCATATTTTACAGGGTAATTATTTAAGTAGGTAATTTTGAAATTTTAAAAATTCGCTAAAATTCGAGAAATAAACTTTAGCACCTGAAATTTTGGATAAGTATGGGTTCTTTTATGATGTATTTCCGATTTATTTTTGTTTAGGCTCAAAATTTTACTTTGAGTTGGGGATATCTCCCTTCTTAGTTAAAATTATTAAAATTATATTAATAGAAAAATTAACAAATACTTAGGTACAGAAAAATGTTTTTTAATTAGTTCAAGAAATGAAAATGAGTTTTTTGAAAGTTATTTTAATATAAAAATTGCAATAACTAATTAATTAATTTCAGAAGCATAATTACAGGCTTTATTCTCTCTTTGAAAAGTTTAAGTGTTGAAAAATTATATTTATTGAAAAATTATTGTTCATAAAACAGATGCTGAGACGAGAGTCGAGACTTCACAAATTTGGGAACTCCTAAAAAGAGAGTTTGAAATTTGATTTCAAAAATATAATAGCACTTTGGAATTTGGAAAGGGATATGCTTTTAATCAAACATTTCAAAAAATTTTATCTTATCAGGATCATTTTTTTTTACAATTCTGAATTCCTAATTTAATTACATACCTATCTAATTCTTATAGTTATGATTTAAATAGGTACCTAGGTAAACATCCATACAAGAACTCCACTACAATATGAAATTCTTACAACTTAGACACCTTCGAAATATATTTAATAAGTAACTGTTAATTTACCGAACAATTTCGATACACTCTTCAAAAGCGGTAAAATATCAAAGTATGTTTGATTAATTGCTCGCTTATATGTAACTGGAAAGACGAAACTTTGTAGGAAACCGCCTTGATTTTATTTTCGGAACGTATACAGGAAATTCACCGTGCTAAATAACTTTGTAAATATTTCACAGCATTTAAATTTAATATTTCGAAAAAGAAATTTGAAAAAACACTTAAATCCTTTAAAATATTCAAATCATCTTTTCTACAGCTGTATTTCCAAGAAAAGCCTAAATAATGGAAATAAAATATCTACTCCGGAGATCATTTTTTTCTCCTCGAAATATTCACATTAATCCAACTTTGCAATAGTTCATGCTTAAAATAGTAAAACTGGTTAACATTCATTATGATTCATTTTATCAACTTTTTTTCTCCAATTTCCAAGTACTTAGTGAACGATGGAATAGATTATAAAAAGGTATGCTCGTTTATTTCGATCTACAAATTTGAAACTCTTGTATCGGTATAAAAAATCATCAATCTAGATGTTCAATCATTCATTGGCATTTTGTATTATAATCGATTTCGTGACAAGAAATTTTCAATTTCTATGAAAGAAAAACGAAATCGTCGAGGTAATTATAACCTAATGGAGATTTTTTTTTCTTCCATCCACGTCATTAATTTTTTTCCACGATGGGTTAATACGAGAAAATGACACATGTGTGATGATTTTTATCGAATGGATTATTAAATTACCTATAATTTATCAATAATAAAAATATTAACTCGACAACAAATAAACATGTTTGTGCGTTACGAAAGGTTTCGTAAAGGTCAAAACTGGTTTTTTGAAGTATATTAAACCAATGAACTGGTGGAATACCGGAATAATATTGATATTAAACTAATAATCTAAATATTTGATTCGAGAAGCGAATTCGCCAAAGGCAAAGTAGCAAAATGGCGGTTGAAGAAATTTAAAGTTTGCTATTGTTAATTTGAGTACAATACATCGGCATCGAAAACAAATCAATTTCATAATTCAGCTGTGAAGAAATTACAAAAATTATTATGTAATTAGTTGAGAATAAAATAATCGAGAAATATATCAAGTAGGTATTTTCAACCGAGTTTTATAGATAAGTAGCCTTAAATTTCGATTAAAATGATATCTAAATTCATTTTGTAGCAAATGAATCGAAAAATTTTACACACGTAAATGAAAGATACAACGTCATAAGCTAATTGTATATTCCGAGTAAAAATCTAATACGTATACAACCGAACGCCAACAGAACAAGTATTGAAAAGATTATACTGGCGACAAGCAGTCTCATCGAAAATTTACAACGGATTAAATACCTCACTAATGACACTGTGACACGGGAAATAGCATACCAGGTAATACCGAGACCTCAAAACTATTAGTAATTTATACGCTGAATTAAAAAATGATCGCATCGAGTTGTTTTTTTAAACCATGGTTGAATTTTCTTTGAACGCAAATATCTGCAGTAAGATTGGAGGAGAGAATTATACGCAAAATTGAGAAAAAAATCCATTTGTTTTGATCATTTTTTTTATATCTATTGAGATACAGATAGGTGGAAAAAAACTTCGCTATGATCAGGTATTCTGTGACAAAATATTGTCGAAATTAAAGTCTTGCATTTTTTTAAATTTACCGTAATTTTTCCTGCCAGGTGTTTATTCATGAAATAATTCTATCATTTGCACAAAAAAAACTAATTTTTCCGGTTTTAATGTATTCATTCAAGGAAAATCAAGTATTAAAACTCGATTTAAAATGAAAATTTCTTCAGACTGATCGTAAGATTAGATATAATTTGTTTAAACGATACGAAATTATAATTTAGGATGGTGATAGGTGATAGAATATATTTTTCGTTTTTAGTTGTAATTATGATAACAAATGTGGGAACGTAGATTAGGTACTTGTTTATTTCTTCTAAATATACGATGTGTTTTACCTACCTATCTAATCGATTTTTACATAATAAAGGGTGTCCTGAAAGTTAATTTCGGTGAGGGTGATCGTTTTGCATTTATTTTTGAAAATTGATGTCGCTAAATATTTCACCCTCACCGTATTCATTTCTCCTCGACAAGCCTTGAAATTTACCTAATTAAAATGGAAAAGGTTTTTTTTTGAAAATGTTTCCTCAGAAATGGTTTTAGTATGGATTCTTTTAGCCAAAAATACCATTGGTACCCATTTTTCATTTTGACTCATTTTTTCATAGGTCAGGAAAAATATCACTTTTTTCATATTTTAAAAATATGTAGGTATATTCAATAAAAAAATTTAAAAAATGCTTGAAATTTTTTTTTCCCTGCAGTGATGTTAATATGAATAATATTTTGACCCATAAAGATCATTGGTGACGATTTTTTATCATAATTCTGTTCGAGCCATTTTTTCAAAACGAAGAAAGCAACATTTCATAGACAGGTATAATTTTTCAAAAACTGAAAAAAAACACGTGGAAAATCGATGGCGATGATTTTAATGAGTTGAAATATTCGTGCTAACATCATATTTTTGAAATATTTTTCTTGATTTTTTATTAAATAGATACTTACCTACAGATATTTGGAGAAAAAAACATGTGGGTAAAAAGTGATATTTTTAAAGAACCTCTGAAAAATAGGCTAAGAATAAAAAAACTGGCTCCAATCGTATTTTTGGGTAGAACTACTGAACTACATAAATTCGTAATAAACCCACTTTTAAAAAAATAAAATAATTTTTTACAATTAGGTATTTGAAAATTTTTAAACAAAGTCAGACATTAAGGCCTTGTGGGAATATGCAAATATAAAGTTAAAGGGGACTTTCTAGCCCCTCTCAACTTTCGAAAAGAAGTAAAATAATGATCATTCTTAGCCATCATCACCCCCCAGCGACTAAATTACACTTGCACATGATTTTGAAAATCCAAATTTTTCATCATAATGAAATTTTTTCGAGATATTAGAAAGGTCTAAAATAAGGGAAAGTAAAGGGTCTCAAAAAGTTACATGATTTTCACCCTCTGAGTTTTCAAAAGTCGATTTGAAAAAATTCAAGTACCTACTACATCCCCCCCCACCCAATACATCATTGCTGGAACCTGCTTGATGGATGCTGAAAATTTCACTCTGATTCGAAAGGGGTTTCTCTCTTTTCTTGGGGGGAGGGGGGATTATTTTGTGACTATGATTTTTCAACTGTATAATTTGACAGAAAATAATTTTCTTCGGGTCTTCCAATTTTGATTTAAAAAATTTCATCGTTCTAACGGTGAAATTATTGAAATTTTTCCCCTCGCCTCTTCAAGAAGTACACTACACTGAGAAAGCTGAAAAATTAAAAAAAAAAACACAAAAGAACAATGATATATCATGTGCTGAGAGCTGAGTCCGAATTTTGACTCTTTGGGCCCCTTAGCTCCCTTACCTTCAGATACGAGTCGAAATTTTGACTTCGTTTACTATCATGTTCTCAAGAACGCTACCCCCCCCCCCTTCCCAGAACTTTCACGTTCCATTTAAATTCCAAGAACTCAAAATATTTGAAAAATATCGAATAGCGTATCAATTGTATAGTTTCCGAGGACATTGAGTTCAAATTTTTACTCATTTTAATGATTTGAACACCCCCCCCCCTCAACCATCCGTATCCTCCAAATACTTACATTATGAAAAGCTCAAGTGTAAATTTTTCAGATCGTATCCATGTAAGTTGAATGTTAAATTTCTTGAGGTCGAGGGAATCAAATCACATAACTAAATATGAAGTTCATACAACGAATCAGCTACCATAGTTCTCTCGAAACGATCCTTCGGGAGTGTAATGGATACTTAAAATGGTAAATTTAAAAGAAATTGACACCCCTGTTCAAATTTTTTAGATGTAACAATTTACAGAAATTCAGTATTATGACAGATAATTTTTCATTTTTTATTTTCAACTTTTTTTGAGCGCAATTGAAAAGTTTTCAATTTTTTAAAAATTGAGTGAGTGAACTGAAATTTGAACTCAGCGTCCTGGAAAACACAACGTATTGTTGAAATTTTGACTCAAATTTGAGGGTATGTGACCCTGAGGGAGTCAAAACCAGGAATTGAGGCGAAATCCAAACCTACCACCTCCGCAAACGTACTTAACAAATAATTATTATATACATAATGTTATTTTTTTTGAAATTGTTGAGCTCCCTTAACAGACTTATTGAAAGGGTGGAGAAAATTTTGATAGCTTTTTCACCATTAGGATGAAAATGATTGGAGAAAAATTTTTAACCGAAATTAAAATGTTTGATAGGAAGTACTGAATGCAACATGCCTACCGTTAATTTTTAATCATATTTTGCATCGGTAATTTGAAAAAACTTTCCTCGCAAAATAATTCAAAAAAGAGTAAAATCTTCAGAATTTGTTAAGCAGATTCCAATAATGATATTTTTGGCGAAAAAATTTCAAGTATACAGTTAAGACACTTACTCGAATTATCAAAAAACTCGAGGCTTTTGGATCCCCCCCTCCTCGGTCGAACCGATAAGACTTCAAAAAATTTCATATTAATGAAAAAAGGTTGGAGTTTTAATATCCGGTATCACTTCAACTTCAAATAGAATAATGTTCATATTCATAACACTTTGAAGAGCCTTCAAACGAAGAACAAGCAACCTGAATTACAACATCATCATTACAGTTGCTTCCCGACCAATGTGAAGAGCAGTTCAATGAAGGATCTCTTTTTTGAAAACAAAAGTATTCCGTTCTTTGCAAGCATGATGAAATAAATCACCAAGTTTTACAATTCACGGGAAACATTTGGAAACAAAACTTCATAAAAATCGAATAGGTACGAATAAAATAATGATTAAAAATCACGACATCTTTATTATTACATAACTTTCATTTGAAAATCAAATCACTATTTTAAAATCTCCGTATCTCTTCCTAATCCGAGGAAAATTTTGCTACATATTCAGCAAAGAAATTTACATCAGTACAATAAGCATTTGTACAGGGGTAAATTGAAAAAAAAAATGCACCTACGTTCGATATTGCATCGGAATCATATTAAGGATGTTAAACTTGAAACATCTCAAAAAACGTCATTGAAAAATCCCGATAAATTAATTAAGGCCTGCTTGCTACATCAAGTGTACAAGAAAATAACATAACGAGAAAACAGAAACAAAATAAAAACATAAAAAAAAGAGTTACTATTAATCCATAATTAATAGCAATATTGAACGGACTACAATGTGTTATGTTTCGCGCATTCGCTCAAACGAAGCATTTCTGTCGCATTAAAACGCCCTTAACCAATAATGAAACTAATACCCATTCTAAAATCATTCTTTTTATGGTTCAACATCGCTCCGAGAGCCAAAGTGAATGGCATCGGGTTTAATTTTTTCTCTAACACAGCTGACACCGTCCAGTTAGTATCCATACTACCTGAAAATTGGAATTTTTTCATTAGTACAGAAATTAAATGCAATTTGCAATTGAATAGCGAACACAGAAAAAAATGTACCTCTGAAAACGAGATCAGCTTTTGGAATATCAACTTGGTAACCAAACGAGGCTTGAGCTTCCATTAATCGTAAACTTGTCTCGAATTCTACACCAAGTTGTAATTGTTCACTAGCTTTTTGATAATAGCATAAATGTAGTCCAGTCAATCCCAAAGTACCGCTACAACTGTAATCGCTCCCTGTAATTGACATTTCGTTAAAAATTAATTCATAAAAAAAATTAATTTCACGTTTAACGAACCTGTGTATCTTCCAGCAAGCGAGGTAAATGCTGACTGACCACCATGTTGAGGTCCCATACGTTGATAAACGAGCTCGGCTCCTAGAGCTAACTCTTTTGTTACTGACTGCAAATAGTGAGCCACTACTACTCCTGCGCAAAGTCGAACAAATTTCTAAATGAGTTTCTGAAATTCAATAGCGATATAAAATTCAATATAAATCATACCGGTTCCAGTAAGAATATTAGGATTCGCAAACATCAAAGTGCTAGTATGATCTTTTCCTCTGAAATCCAAGGCATATTGTGTCAGTTGAAATTTAGTGTTCTGCGACTAAAACGAAGAAAAGAGATAACATTAGCATGACGTAATCCACTCAAAATGCCAATACATGAACTCGTAATATACCTGGGCTTGAAATTTGAACCGACAATTGTCAGTTGGTTGAAGCAACACATTAGCATTCAAATTGCCACTAGGATCGATATCACCGAGAAGTACAGGATAGGCTTCAGTTTGCGATATTTGATTCGTGCCCACATAAGTAGCACCAAATCTGTACCCCGATGATGGGCCAGATGACAGGTGCAAAGAATGTGAAATTTGAAAATGATTACTTAAGCCTTTATTTACCATAAGTCGAGCACCTTCGAATGGTGATGGAAACACATCTGCAAGATAACAAGAAATTAGATATGAAGTTTATATGTATGTCAATGCAAGTTCATATTCACCTTTGCATTTCTTATGCAGTTCTTCGATAGTTCCGGGATTTTCGATGTTCTTTGAACTGCTGGAATCACTTGACGAAATCTCCGTTTGTAAAGGTGGTAAATTTAAACCCATGGGTGGACTAGGTGGTAGATCAGGCTCCAATTTTGGAGCTGATGCATGGACATTACCCATGATGAACAGTAATAAACTTATACGAAAACTTACAACAATAAAACGAAAACTACGTTAGTGAATCACATATATCATTTTAACTAATTATTTCTATAATTAATTCAATTATTACAGAGATTTATTGATTACACTGTCAATCAGAAACGATGCCGACAGACGAAGATCAACCTTTTTAGGTTTTCGATTTTTTTTTACAAAAATTTTCAATCGATGACCTTTTTTTGTGTTCTTGATGGAAAAGACGTCCTACTTTTGCAATACCACAACAAAAAAATTTAGAATTGAAAAAAAAATCGTGTATTTGAAGTTTTTTTTTCATTTTTGCTGTCCAGAAGTTGAAATTTACACAATTGAATTCAAAAAAATAATTGGTCTTCATGAAATAAATGTATAAATTTCAAAAATATGAATTATTTTTAAAAAAAAAATGAAAAAGAAAAACACGATAATTATTTATCCAAGGCTAAACGCTAGAGTCTGACCCGCACCCAAACAATCTTCCGTCTTATTACTGATTATGGACTGTCACGAATCGTGACGTTCGCAGTAAGCGCGTACGAATAAGTACAAAGCCCAAAAAGAAAAGGTTTTTCGTTCTCGTTAAAAATTTAAGAAAATCAAAATGTTTTAATTAATTATTCGGAAATAAAGTTAAAGTTTTCGAGATTTCGTCAATTATTTATCGTCGGTTTTTCAGTTTATCTGTACTGGAAACATGGTAGCAGAGAATTACATCGTTCGCAGACCTCTATCAATGGGTTTTTCGGCGAATTTACGTAAGTGAAGTTCGCGTCAAAGTAACCGCCAAAAAGCACACCTCCGGTGGTGAGTTTTATCCGCGGTTCTGATCGTTTTCGGACTTTATGCATTAATCTTTGTAATCGCAAGCGAATTCGTGTGCTTCACGCTATCTTCTGTGAAGCCCAGTTCGCGATTATCGTCTATCTCATCCGGAAAAACATCGCGATCTCACGTGAAGAGATTCCTCTCGCATATCGTCATCTAGTGAATATCTCATCTCCGCTCATCTACGATGTCCAACGAATATCTCCTCGCGCTGTTCGAAGCGAATAGAAAAGCGCTGCAACAAACTGCCGTTGAACTGAAACAGAAAATTGCAGACGTCACACTGGACGATGACGACTCGGTAAGCGACCTTCAATTATACACTGATATCTTCCGCACCGCGTACGAAGTCCTATGTGATATGCAGCCAACATCGGCAAAGAAAGCTGTGCCGTACCCCATCGAAACAGCGGTAACCGACTTAGCGCAAGCGAACCTGTTATTGGCACGAGCAGAGTCGATCCTGAGACGCCGCACCAAAAACGCAATCAACTGGACCGCCGCCTCAAACGAACTCAGTGCGCCGTAACGTACCTGAACAGAAGATAAAACCATTTAGTGGCAATATCGTCGAATACGCAAGCTTCATCGCGGCATTCAAGCTGAAATACGATCCGCTTCCTGTCACAGACGCGGAAAAACTCCAATATCTCAAGGACAACGTGAGCGGAAACCCACATCGCGCCATCCGGTCTCTTGATCTAACTGACGCGAATTACGCGTTGGTGCTCAAAAAGTTTGACGAACAATTTAATCGTCCGGACGACGTCGTATCGCGGCTCTACGCACAATTGGAATCCCTACCTCGGAGCTCCAGTGAGACCTCACAGATCACTGCAACGTATTTCGAACTAGAAGGCATCCTATCGGCGCTGGAGTCCCATGGGCACAATCTCGACTCGTTTCCGCCCCTGCGAACAAAAATCTACAAAAAGTACCCGCGTTGGTTAATCAATAACCTAAATAATACGAAGCTACTACCCGTAAAAGAATTCCAGCAAGGCGTAGCGACAACCATCTCAGTTCGCACATCGTTGGACGACGCTGAACCTGAGTCAAAAGGAGGTACGGCGACGTTTCACGCAAACCAGCGTGATGAAAAGGGGAAACGGGACAACAAAGGTGCAGGAAAGCAGACGCAGCAGTCCGGAAAAGGCGAGGATCGTGTCACGTGCGCGTTCTGCCTCGAAAAACACTACTCCAACTCGTGTGAGAAATACGCAACCCTGGAAGAGAGGCGAGCGCTTGTCAAGGACCGTTGTTACCTGTGCTTGAACAAAAATCACACCATCAGTGAATGCAGACGAAAAATTCGGTGTTACTACTGCAAAAAAGAAAATCATCATCATCAAGCTCTCTGCCCGCAGAAATACGGTACGTCAGAGCAGAAAAAGGAATCAAACGTGCCTGCAAAGGACGAAAACAAGTTAATCGCATTCGCAAAAAATCACCGTGGCGCGCACACGACAGCACTTGTAACTCTGGTGAACCCATCGACGCGCCAACAGTTCGAAGTTCGCGTACTGTTTGACAACGGCTCCAGTGAATCGTATATAACTGAAAGAGCAGCGCGAAGGTTTGGATTAACACTGGGAAAATTTATACCCAACACCGTTAGCGTCTTTGGCACACAGCAACCGATACATGCGCGATCCACGACAACTACCTTTGAACTCACCAATGAAAATGGGTTCCGCCTACCTGTAATCGCAGATACGATGCCCGAGTTGCCGCAAGACGTTCGACTGTTTGACTATGAAGAATTCCGCCAATCGTACCCACTGTACGCCGATTATCCGTTGGTTGAACAAGGACGGGCGCTTCCGATCGACATCCTCCTCGGCGGAGACTATTATTACGACCTGCTCGAGCCTGCAGAAAAAATCACGATCACAGATGGTCTCCATATCTTCTCCTCAGCGTTCGGCAACATGCTGGTTGGCCGGAAACGAGATCGCAACAACACTGATCACAACACAGCGTACTTTGTGATGACTCCAACGAACGCTGTAAACAAAATATGTGCGCTTGACGCCATTGGAATTAAGGATACACCACTCACATCGCTACAGGAAGAAGAGATCGCGCTACGCGACTTTTACGCCAGTCTCAAATTCGTCGACGGACGCTACGAAATCCGATGGCCGTGGAAAGAATTCCCACCACCATTGGAAAATAATTTCCAACTTGCGCTCGCCGTATTACGTGCTCAACAGAAAAAATTATCACAATCTACCTTCGAAGCATATAATTCGATCATCGCCCAGCAAATCTCATCAGGTATCGTTGAAAAGATCGAGGTCGCAGACCCTCGGGCGCCGGGAGCCTACTATCTGCCACATCACGCGGTCATAGCCCCGGAAAAAATCGACACCCATCAGAATCGTATTTAATGGAAAAGCAAAATCTGTAAACGCACGATACTCAATTAATGACACGATTTATAAAGGCCTCAATCTCTTGGAAAATTTGATTGGGATTCAGATACGTACCCTCTTCAAGGTCATTTTAGCCATCGCAGATATCGAAAAGGCCTTCCATCAATTACGCATCGATCGGCGTGACGCGGATTACGTGCGCTTCCTGTGGCTGAAAGATTGGCAGAAACCGCCGATAGGAATTAACCTGATAATTTTACGCTTCCTAAGAGTCGCATTTGGCATAGACGCCTCTCCGTTTCTTCTCTACGCAACGATACGCCATCACCTGCTGAAAAACAGGACAAAAATTAACGCGAAATTTATCAAGAAATTAATCAAAGCGATGTATGCCGATAACGTGGCGGCCGGATTCGACAGCCAAGAGGAAGCTGAGGAATTCTATCGCTTTGCGGTGGAAATTTTCCAACAATGCGGAATGAATCTACGATCGTGGGCGTCCAATTCCCAATCTCTACGCGCAAAGTTCGACCAATCAAACGACTCGCCATCGATCTCGATCCTTGGTATTGTATGGGACCAGTACGCCGATCAGTACCATCTCGCACCGATCACCATTCACGAAAAAATCTCGCTAAGAACTGTACTGAGCACAGTTTCGTCGCTGTATGATCCTATAGGCTGGATGACGCCTATTGCAACGACAGCAAAATTATTTCTACGCGAATTAAACGATAGTGGCTACACGTGGGACACCCCACTATCTCCTCAGCATGCCGCATACTGGTTAACGTTACGCGAAGAATTGCTCATTACAACAAAGATCACATTCGCCCGCTTTCAATTCGACCTTGACGATGCTCACGCACGATATGAGCTACATACGTTCTCGGATGCATCAGCGTTAGCATACGCAAGTGTAACGTACCTTCGAAAAATTTCGGAAACCGGGTTCCACCATCGCCATGGTCTTGCAAAATGAAAGCAGAATCGTACCAACGATCGCCAAAATGACCCATACCAAACTAGACTCATCGCAGCGAACCTTACGAAAAACATCGCCATTTGTACGCGAGGAATGCACTGCAAAAAATTGAACAAAAACGATTTTTTATGGGAGTGATCGAAAAGTGTACTCGTACACATGGGTCACCACAACCAAATCTTACCAACGTTTATGTCAAACGGAAGTGTCGAATCAATACGTCGATACCAGAAGTGGATATCGCTACGTACCCTCCGAGAAAAATCCAGCAGATCTACCCTCACGTGGCGGTGATGCCGCATCGCTTGACGCATTTCGTTTAGGACCGACATGGCTCAATATCGACGCAGACTGGCCTCAGGATGTGGAATGCACCGTCTCCGAACCAGAGCTTCTGACACCTGAAATTAAACAAGACAAACAACTTGTCGCAACGATAGTGAAAACCGTTCCACGTTACCCGTTTGAAATCGATCCCACAAAATATGGAGAGTATTTACGCCTGCTACGAGTGACATCGTATTGCATGAAGTTCATTTCGAAGTTCCAATACTCTCGTCGCCAAAAAATCTTCGAAGATTCGTCGCCGTTTGCCGCAGAGAAACTCTGGGTTGGTTACGAGCAGCTAAATCACCATTATGACGTCATCGAGGCTCTACAACAACAGAAAAAACACGAACTAGTCGTCAAATTAAATCTGTATCTTGATACACACAATCTGATCCGCTGTGCAGGCCGATTTCAATTTGCACCACTATCTGTCAACGAGAAACGACCACTGTACATACATCGCCGAAAACTATCTTACTTCACGTACCTCGTTATCCGCTATTATCATCAATTGACTTACCACTCAGGCGTCACCCGGACCCCTACACGCACTTCGACGCAAGTTTTGGTTCACCGCAGGTCGCCGGCATGTTTATCAATCAATGCGTCACTGTGCAAAGTGCAAACGCCAATCAGCGCGACCGTTACCACAAACCCACTATGTCAGATTTACCAGATATCCGTCTCTACGAACCCAGTCCTTTTTTCCAATATCGGCATTGACACCTTCGGACCAATCTACATAGAACAACGCAAATACTATGGATTAATCGTGGCTGACTTGGTAATTAGAGCCATCGACCTCGAATTATTGGAATCGCTAAAGTCTGAAGAAATTGTACTTGCGCTAAGAACAGTCTTTGCGCGGCGCCGTTTACCAGAAATTATTTTATCAGACAACGCGAAACAATTCCAGGAAATCAAAGGTGCGTTCGAGAAATTATTCACGCACGCCTGGTCGTGGAAATTTATCCCACCACATGCCCCATGGATGGAGGCGCTTATGAGCGTTTAATTGCGTTAATTAAATCTGCGCTCACCAGAACGTTTTATAATGAAACACTGAAACGAAAGAAAACTACGTACTGCATTCGCGGAGATCGCATCTATCATAAATTCGCGCCCACTAACGTACGTCAACGAAGATATCGAAGATGATCCAATCACACCAGAGCACTTTCTCAATGTTCCCTATGCATCTACTTCGCCGGAACGCGAGGCATCGGCCGTAGACGTTCAGCAATACCTGAAACACGCAGCAGCACTCAGAGACAAATTCTGGAACATATGGAGATCACGTATTTGCAGTATCTCCGCACACAATACACACGTATAATTTTCCGAAAAAAGTAACATTCTAATGTACCAAAAGTCGGAGACATCGTGATACTGTCTTGTAAACAACCAAAAAACGTAGCAAATGGCCTCTCGGAAAAATCTTAAAGCTATACTCAAGCAAAGATAACATCGTACGCTCCGCCGCCATCAAAACAAAGAATGGAATTGTCGTTCGGCCGCTGATGGAAATTTATCCACTCGAAATACACACGGATACAGACCCTCCAGCAACTGTAGAACCAATCGATGAATGGGAAGACTATGAAATAGAGGTTCAAGTAGTCGACGACGAGTAAACGTAGAAGATTTCTTCTCGTTTCATTAATTTATATTTTATTTTCCTTCATTGCTAATAATTGCATTTATCTACGGCTAAATTTAAGCTGTTTATTTACGTTTCCTGTTGTTGATTTTTTTTTTATCAATGTTTACTTTGGATTTCCGCCTCCAGCGAAAATTTTTCGGCCCGGAGTGTCACGAATCGTGACGTTCGCAGTAAGCGCGTACGAATAAGTACAAAGCCCAAAAAGAAAAGGTTTTTCGTTCTCGTTAAAAATTTAAGAAAATCAAAATGTTTTAATTAATTATTCGGAAATAAAGTTAAAGTTTTCGAGATTTCGTCAATTATTTATCGTCGGTTTTTCAGTTTATCTGTACTGGAAACATGGACTTAGAAAAAAATTGGATATTTTAGTATTAATATTCAATATTAATTGTAATACACAATACAAATACACTAAAATCTTTTCCTAATAAGTATTTGAGGCAATTAGAAAATGACGGAAATGTACAGTACATATACATAATACCTTTGAAAGAAAGATTTCTTAAAGTGTGATAAAGTTCTAAGCTAACCTAGCACGCACCTAATTTTGTAAGAAATGAAGCAAAGTTTTGGAGTAACACACGATCTAATTGGAAAGAATTCACGATTCTAAGTTCATATTCATAATTTTTAAAACAATTCATTATTAATAATTATTATCATGTGCATTTTTTAATATTGTCGAACATTTTTTTATCCGTGGAATACAGATATTTTTGAGGACTTATTTCATCACTGAACCAAAATAAAAGGAAACTAAATCAAAAAAAAGTTGATATTTCATAATAATAACTAACTAATTACTTGAGAAATCTTTCGTTTCAAGTTATTTTTGTATTTTCTATTTTCTATTCGACTTATTCATTTTTGGCGAAGTTTCGAAAATTTTTCAAGTCCATAATCAGTGATAAGACGAAAAGTTGTTTGGGTGCGGGTCAGACTCTAGCGTCTAGCTTATCCAAGTAGTAGGATTTTTGAGACAGGCTTTGGTTCATCGCGATGGCTGTTTTGTTTTGAAATTAAAACAGTGTCGCCTTTTAAGGTAAACTAACAGTCATGTTTTGTTTTGTTTGTATTTATCTCCATTATCTACGCAAAATAAAAAATTTAAATCTTTCTTATTAAATTTTTAATTAAAACATTATTTAAAAACGTAGAAAATTCGAATTCCCAACCAGGAAGTGACTAATATTGTGATTTTTTATTAAAGCTAGTAAATTTTTAGCTAATTGAATGCCGACAACAATTTACTCCATGATGTAATTTTTGTTGATAACATAATCAACAAAAAGAAACCGACTCAAAAATTTGTTCAATCTTTGTAAGATTTAATGTTTCGATTTGGGTATTAGAAGCAATGTTGTATGAAATGTCTTTAGATTATTTAATTACACTTTCAAGCCTTCACGTTTGAATGGTCAGTTCCTAGTTCCTACATTATTTAAGTCATCAAATTATCATGGTAAGTAAATTGGCTTCCCTGGACCTATGTATGAAAGCATTGAAAATTTAATAAATTTCTCCAAAATTATGTTCAACAGAGTAAAAAAGAAGAAAGTTTGGACGAGAAAATCGCTCGTATACGCAAACAGAACGAAGAAATCGAACGAAGGAAAAAAGTATGTTTCTGTGAGTCGTCGTCTTGAATCTGCTTATTCTGAGACATTTTTTTTAGTTGATAGCGGAAGAAATAGAAGATGCCAAGAGGAATAACGCTATTGTCAAGCTGAAAAATAACACCCTCGAAGAAGAGGAAAATGATGAGTTTGGTCGCACTCTGTATTCGGATAAACTGAGTCCTGAAAGAAAACCGGGCAAGTCTTTCGACGAGGATGTTTGGGTATTGGACAGTTTTCCGTACTAACGAGTAATTATTTCATTTCTCGAAATTTCTGATATAACGCTGTTTTTAGAATCCGAGAACTAGACCGAGAAGATCTACTCGTCAGGTCGACAATACAGATGAAGAATGGCGCGAAGAAAGAAAACGTATCGATGAAGAACGAATTAGGAGACAGAAAGCAAATTCGGGTTCTTGGAAGAGAGAATGGGATGCTGATAAAATTGCATCTAGGTACTTGAACCCCTCTTAATTATTTTATTTTTTAAATGTGCAGATTCATTTTAATATGTGGTATTGTTTCAGTCAAGAACAAGGCCACAGAACATCCAAGGACGCTGGAAACAGATTTAATCGTACCAGTTCAGTAACTGAACGACCAGAAAATCGTTAGTTGTGATTTCTACGTTTTTTCTTCAGTAATAATTTTATCGCTTCATTGATAATAATTCATTTATTTACAGGTGGAACTTATAATTACAATGACTCTAAAGGAAATTACAATCAATTCAACACGAACGAAGATGATAACACTCAAAATCGTTGGAAAACTGACAGTTCCTTTCGAAAAACGTATTCTGAACGACGAACTACGGATAGTTATGACAGCCGTAAACCAACGAGAAATGATAGCTGGAGAACCAACGTATCGGAAACCGATCAGTACAATAATAATGCGACGAAATCATTTCCGAGAAACAACTCTAAAAGTGATATCCAAAACACATTGTTTACTACATCTTTCACAACGAAAAATGATTTACTCCAAGGAGAAAACTGGGATATAGAACCTACCAATGTGATACAACCAGTTAACCCCAAATCGAACGATTTTCAACCTACTGGAGATGGCAAGCCCTCAGTTAAAAGTCAAGAAAAAGAACTTTTGTCTTTGGCTCGAAACAGAAGCAGACCATTTGCTCTCAGTCATCGTCTCGTCCAATCTAATAAATCATCGAATGCGAATACACCGAAAATTTCCAAATCTCCTGAAAATAAATCTAAAAACACTGAAAAAAATGGCATCGAAGGAAAAGATCACGAATCGAGCGGTATAATTCCAAAAGATTTGAAGAATGTTGTTATACAAGTGGGAAATTCCGGAATTTCGTCCAGTAAACGAAAAGTTGAAAGGTTTAATGATTTGAAGAACGATTCTAATGTTCCTAACTTTTCTTTCAATCTGAATACTAGTCGAGAGGTTGATACCAAAACATCACCTAGTTATGGTAGCATGACTTTTGAACGTTCGGATTTGAAACAAAAAGTAACTCCTTTATATTCGGATAATCTCCCTTCGTCAACCTCAATAACCACTCAGTTATTCTCCAATTCTAAATTAAGTGATGCAGACACGAACTCTAAGCCGGTGAATTTTACCAGAACTATAAAAAATGATACCCTAAATTTCATTACAGACTTCCAGTCACCCAGTGTTTTTCAATTTTCTGCAACACCGAGTGAACCAGATTTCGGAGACATTGTTCATAATATAACTACCTCTCAAGATGTAAAAATTACTAGAACCATAAGGAATGAGAATATCGAAGTCGTTAAGGAACCTCCCAAAAAGAATCTTAGTTATGAATCTAAAAAACCTACAGATATCAAGATTGGTAAAGATATTCGAAAGAAAACTGACGAAGTGAAACATAAGATGGTTAAAAATGAAGACTTGGAAGATGAATTCGAAAATGATGATGAATGGGACGATTGTTCCGATGACGAAGTTGAAGAAGAATTTGTCTAGTGTTAATTTTTTCTCAGTTCTTGTCTCTATTGCGTTCATTTTACGTACTTAATTAGTATTTATGAATTTCATGATGTACAAAAATGTCTGTTTATGGGTCGAAGTTTTGTTACATTGTTTTTTGTTTTTTAATCTTATTATCGATTAATTAATTGTAAATCAAGTTGGAGGGTAATATTATTAATTTTGTGATGTTTTTTTCCTTTAAATCTCACTTGGATTTACCATATTGTATTGGATGATTAATGCAGAATTGTTTATTCAAACGTTTCGTTTTCGTTTCATTTAAACAACTGACTATTATCTTGATTGATAATTTTCAACATTGAACAATTCTACAATAAGAATGAACTTCAAGCAATACCACTAAATCAAATATTATTGAAAAACTTACAAACGATAAAATTATAACAAAAACTTCTGTAACAGATTTAAAAAAGAAAGTCAATACATATCATCTTCGGTCTCATCGTTAACATTTTCCAAAACACTAACAATCATATGCTTTGGAATTTCTGATCCTCTAACACGAACCGTGTAACAAGCCAATTCTACCTTGCTCAAGCATTGTTTAACAGTTACCATTTTTCTGTTATATTCACGACTGACAAATCCAACACTCAGCATTCCCACATACAAATGACTTAGAAATCGGCAAATATCGAAAGCTGTCTCTAAACATCCGCTGGAAATTTTATTAATACAATAACGCATCAATTCTCCACTCAGATCGTTCAATCCTAGCACATAATCGACCATTGTGATTATATTATGGTTATAATCGTAGACTTTAATGCTATCTTGGTTTTGGATTTCGAGATTTTCTGCGGTAGGACGGTCATCATCTATCGTCATATTTTCCGACGATGACTGGTTTTCAAATTCTTCATGATCTGCGAGAGGTTTGTCTTTTGACGACGAACCGTCATCGAAATGACGAATAATGAAATCTACAGCTTCTTTGAATGTCACGAGTTTTCCATGCTTCAGATAGTGGTAGAATGAAAATGCTTCGATGTATTCTTGAACACCTACGCAAATTTCCATCAACATAAAATGTCTTAATTCTAACCAAATTCAGTACGAAATTGAAAAATATACGAACCGAAAGTATATGCCCTGAGATACTGATGAATATCGAGATTATTCAGTTCTTTAATAATGGAAGAAAAATTGTATTTAACCAAATTGATGAGCCTCAATTCAGCTTCTTTCAATAGTTTCTCCCCATCTGTACTTTCTCTGTAATGTCACGAAATTGAGATGAATCAGCAGATGAGCTAAATGAAAAAATAATAGAATAAATTTACTCACTTTTGATACGTATGAAGAAAAAAGATCAGCCTTTTGCTCTCAATCGTGATATCTCTACTGATTTTGAAAACTCGTTCGTATCTATCATGTTTCTCATCTAATTCGTGAGAATACAGTTGAAACCACTGAATGATTTGGGAATTGGAAGCATTATAGACCGAAGCAGCCACAGGACTCTTGGAATCCTGTTTAGGACCACTTTTATTAAATTTTTTCCGACTTCTATTCATTTTGAAGAAAACGTTCAAGAAATAAGAAAACTTAGAAAATGCGCAAATTTTAAAACTAATCAGTATCTTGTTTACTAATATTGGGAATGGAAAATTCTTATTTTCACAAAAATTTCAACATTGAACGAATGAATCGTTTTAAAAATGTGAATCGTTCATTTTGATTCAGGATTGATTTGCGTTATGAACGAAACTTAAAATGAATTTTAAGAACTGATTTAACTCTTCATTATTCATTTGAATTTTGAAAATTAATGTGAATGAAGCATTATTTTATGAAAGCATTGCCTTTTTATTTCTTATCATAAATCGTTGTCGGTAAAATTTCAACTTGAAGTTGTAACGTTCTTTTAACTTGCAAAACGTTTCGAATATAAAAAGGTAAGTCATTTTATTCATCTTTAAATATCACCCAGTTCGTTAGGAATTTCTGCTGAACTGATCCATGTTTTTTTATAGTCCTGTGATCATGTCGCGGTATGGCTCAGGCAGATCGATTAGTTCAGGAGACCGCGACCGTCTGAATGGCAACGATGAAGCGAAAATATACGTTGGCGATTTAAGTATGATTTATTCGTATAATTTGTCGATCACTGTTCGTCATTTAATATAAATATCATCTGCAGGCCCCGGTGTAACAAAACAAGATTTAGATGATACATTTTCATTCTATGGCCCTATTCGTAGTGCATGGATAGCTAGAAATCCACCGGGATTTGCCTTTATTGAATTTGAGGATGCTAGGGATGCAGAAGATGCAGTTAAAGATACCGAAGGAAGGTAATTGAGCGTTTTTGTTGTTCAAAAGTATATTAGTAGCGTTGTATTTGCATAACAAACTCGATGGGGTTCATTTTTAGGAGACAGTACTGTAGAAGAAAAGTATGCGGTCATCCTGTGAGAATAGAACTGTCAAACCGACCTTTTAGGGGTGGTAGAAAACCACCATCTAGTAATCGATGCTTCACTTGCGACGGGAGAGGACATTTTTCCAGAGATTGTTATAAAAAACGTGCTTACGGAAGGTATGTTTGGAAATCATCATTTATTCTGTAACTTTTTAGTGGTTTTATATATGTTTTTATTTAAATTAGATCAAATCCAAGATACCGATCTCGTTCACGCACGAGACGCAGCCCCAGTCCTAGATACCGTCGTGATAGAAGAAAAGATGACCGAAGCAGAAGTAGAAGCAGCGATTCTAGAAGTTCTGTAGATATGAAAAAGTCAAACCGTAGAGGTTCTTCTAATTCTCCCGCACAACGACGATCGAATTCTGTTGATAGAAAGAGACCAAGCCGTAGAAGTACATCTCATTCACCTGTTCAAAGAAAAAAAGCCAACCATGGAAGTCGATCTAATTCTGTACAACGACGATCGTATTCTGGGGATAGAAAAAAATCGAATCGCAGGAGTACATCCGGTTCTCCAGTTCCACGACGATCGGTTTCCGGCGATAGAAAGAAATCGAGCCGTAAGAGCACATCTAATTCCCCAGAACGTCGATCACGTTCCAAAGATAGAAAAGACTCTGACCGTAGAAGTTCTTCCAATTCTCCTGCTCAAAAAAGATCGAATTCTAGAAATGGAAAAAGATCCCATCGTAGGAGCCCATCTCGTTCTCCTGTGCAACGACAACCCAATACCAGCGATGTGAAAAAATCCTATCGTAGAGATTCGTCTAACTCTCCTGCTCATAGACGATCGCGCTCCGGAGGTAGAAAGAAATCCAGTCGCAGGAGTCCTTCTAATTCTCCTATTCAACGACGATCGAGCTCCGGAGACAGAAAGAAATCAAAACGTAGAGATACCTCTGATTCTCCAGTTCAACGACGGTCATCTTCAGGTAGTCCCCGTTATACGAAGAACAAACATTCGAAATCGAATTCTTCCCGTGAAAGCAGATAAATTTTTTGTCTATTTTACCGCCTTTTCATTCGAAAAATTTCAAGTTGGCAGCATCGAATTTCCCGGTTGTCGTATTCTCATTCCAATACGCAGTATTATTATCGAACTGTTTTAGATTCTGTTTTCAATACTTATATAGTGTAGATATTTTTTTATGATCTCAAGCCATTGTGTTAAATGTAAATCTGTTTGTGGTTTTTTTTAAATTATTGGATATCTAAATTAGTCTTCTTTGCGATTAATTACAAAAAGCGTTGAAATTTAGTATCGAATGATTAATCTAAATTACCATTTTGTATTTCTCATTTGACTTTGTAAAAACCGGTTAAATTTTATATTTATGCGACCCCGTCTTGTGGGTTTACTCAATACGTAATTTTTACGTTGAATTTCGCGAAATATTTATAATTTCTGTTGAATATATTTTCAAATTACTAAAACTTATATACGACATGCACTTTTTGTTCTAATTTAATCTTAAAAACTATTTAAAGAATGAAATGGTGGTAATAAGATTGCGTATAAAAACAAACCCCAGTAAAAATGATAATTTCATGATTTATTATTTTTTAAGCTACCGAGACCGTAATAACTGTAATATTACTTTGCCTATAATTCAATGGTACGTATCTTCCGAATCCTTATTCAAAATTATTGAATTCCTTGGTAACGTTAAATTACTATGTACATAGATTATTACGTACCACCCGGTACCATCTAAGGATTCGATACTATTTGATTGTATTATAAATGGGAACATAAAATACAATCCAATATATATAAATTACTTTTCTGATTATGTCTGATAAATTATTGCAGTTATTTCATAAACATGATCGATATAAATTTCCAAAGCCAAATATGGCTCGAAACCTTTCAGATATATTCCCAGTTGAGTCTGACAAGCTCTTCAATACTGACAAAGTTGAAAATGTCGTGAATGAGGTTTTAGATTCTCATATTGAAGAGAATTTCGTGTATAGGGCAGATGAATGTCCGCAACTGTGCATCACTCTATCTGAGGAAGTTAGAAAGGCTGTCAAGGATCTTGAATTTAAACGGTGAGTCTTTTGAGAATCAAATTGCGGTTCGTTTTTGTGCTTATTTTAAGTTGCTACCGTTGGTTGAAAATTAATGCAATCGAATGCTTTTTTTTTTGTTTTCTAGGTACAAATTAATATGCTTAGTTCAAATTTTTGAAAGAAGGAATCAAAGTATTAATTCTGTAGCCAGATTTTTGTGTGATTCTGAACGTGATCGTTATGTCGTGGTGAAAAAAGAATATAAAAGTGCTTATATTATTGTATCTGTGTATGGATTTTATTATCCATGAAGAACTCTGTCAATTGTATTTCGTAATTTTTAATTACTTATTTTTAATTATTTTTTAGAGATGATGCCTCAGTAATAATAATTATAAAGATTAACAGAGAAATAGATGGCATTATCGACAAAAATATCGATGTCAAATTGCCTATGAGTTGAGTATACAAATCAATTCTGAATTCTGGGGCGATGGATGATTTTTCTCATCGAGATTTATATTTTTTATCCAGAAAATTTAGGAAACTGAAATGCTGAATCAACAGATTTAAAATTTTTAAAAAGAGAACACCGAAACCCAGCTTCCAGCTGTATCTTTCATTAAAATTATCAACTTTATTTCTAGTGTTCCTTCCTTGTTCTTTCATTATCACACCAACAAAGGTAAATTAAGCGTTTCTTTTCAATAAAGGATTCAAATCTTATTAATTAAAAAGACCAAGAACGAAAGCAAAAAATGCAAACTCATCAAAAATTGAAATCAAAATGATTTTTTTTTGTAGACTATTAAATTTTCAGAGATGGCAACACTGATTTAACATTGATAACAAAGTTCTAAGTTGATAATTCATTGATTTTCATTTCATTACTCAATTTTATTTGAATTTTGAAGAAATATTGTAAAAATAAAAGACTTTTTGTGATTATTTGCTTTCGAGATGTCAATAATTAATCAATTATTCCGTGTACCAAAATCCCAGGTAAAATAACTGGTCCATTCGTCTGTTTAACTTAATCTTGATGAATGTCTTTGAATCTTCCAACAATGACAAGTTTATTTCGAATTTCTCCTGTATATTTGCAGCTAACCGTCAAACCGTATCGTTTCTTCAGTTCTGAAGCTGGATCTGCATCTTCATCAACTTCAGTAAATTCTGATGTAGCTGGTTTGAGTTCTAATGTATTGAAAGTACCTTCTGGAGGTATGTAGCTATTTGAAAAATTACTTAAGCAATTTCTAGACATACTTACTTAATAATGAATAGATTATCGACTAAATTACATTATTATATTTTAGAAGTCGGTCCAGGAGCTTCTAAAAGTGCCAAATATAAAAATCCAGAGTACTTTTCCTATCATCAAACGTCGTATTTTGATGCAGAATTGGAAATGTTGAAGTTCAGGTTACCGCAACCGTCAAACAACTCGAAATAGTCATAGAGTGATTGTTTATTCTACTGTAAGTTTCATGTATCATAGTTAATATATCGTGTTGAATTTTTACGGTTTATTTCACAGAAGCACGTAATAGGTTAAAGAAATTGTATGAGGTACGAATTAATTTTGTGAATACTTGAAGCGATGTCTTGAACGTACTGAAACCGGCTAATGCGAACGGAATTTGGGTTTGTTGAATGAACATCAGCATAAGTTTTCTTATCTTGTTGTTGGTGGTTTCGAAAATCATATCGTAGAGTATTTTGGTGAGGATGTCGTTCTGTAAAATGAGCGAAGTATTTTCTAAGGTTTACGGTTGTTGGTAGCTTAAATTTGGAATTTGTTGTGAGATAGCTTACCATTTCGTAAAATTTCTCGCCTACGTTACAATGAAAATAGAGCTGTGCCAATATCACAGCCATATAAAAAAATAATTTCATCGCTATTGCGTATGTTTGTTTTTCCTGTTTTTCAAAATAATATTTTTTATTATCATAAACTTAAAATGGTCAAGCAATATTGATAAATTAACGTACTTGTAATATTATAAATAATAGAACCCCGACTTCGATTGCAACGTAAGCTATTTCAGCGCTGAATATGATGTCGAACCAAGTCTTAAATTTGATAAAATTTCTGCAATATAATTCAAAATTATAATTATTAGCACTGAATTTTCCAGATACAAAGGACATGCCAAAAGAATTGATAGTTGTCCTCGTATGAGCTCCATCACCATCCAGCGCTGGATTTTTAAGATTCAGCTTTTTTCCAATCGAGTACATTTTTTGTGATCGAAGAGTCGAAATTGGGGAAGCTGCATGCATAGGCCCACATAAATCAAGGAATTTTTATCCTACAAGTTTTTAAAAAATTCAAGCAGTGATTTTTTTACCAAGAACATGATTATTGGAACCAGCTCAAGTCATTCTAAAATTTTCACCCCTATTTGAGAGGCGTTTCCTGATTTTTTTATTATATTTTCGAGAGTGTAGACTGTAAAATCCGAATTTCCGCTCCATTTTCTGATTCAACTCCCTCCTCCCAGGCCTCATTGACTTCAAATTTTGCCCAAAATTAGGGAAAAAAGATATACTAATGGCATATCGTTTGTAACGATTTCGAGGACGTGAGATCAGAATTTTCGCTCCGTTTTCTGATTTTACTCCCCCCCCCCCCGTCCTTCCTCAACAAACCTCTAGACTTCAAATTTTGGTCGAAGTTGAAAAAAAAATGTTTGAGCATTTCAGAAATTTTTTTGCAGGCATTTCAAATTTTTTGGAGGGACCAGGAATTTAAGACTTTCTAACCTTATAAAATGTAAAAAAAAAACTTGCTCCGATTATTTTTTTATGTTTTCTAAAATAAGTATGATAAACAGAAATGTCAAATTTTTTTGTTTTACAATTTTTGATAATACATACCCAAGTCGAAGATATTTGATCGTTAATATTTTTCAATTTATTGAAATTGTTGAGCAATTTTGAAAATTTGGAAAAATGGTTTAAATATGTGACATTTCAATAAAAAGTCATCAATTGAAAAAACTAATGATTGAATCATCTGACATTTTATTCGTAGTAAAAAGTCGTCTCTAAAATATATAAAACTTTTTTCAACGGTGTAAAGTACGAATTTCCCGTTCCCGGACCCCCTTGAACTCAATTTTTAAAATTTATTCTAATTGGGATAAGCCCAAAAACCTAATGTCATTTTTTAGTCGTAAAAAAATTTGGAAAAATTTTGACAAAATTAATAATAATTTTTGTTTGACTTAAAAAAAAGTAAAATTTTTGGCGAATTAAATAATAATGACAAATTGATGACTTCTGATGAAATATCAAAAAGTTGTGGAAATTTAAAATTTTATAGTCAAATTTTGCTAAGCTTGAAAACCCCAAAAAATTCAAAACCATTTTTTAAAAATTATGACTAAAATTTTGAGGTTAAGAGACCTGTGGATAATGAATTTTTGAAAAACCTAGAGGGTAAAACTCGTAGTACAATTTTTTCAGATTCCCTCCAGCACCCCAATTTTAGGCTCATCGACCCCCAAAAAATATAATTTAATTGGAAAAGGATTGAATTTTTTGAATCCGGCATTATTGGTTGTTTTGAGAACCCTTTGTATAATAAAATTCCAATTTACCTTCTTATTTGCTGATGCAGCTGAATGCATGCTTTCAAATGTTGTTCGTATTTTTCATCCGATTCCGATTGATTAGTAATTTTGCTATCTTCAGCAAAATCAGGATTTCGCATTAAATAAGCCAATTCGTCAATGAACGATTGAAATATGATTACGGTTATTGTTATAAAAGCCATGTTTCCTATGAAATATTTATCTATATTAATTTGAATGGTGAAAATTTTTCAATTTTTTTTGTATCCCTACTTAATAATTTTCATCTACCTACCCCAAAATAACATAAATACAGGAAAAGCACAAATAACCTGAAAAATGTACGTGAAACTGTACGTAAGAGGTGTATTAAAGTCCCAGGGATATCTCGAAGCATAAAGTAGTGTCATTCCATCACGGCTGTCATATTTTTTAGTCAAAATTGCGAAAAGAATCGTTGATAATACACTATTGATGAAAAATGCTATAATTAGCCTGCCGAATCGTTGACTCCAGGAAATGCATTGTTTATATACATCTTCGTTGCTTATTTTCAATTGATGATGAAGCGATGATTTTCTGATCCCTAATAATAAAATTTTCCAGTAAGGTCTTCTCGTTTGATTAATACCTTCCCTACTACTGATTATGTAAATATTCAAATTCGTACGTACCATTTTTAAACATTAAATAAATATCAATCAAGCATTTACTTTGAAACTGAGAAGCGAGAAAAACTGAATTCGAATTGAAAATAGCTCCGGTGCTTTGAACAGCTAAGCATTTTTCGTAAAAACTTTCGGCGTTCAGATAGACGGATATTTCACTCGATACTATTGAAATCGACGTAGCAAAAGTGAAAACCAGGTACCAATATTTATAAAAATTGTGTACTTTTTTATCGATTTCGAATACAGTCATAGAATTTAACAGAATTTCAACGATGAACATTAATCGATCGTGAAATTTTTCATAATTAGCGGCCATTTCAACGTGTAAAGTAAAACTCAAAGAAGAAAATAAATACCTAATGTTGAAATGTTTCGGTAGAAACTAATGGAACAACTTCAAATTATTAACTAATATTGGAAGTAGGTAGGTAGGTAATTTTACTTTACACCTTTATCAATATTTCAGTTTGAATAATAACATAGGTACTTATGCTTTTGAAAATTATAATTGACAGATTGAAACTTTCTGATTTTCTTTTATAATAAATAAGTTCGTTCGAGCGCTCCAAAAATTATGAAAAAAATCGTGAAATTCATAATTTTCAGAAAATCTCAGGGTGCCTTTCCACTAACAAGGATCACCCATTACCATTCACTTTTATACATGTAAAATTTCATTACCATTTTTTCTATGATATTTGATAAGTTCTTGCAAAATTTGTTTAATGACGATAAAATTAGTGCTTAAGGGCATAGTTCGCATTTCTTTTTGCCTACACGCTCCCCTACCAATTTACATTACGCTTATGGGAGTTCATGAAATATTACTTTACTCGAAATGAGAGTGATGAAATGGGCTCAAATTTGAAATATACATTTTTCGCGATGGTCTCTACAATCCTGTGCATGGATTGCTCGTTACATCGAATATTTTACGAGAAAATTGAATTTGAAAAATCGGTGAAAAATCCACTGATTTTTCAAATTCAATTTTCTCGTAAAATATTCGATGTAACGAGCAATCCATGCACAGGATTGTAGAGACCATCGCGAAAAATGTATATTTCAAATTTGAGCCCATTTCATCACTCTCATTTCGAGTAAAGTAATATTTCATGAACTCCCATAAGCGTAATGTAAATTGGTAGGGGAGCGTGTAGGCAAAAAGAAATGCGAACTATGCCTTTAAACGTAATACACGAAACGACACCTTTCAATTTTTATTAGTTTTACACTAAAAGATGTGAAGTTTTAGTAGGTTTTAGTAAATAATGATAGGTAACCACTTATTTTTACTATGAAAAAATGAGCATTTTACACCATTGGCATTTTAGTGAGAACGCACCTTTAGTTAATGTAAACAAAAAAATTATGAATTTCACGATTTTTTTTCATAATTTCGGAGCGCTCGAACAAACCTAATGGTAGATAAATATCTGGCTAGACTTTTACCCTGTAATTAAATTATTAAAAAAATGTACTTAACCCGCCGACTCCACACATGTGACAAAGGTCACAGACCGTTTTTTTTCGTGCGTTGGCAGGAACGAGTGATCGGGTGGTAACGCCCCCTAGTACCTATGCGCACTCGGCCCACCGTTCGTTTACACTATGCAGCAAATTGCCTACTTTTTCATTTGAAGGAGCAAACGTTTCTGGAAAAAATCTTGATCGATACGAATTTTCTTTTTTTTGTCCCTTAAATCCAAACGATAGGCTAAGTGTTGTGCACGAACTAGTAGGGCATAGATACACAAGTATCTGTCGGGTGGCGATTTCATCCTTTCCGCTTTTCATTCAGTGAAAAAAAAATAACCAATAAACACGAAAAATACATATTTTTTCCAAAAAATTCTGCCCCTTCAAATAAAAAAGTAGGCAATTTGCCCATCAAGGGAAATGAAAGGTTGAACATTTATGTACACCCCCTAGACGTTATAACGCCGTATAAAACTTTGGTCCAGCGCTAGAAAATTAATTGGCAAATGCCATTTTTTTATGTGTGGAGTCGTAGGGTTAACAAATGAACAACGAATTGAAAAATTAAGTATTTAAAGACTGATAAATAAAATTATTGAATTTATCTGTCATCTCTTCATAATATTCCCATCAGTGGCACGAAACAAATTGAAAAAATTATACGATAAGCGCAAAATTTTTGTCATTGTTTGAAGTGAAACACTGAATGTTTTGAATCCTCTGAGCGCATATGGAATTTGAGACTGCCGAATAAACATAATGATGAGTTTTCGTATTTTACAGCTTTCAATCTCGAGGACCATATCGAAAAGTGTTTCTGTAAGAGTTTCATTCTAAAAGAATATTCGTTAAACAATGGTTTAAAAAATCAAGTTTAAGTAGGTAGTTATAGTCGGTTTTAGCTTGTCATAATCGATCTTAACTGTTCACCTTTTACAAATGAAGGGGGAGGGAGAGGGAGAAAATAAATATTTCTGTAATTTTATCTCGAATAAAATTTTTCAAATTTTCTCTTTCAGTAAAAAACTTGGGAGAGAAAACGAGAGGATTTCGAGTCAGAAGTATAAAATTTTTGAATTTTAGGCAGTTCAAGTACATAACACCATTGAATCCATAAGCGCACCCAGAAATAATTTAAGGGGGGCTCAGAATCTAGAAAAAAATGGGGGGTGAAATTTCGTTTAAAAAAATTCAGTAACTTGTTATTTAAGTGGAGCTGGCGTAGTGAGGGTATTTTCAGTAGATTGATAATTCATAAACGGATTTGAGCCAAGTAAAATTTAAAAATTATTACTGATTTGTTCTGACAAACTGGGAAGTGATTGAGAAATCAGTGATGTTTGGCGGAAAGATCAGTGAAAAATCATCATTCTTTAAAATAGAAGGATTAAAATATTGCCCAAGCGAAGCGAGGACGAAATTTTTTCGAAAAATCATGTTTCAAGAGCAAAAAAAATTCACTTTTTTTCACATTTCTGTCATAAAAAAAATCTCCTGCACGAGCTTAAGGGAAGGAGGGGGCTATTAGAGCCCCTCCCGGGTGCGCTCATGATTTAAATCTTATATGAAGTACGAGTATGTATTTCATTAATGCCGAAAAAATGAGAATATTAATCAACTTCAACTAAATGGCCTCCGTTAAGATGGAATGTAACTAGTAAGAGGTAATTAAATCCACTTTAACTGCCCTTTAACTGAACATTTTAGATCGATAACAGTAACATACCTATCTACATTTAGAGGGATAAAAAAAATCATAACCCAGATTTTGACGAAAATTGGTGAGATGGTTAACGTTGAGTAAGAAACCTCTCAAAAAATGTTTGAGGCTGCCCCCTTCAGTACAAGAGAAGGGAGAATCAAGCACCTAATCTCGAAATGCGGTCATTTTTGAAAAAGCCCAATTTTTTCCAATTTTGGGCAATGTCGCCATTTGGAAATCTGGATCACCCCTTAAAAAGATTCGATTTGAGTTTCTACACCTACCTGAACTATTCACGATTTATTTTTAGAAAATTCAAATTATCCACTCAAACAGCTTAAAATGAGCCCAATTTTTTTTTGATCTTCTTAAATAATTTTTGATATTTTTCAAAAAAATATCATGACAGTGTTGCCCACTGCATTTTGATTTATATATGTATGCAATTTTTATAAAATTCAAATACTGAATTCAGTAGCTGTAAAATAAGATAATTTCTTAGCCATTAAAATGAATTTAAAATGATTTTTTTGAGAATTTTTCATAACAGTGCTAACTTAAATTTTATGAAAACTCATTGATATATTTTTCGAGAAATATTATCAAAAATTATTCCACGTGACCAAAATTTCAAAGTATTTGAGTGAAAATTTTCAATTTGGTAAAAATCAAAAAGTATTCCGATTCACGGTCTGCAACTTCTGGACCTCCTTGTAGACCAAAATTGGTATCCCAATTCGAGTTCAACGATTCAGGGAGATGCAGTAACTCAAATTGAGCCTTTTTAGGGATAATGCCTGAAATTCCCAGAAAGTGTCACTTTCCAAAAGTAACAAAAGTCGTGTTTTTTTTGAAAGTGACCACAATCGGAGCCCCTCTCCTTGAATTAAAAAGCTCAAAATTTTTTTGGAAGTTTTCACACTCAAAGTAAACTAGGTACCCAACTCATGACTTTTTATCAAAATCCAGATACTTTTTTTCCGTCTACTCTAATCTACGTAGGTACCTAACTACCTACGTATGTTCTTACCATTTTGTAAAATTTTTCACCCACGTTGCAATGAAAATATAATTGAACTAATAAAACTGCCATAAAAAAAAATAATTTCACTGAATTTCCAAACGATTGTGTTTCCTGTAAAATGACAAAATTCTTATGAATATACAGGCACAGGTAGGTTACATAACTAAAATTGAGTTAGGTATTTAAACAAAAGAATCAGAGCTCACAACTTGAAATTTATTCAAGTGTTGCTCAATTTTTTCTCAAAATGGGGACAAGTAATAAACCGATTTTTATGATTTGAAGGTTGTAGTGGGAGCAAAATAAGTGATAACCAATGATCGTAGCATTTTATGAAAATTAATTGATTTTATTCTTAAAATTCGTTTGGTTTTATTGGTTTTTTAGGTTCTTTTTTTGAGTATTTTCTAAAAATGGTTTAGGTTCTCTGTTTTTTCTGTTTGTTTTTTTTTTTTTTTTTTTTGAAAATGATTCGTTGTTTTTTTTTTGAAAATGATTCGTTGTTTTTTTTGAAAATGATTCGTTGTTTTTTTTTTGAAAATGATTCGTTGTTTTTTTTTTTGAAAATGATTCGTTTTTTTTTTTGAAAATGATTCGTTGTTTTTTTTTTTGATAAAAAACCTCAAAGATGAATAGGGAGGGAGGGGGGACGGTGTCTTCAAGATTTTAAGCACCAGAAGCCATTAAGTTACTGACCATGGAAAAATGCTTACCTTTAATCCCGAATACCATAAAACGCTGATTTCAACTGTCACATAAGTTATTTCAGCATTGAATAATAAATTAAACCAGGATTTGAACTTGATAAAGTAACTTCAAAAATACAAAAAACTCAAAGTGAATAAATTATTTTGCATACTTGTTGCATTCATATCAAAAAATATTGTAGTGTTTGAATCATCACCTTCGTAATTGCTGATGTAATCGAATGCATTCTTTTATATGTTGGTAATATTCATCGTGACTGAGAAGGATCATTTTATTATCACTAAAAACAATCTGATTTTTCGTCATAAGAACTAATTCTTCGGTGTACGATTGGAAAATGAACACGGTTACCATCGTGAAGGTGACATTCGCTTCAAAATTCATTAAAATACATACAACAGATGGACAATTATTGCAGATTAGATCAATTTTTATAAAATAAAAGTCGTACAAAACTTTATAGACCTCTTTTTCCACTTGGAAAATTCCAAATGAAATTCCCCTATTGTTTGAAAAACCATAAATAATATTTAATTTCTATTGGACAAGAGAAAAGACAAAAAAATTTCAAAATTGATTTAAGCTTTGGCAAAAAATTGACATTTTTTGAAAATCGTGAATGTAAAATTTAATTGTGTTGCCATAATTGCCACATTTTTGTTTATTGCTGAAAATTTTGCAATTCTTTAAACCATTTTTTTCAAAAATTTCTCGAATGTTCAGAATAAAATTTACTGATTTCACTAACCCAGACAAAAATTATCATGAAACACACATACCCCAAATCATCGATAATATGGGCACAGTGGTGAAAAATTGCCAAATGTAGGTAAAAATGTACATTGATGGTGTATCGAAATTCCAAGGATATCTACTCGGGTAAAGCAGTGTATTTCCATCCGAGTTATCATAGTCATTGAAAACAATAGCTTGCAATAGAGTTGAAAGTATCGTGGTTCCGAGAAACACTGAAATAAATTTTGCCAGTCGACGACTCCATGAAAGACATTTGGCATATGCATCAACATCTTTTACATTTATACGATGTCGAATCGTTCTCTGCCCAATTCCTATTAAAACAAGAGATAATTATCATTTCCATGTAAAACACTGGAAAAAAACACGAGCATAGAGATTGAGTCTACGACAATTTTGTTTTCTGTGAAACTTCCCTGGTCCTAATTTTATTTTTTCAAAATTTTTTACCAATTTTAAATTTTTTCAATATCAAGCACCTATCATTTTTTCTCAAAATTTTATCAATTTAAAATTTACTCATATTTTTAAAATTATGAATTTCCATCAAATTTTCGCATTTAAAATTTCCTCCAAATTTTCTCAATTTTGAATTTCCTCTATTTTTTTTTCAATTTATAATCAAAATTTTATCAAGTTTTCAAATTGCTACAATTTTTTCAAAAAATTTCCCAGGTTCAGTTTTCTCAAATTTTTTCCGATGTAGTTTTCAAATGTTCGCATTATTTCATAGAATTTCTCAAGCTTGAATTTTCTTCCCATTTTTCATGTTCAATTTCCTCAAACTTTCTTAGAAGTTGAAATTTTTTTGAAATCAATGCATGTTTTTAATTTTAAACTTTTTCTCAGCTCGATAAACTTTAGTTTCAAAGACGTTTAAAAAATTGATAGGCACCACTTCTGTTACTAATTTTTTTTGACGATTTCATTTGGAGCTGAAAAAAGAAAAAAAAATGTATACTTCATTTTTAAAAAATTCAACTTTTAAAATTTTAGAAAAAATTAAAAATTTTGTGGGTAAAAAATTTTTTAAATGCCCAACCAAAACTTTGAAAGAATTTGAAAAAAGTTTGAGATTTAAATTCAGACTTGGAAAAAAGCAAGTGCAGCACACAAAACACAAAACAAAATCATCCATCTCGCAACTCGCGAGTATGATAGATCCAGGTCTGGAAAACCCGATTTATTATTTACGGCGTTTTGAGTATGCAATTTTATTAACACCATCCACAATCATGTAGTTTTCACGCGTTTCACCCCCCGTATTCGTTTGAATCACAGCTGCTGATTACTGATATTATAAAATACGTACCATTTTTCAACATTTCATAAATTTCCAGCAAATTTTTTCGTTTAAATTGAGACACGAATAAAACTGAAGCAACATACCAAACTGCGCCAGCAGTTACAGCAGATAAAAATATTTGATAAGTATTATTGGCAGCAAACAAAGAAGATACAGCACTCGCACTGACAAAAAAATATGACGAAGAAACAAACACCAAGTACCAATATTTATAAAACGAGGTTATTTTTTCATCTATTTCGAAAATAGTCATGTGATTTAATAATATTTTAATAAGGATTAGAAATTCTTCGCGACATTTTTCATAATCAGCGATCATTTCGAACTGTAAAATTAAATCGTACTTTGAAATATGAAAATCGAGATACGTTTGAAGTCCTACTATTCATACCACGGATCTTCATTCACTACAATTTTAATCAGCTTTTGACTCGGTCAAAACGCAGTGAATAATAGATAGAAAACTTAATGACTTCATTTTACTAAAACACAAGAAAACGAGTGGGACTTTCGTAGCATAATACGCTGTTTCTCATCAACAAACTAGAAATTGGTTTACTTAATGAAATATTTAATTTTTAATTAGAATACCTATATATTTTCGTCTAAAGGAATTTCGAACATTTCATTGGATAAAAGTAAGCTAAGTGTAACTCAACCAATAAATCAAATTTAGACAGATGTGTATAAAATATTGAAAAACGAATAAGATGTTTTTAAGACAGATGCGAATAATTGATAAGATGCTATGTGTGTGACTCCGGCCTTCATCACGATATCCCTTTGGGTTAGACACATAAACGTAAGCATGGTACTTCGATATTTTACAGATTGTTCGTACCATTTGATTTCGTATAATTCATTTCTGACCGAAATATTCTGAAATTATTAAATAAATTGTTATAAAATTATGAGTACATACGTTGCCTATTGTTCTTACAAGGCAGGTATTCAAATGAGCAGTAAAATTTTTGGTCAAGACGAAGATAGATCGTAGGAGTAGAGCATCGAAAATTATCTCACTATCGGTTTATTTCATGTCAACTCGATCAGATTTTGACCTTGGGTCTTCCGATTTCGCTCAAAATTTTTTTACAAGTTCCTCTCGATGGTCTAATGAAGGAATCACCGTCATTCTGATCTTAATCCTTCTGGGGAGCGAGGGGTGGCCCTTGTAATTTTCGTATAATTGGGATTTTTTGCGAAATGGCTCAACTTCGAGTCCCCAATTTTGAGAAAACACATGCAAAAAAATGGAAATAGCATGTGTCATATCGATTCCTACTAATTCGAGGGTGCTGAGCTTGATTATCAACTTATTTTTTCGATCTGCCACTCCCGTGCCCCACACTGACTCCCAAAATTACTAAAAAATTTTAAAAATAATTTTTTTTCAAAAATGGGAACTAGGGGTGCACCCGAGGGTCGAATCCCAAAAATAAGCAAATATTCGAACTCAGCACCCTCAAAACCCCAACAAACGACACGTCACGGGTTATTTCCCGTCGTGCAAATCTTTTGCAACAGTTGCATTCTGTCGCAAAATAAATGTCGAAAAAATGCGATATTTCTGCTAGTTTTGCGACACTTTTGCAATTTGTGACATACCAGTCGCATTTTGTCGCATTCGGTTGCATTTTGTCGCATTTGGTCGCAAAACTACTTTGAACATTGTGTGATAGAATGTGAAATGCGACAGAATGCGACAGAATGCGATAAAATGCAACCAAATACTTGGGCATCGAAAAAAATCGTTGGTTGCCAAATTCCATGAAAAATGAAAAAAATTCAACTAGGTAGATAATTAAGTAGGAATTCAAAGCCAATCAGAAGTCAGAACCAATGACAAACGGTTGGTTAACAATATCAACATATTTTTTTCGAACGACTGTTGATGTTATCTATTGAATATAAAAATCGTATTTGCCCTCAAAGCCCCAACAAACGATACGTCATGGGTTATTTTTCATATTTTTGAATTTTGACCCCATCATTGGGGGCTGATATGGAGGTTTAGAGGGGTTGGATGAAAAAACAGAGCACATATTCGAACTCAGTGCCTTTGAATTAGTAGAAATCGATGTATCACTTCACGTTTTCCATTTTTTTGAATTTTGACCAAAATTGAGGACCCTTATGCCCTCCAGGGGTATTAAGATTCCATCTCGAAAAGTAATTAGATGAAAAATACATAAATAGTTCTCTTTATAGTAATTTTTTCAGATTTTTAAATGGGGCCTCTCATGTTTTGTACTTCTCGTGAAAGTTGAGCTTTCATCACAAAAGTTCAACTTTGAACTTTTCAAAATGTGATTATCAATTTAGAATCTTTTTTTAATTCCCTACAAAACAGAATGAAAAGATTCATCTTGGATTTAACTGATCTTGAGAAGGTCAAAACCTGGTCGAGTTGACATGGAATGAGTCTATCTAAACATTCAGGTGTTAAAATTAATTTTTTGAATTTTGGCCGATTTTGACCATTAAAAAATACCCTATGTAAAATGTTACGATTTGATCCAAAATAAGAGAGCTGTTTGCTATTTATCCCATTTTTCAACTCCCGAGTTGATTGGAAAAGGTTTTAAGCCGATTTGGAACCTTTACAAATTTTTTTCATTTTCTAGTTCTGAAAAAAAGTTCATAACAGGGGTTCTAATAAACATAACCATCTAAGAAATTGTGAATACGAACTCCAAAATTTTCTGAAGACTTTAGATCGGCTCAAAACTCTTTCCAATTGACTCGAGAGGTCTAAAATAGAATTCATACCAAGTTTCAGCTTTATGTTGTATACTGGTTAAATTTCCAAAAATCCATTCACTCATTTTGAATCAGTGAAAAGTCACTGATAAATAGTCAGAATTGCAGCATCGAGAAAATCAGCGAAATTCTTTGACTTTCAGCAGATTTTCGCTGATTTTTCAAAGAATTTCAGAGATTTTACTAACTTCCCAGTGAATTTTCACCGATTTTCCAACAATTTTTTCACTGGTTACTTTCAGTAAAATTTTTCACTGATTTATTACTGTGCTGAAATTTTGACCGTTTTCTAGTGAAATTCGATAATTTTTACTGATTTACAAAATGAGAGGGCATCAAAATTTGAAAATTGAATTTTGGCACCTGAAATTTTGAATTTAAGGATACTTTTGGATGATGTTTTGATCTATTTATTTTTGTTTCAAACCAAAATTCTTCTGCCAGTTTGAATACTTCTCTACCTCCCAAATTGAAATTTTTTGTAGGTAACTTACAATTGAGGTAATTACTTCTCCGAGATAACAATACAGTAAAATGAAAGCAATAACCACTGCAAGTCCTTCCAATGCAGTTATGTAACTTGTCCAGCTCGCATTTTCTTTCTTTAACAAAAATAACCCGAAGATTAAATTCGTTTCAAGTACCTATGAAAATAATTGAATGAACCCATCTTTTACCTGAAGTAGCACCACTGAGTAGGCAATAAGTGATAAATTACTAACGCTGTAAGCCAAACATCCAATAAATACTAAATTGTAGCATTTAATGAAATTTCGTATGAATCTGGAACATTATATTTGTATTTAGTTCAATTGAGTACAAACATGAGTCGTTTTATAATTTTTTTCAAGTTGCGATAGGTACATCCTAGGGAAATTTTTTCGTAAAATACGTTGATAATTTCAAAAAAAAAAACAGGGGGAAATTTGAGATTTTTCCGTTATTATTCAGATTCCTCAGCAAAGGCTCAAAATTCCAAAATTTTGAACTTTTTCAAAAAGTTTCTCTTTTTTCCGAATTTTTCGGAAATGTTATTTTGATTTTAAGATGAGGCTAAGAACCTTTCATTTTCGGAAATGTTTCGAAATGAAGTGAAAAATCGTTACTTACATGGGGTTGATCGGCATTAGCGAGATGATTTTCACTCTAAATGGACATAAAATGTCCCACTGACTCCCTCTTCTTTTTTCAGGGGTTCTCAAAATTTATGTCCATTTAGTGTAAAAATCAAATACCTACTTTAATATCGACCAAGAATTTCCCAAAAAATTGGGAAAAATGGGAAACATTTCAACTCTCATCAAAAAACAGGAAAAATCTTTGAAATTTTTTCGAAAAAATTCTCAATTCTCAAATCTCAAGCTTCTCTGTTAGGAAACGATTGAAGGAGTTTAAACATTGACTAAAAAATTTACTCGAATTATTTTTACTAAATTTTTCATCGCATCGTAGTCTCTCTCCAATTTATTTGATATTTAAAAAAAAAGAAAATTGAGTAAAATTGAAAATTGAAAATCAAAAAGTTGATCAATTTTAACAGAATGATTCCTCCATGTGCCAAGTACCTATCATCAATTTATGAACTTACAAATTAATCAAAATATGATGTTTGATGCAATCTTGCAAATATTCCAGAAGTAATTCGTCGTACGACTTGTTTCCTCCATTATTGGCCGACAACATTTGAAATATAGGCGATTCGTTGCTCATGCTTTCCCAATACGCGTAAACTACGATATTGCTCAACGAAGTGCACAAGTTTGTTTTTTGAGTACGAATTTCAATCACGAAGTATACGACGAACAGGAAATTTCCCAAAATTGGAACCATTAAGGACGTAACTTGAATGAATTGCAGACCAAATGTTAAGGAATATGAAGCGAGGTTGTTTATTTTCCAAGGATACCAACTGGGCAAGATTAAGGTTTCGTCGCTACCAGCTGCAGCGTCTATTTAAAACAACAAAAAAAAAACACTTCAGTGGGTATTTCCTAAGACTGATAGGTAGTTGTGCTGGGAAGGAAGTGGTTAGGAAGCTGTGTATAGATTTTTAAAAAAATTGTAAAAATTTCCCTCTCTTTGAAGTTTGAATCAAACCATACCTCTGAAAAAATGACCTTGAAATCTAACTGTAAATATATGTTTTTTTTAATGATTTTAGAAATTTTTTAAAAAAGGTTTGTTTTTTTTTTACTGTGAAAAGTCGAAAACAGTTATTTTTGAATAATTTTTTCTTCAAGTGATTATGTTTTTCAAAATTCTGAATGAATAAAAAAATCTGAAACAGTTTTAGATTTTTTTTGAAATTGTCTTAATATAGAATATATACTTAATTTTTTCCCAAAAAATCATCGGTGGTGATTTGCCATTTTCCACCATAATAGTCAGGTCTCAATCGTACAAAAAAAGACTTCCGCGCGATATTCCTGTTAAAATTGATTTTTTGATTGATTCTTTTTCTGGACACTAAAACAAAGAAATTAAGCTCGTATGCCCTTTTTTCCCTTCCCCCTTTCCCCAGGGTCCACCCACCACCACATTTCGAACGCGTGTATCGCCTTATCTATGGGTCGTGATGAAAAAATTTTGAAACAAAAGTTGTTCCTCAGCACCTAATGTACATTTTCATTTCTCACCAAAATCCATTTTGGATCAACTCCTGCCCCCCAAATGAAATAAAACATGTTTAAAGAAAACTTCAAAATCACGTTTTCTTCATTTTCAACGAAAAATTTCGGAGATACGGCAAAATTTGTAACCACCAAGTATTCAAAATTGAATTTCCTTTCCAATGAACTTTATAACGACCATTTTCACCAAATTTTCCCGAAAGAGTGACCCTCTCCCTCTCCCCCTAATCTCAAAAATTGTACTCACGAAAAAAAATTGAACGATTTTTGTTCTTCGATATCTAATGCTTAATTTATTCTATTATCGAAATTAATTTGGGAGCAAATATTGTTCATGGGTCCAACTTTTGTGATACCGAGGAAGGGGGAGAGGTTCACTCTGTCGGGAAAAGTTTGTGAAAATGGTCGTGATAGAGCTCATTGGAAAGGAAATTCAATTCTGAATACTTTTGGAGATTACAAATTTTTCCGTATCTCCGAAACTTTTCGTTTAAAATGAAGAAAACGTGATTTTGAAGATTTTTCAAGTCATATGTATGTTTTAGTTTCAAATTTAGAGGGCAAGAGTTGCTTCAAAATTGATTTTGATGAGAAATGAAAAAATGGGCATACGGGATTATTTTCTTTGCTTTAATGTCCGAGCAGGAATCAATCATAAAATTAATTTTAATTGGAATAGCACGCGGATGTAAAGACAAAACTTATATACAATAATTTTTTTTTCAAAAATGACCAAGATTTGAGAGGGAGAGGGGGTGCAAAGGTCGAAAATCACAGTCCATGTTGGGGGGGAATTGTCCATATTAAACAATTTCCAGAAAAAGTTTTTCAGATTTTTTTTTACTGGTAGGAATATTATAAAAAACCATATTAAAGTGTTTTTTTCCCTACAAACTGCTTAAAAATGACGTAGGTACTTACAGTTGGAAATTGCACATCAATGAGATCATTTGGTAAAAAAAAATATTATTATGTAAATAATTCCATTCTTGGCTGAATTTCTTCAAAAAACTTTTTTTTAATTTTTCAAAAAAAAAAACGATGATTAATTTTACAATTTTTTTAGAACAATGATTTTTTTATTTGGTCTTTTTGAGGTCAGTATAGGCCTCAATTTCCTGACTACTCTTCCCATCCAACTTTCGAAAAAAAAAAGGACAAACCAAAACAACTTGCCTAGGCAAGTGGATAAGTATTTACCTTATAATCAATCTAAAAAGGTAGGTTTAATCTAATTTTATACGCAGGAGAGTAAGATGACTTATAAATCACTTACCTGAAAATATGAAATGCAAAAGAGGCGACAACACAGTACTGGAAAAATGCACCACACAAGTCGTAGTACCGAACTTAATCAGAAATTTCTTAAATTTATCATCAGCCGTCATGTAATTCCTCATCACCAAACTTTTTTCATAAAACCCAGAAAAATAATCATCCTTGATTTTAACCATCTCTACAATATACTTTTGACGTACGAAAATGAAAAACGTAGCAAAATTTAAAAACACCGAATGAAGAATAAATACCAAAGCTTGTATAATATCGCTGATTGTGGTGAGTAAAACACAGTGCAGAAGTTGACTGAAAACTGAGGTAATGAAAAATGTTACCAAAACTTTGAACCAAAATTGACGTATGAATTTATGCTGGTATTCCTGCGGTATACCGACGCTGCTGACGAAAAACTTCAAAAATCTTTCGACTATTCTTTCATTCTCGTTTTGGATTTTGTCTACTTTCGCGATCACGAGACCTTCCAAAGCATCCGTCGATTGGGCTGCCATTTTTTTTTTACAAAGACAACGACTACTTATGATTAAATTACATTACAGATTTTGCATAGCTGATGTTTCAAGTACGATGTATCCGCAAATAATGGAATACTGACGACTGTTCGGAACTAATGAATTCGATTTTGTGTAATATTCTAATTGTTTGTTGTAAATAAAGTTATAAATAATTCAAATTACAGGTTTTCTCGTTGCGCAATGATACATGGGTAATTACAGGTAAGTAGAGATGGTTTATTTACTCAGGTTTATTGGTTTATTTCTTATTTGCAATTGTTGTTTATCTTTTCCGAAAATTCATTGATTTGGTCGGTATTTTAAGTAGTTGTGCCAACATTGAATTAAATAGGCATAAGTTGTGGAAGTAATTAGTTGTTCTAGGAAAATACTGCTTGGTATTTTCAGCAAAGATGTAATGAAAACATTTGTGTCATAAGTACTTTGAAAAAATTTGAGCATTGTATTGAATCTCAGGATCACCAATTTGAAATTTTTTCATGGGTTACTCAACTCCCTTCCAAAACGTAGCAAAGGAATGAAAGCGAAAACAATGAGTTGAAACTTCGAAAGGTAATGTTCCTGTGGAAATATTTTTTTCTGGAAGAAATTTTTTTGGTTTCATTGGGGTTTTTCTATAAAATATGGGGTGGATTTTCAAATTTTCCGTTGAATGGTTTGTTTAAATATACTTTTATGATAGGTACCTATTAATTATTTTCTAAAAAAATCTAACAAGAGTCAGAATAAATGAGCCTTCAACATTTTTTTTCCAACAAAAACTAGGATTTGGCCACAAAAGCTCAACGTATAATTTGTTTTCTATCATTTTTTCTTTTGAAAAAAGTTAATTTTTTCAGAAAACAAGCACTTAGTTTATTTTTTTCTCGGAAAATAGTTTATTTTTGTTTTTTCTGAAAATGGTTTGCTTTTTTTTCTGATTGAAAAGGTTAATTTTTTTGTTGAAAATTGATTGTTTTTCATTGGATTCGCTCTGAAGATGTTTTTGTGCATTTTTTGAATCAATTTGATTTTTTCGTTTTTTTTCTAAAAATTGTTTGATTTTTGAAAATGGTTTGTTTTTTCTTGAAAAGGGGTTGATTTTTTGATTTTTTCCCTGAAAATGACTTGATTCTTTTCGTAATTTTTCCCAACAACGATTCATTTTTTTCTGAAGAATGGCTTAATTTTTTCGGCTTGTTTTTTTTCAGATAAATTATTTCGTTTTCCTTCTAAAAATTGTTGCTTTTTTGAGATGGATTGTTTTTTTCGAAAACATTTTGATGTTCTTGATTTCATTTTTAGAAAATCCAAATAACGGAGGGTTTATTGACAAAAACTGAAAATAAGGTATCGACAGTCCCAATAAATATGGCTTTTTGTTTTTTTTTTCTGAAAAAATTATTTTCAGAAAAACATACAATTCAAGAAATGAAGGCAAGAAAAGTCGAAAAATGGCATGAATTTTGAAGGAATCTGTCAAAATACAAAAATATTTAATAAAAATCAAGTGAGGGGAAAATTTCTTGGAAAAATTATGTTTGAAAAGCGTAAAAAACATTCATTTTTTGAACATCTCGCATCATACAGAAATCAAGTTTAATATGTACCTATGTATCAAGATGGATCGAAAAAAGTATATTCTTGATTTTTGATAAAAATTGGCGAAATAACTAACTTTGACTGGAAGACCTAGACCTTCCAGAAAAATTTTAAGCCACCCAACCCAAAATAGAAACGGAGCTACGCAGGCCAGGTGATTGGCGGGTGCAAAGGGTGCATTTGCACCCAACCCTCATTTTTTTCAAATATTAATGGCCCACAAATGCTTTTTAAAAAATTTGTAAAATAGCAAGAAAAACAAGCAAAAAATTCACATTTATAGGCCAAAATTTCAGTTTTTTCAAAATATTACCGAAAATTTTCGACCTTGTTTCGCTCGGACTATAGAATATGTTCCATATTTTCAGAATTTTTAATCCATTTTAACCCAAAAAGCGAAAAAAAATTACCCCTCTCCCTTTTGTTTCAAAATGTCACTTCAGATCCACGCTCAAGTTTACCCGAGTAATGCAAATAGCTTAAAAAATTGTCTGAAAAAAGGGGCCCACAAAAATCTTTGTAACGGGCTCGCATTTCCTCTTGCTGACCCTGGCTAAATGATTTCAGAGAGGGTAATGTTTGGGGGAAAAACAATTTTTCGTCAGTTTTGAACAGTGTTTCCTGCTGAGATCCCCCCCCCCCTCTAGCTAAAATGGTGCGATTTGAGTTCTTATATCTCCCTGAATCATTGACCTCGAAATTAGTTCCCTTTCCTTGCCTTCTGTGAAGGGGTTAAAAAATTGTTCAATTCAATTCTTTTATTATGTTTTGTATAGTGAACCGAAAAATTTCTCGATTTTTTACTACTAATTTCTGATCCAAATACCTCCAAGTCGAGTCAAAAAATTCTTGGTCATACAGAATAATTTCTGATGAAGCTGCCAATTGCATTTTGATGTACATACTTTTCATAAAACTTTAGCATTAAAATAATCAATTTTAATTTATTTTAATAAGCAAATTTTTTTAACCTACGTTTCAAGCCAATGAATGAACACCCTGAATTTTATGAAAATTCCGTAAGTAAATCAAAATGTAGTTGGCCGCACTGCTATGAGAAAATGTTTTAATTTCATCAAAAATTACTTTATATAAGCGCTCCAAATTTTTTTAATCTCGATTATGAGATGTTGGAGAGAGCATTTTGAATTTGGTAAAAATTGAAAATTCCTCGATTTCTTAATTTACAACTTTTCAATCTTTTTATGGAGGGAAAAAGTGGTAGGTAACCATTTTCGAAATTAATGGTTCAGAAATGTGTTAGAAACTTGAATCGCACCTTTTCAAATGAATGACCTTTTTTTTCAATTACTTACTAATTTTTCAGTTCCCTACCTCCGCCACCCTTTAAGCTAAAAAACTCAACTTTTTTTTTTGAAAGTCTCTCCCTCGAAGTAAACTATTTCATCAATTTTCGTCAAAATCCAAAAGAATTTTTTTCATCTTGAATGGCACCATTTCAAGTGGATGACCTTTTTTTCAAAAATTACTCACTTTGTAGTTCCCTACCTCCGCCACCCTTTAAGCTAAGAAACTCGACTTTTTTTTGAAAGTCTCTTCCTCGAACTAAACTATTTCACCAATTTTCGTCAAAATCCATAAGTTTCTTTCATCTCTCCTAATGAGCATCAAATGTGTCATACAATTGCCAGCTAATGTATGACACATTTGATGCTCGAGCTATGTTCATTAGGAGAGATGAAAGAAACTTATGGATTTTGATGACATTTCCAATAACAACGTTGCATGGATCTGAATAATTTTTATAAATCCATGAACTTAAAAAAAAACCTGCTGCTAAACTAGAATAATCAAAAATTCCAAATACCTACGAAAAAGTTTAAACCTCAATTAAGTGGCTATACGAATTGAGCAGTTGTGCAATTTCATAGAAACCTTTCTTTCGTTCTGTTGAAAAAAAATGGGCGTTTATAATTCGAAATTCTATCCGCATATGTCGTAATAAAATTACATAAGCTGTTGGCGAACATTACATTCTCACCGAATTACATCACAAAGGTAACCCTTTAATTCAAGGGTACCTCCAAATTTAATGTAAAAAAGTTTTTTGCAAATAACTAAGGGTCATACACTTTTTTTCATGGGTAACTATGTTTTTAAAAAAAATACACAGAGATCTTAAAATTAAAAAGCAGATCAAAATTCAGTTTTACGGTTATGTTTGGAAACGAATTTCTGTGCTTGTATCATTCGGCGGATTATTAATCCTAAAAATGAAATTGATTCGAAAATTGAAGTTTAGTCGAGAAATGACTTACTTAACTCTATACTCAATTAATTTAAATGGTTGTTTTCCAATACATGTTCAAGCTCATATACTCGTTCGATACATTTGGGTGATTTTTGCCACAATTGAATGTTTTTATATGAGTGGATTGAGTATAGTGGAAGCTTTTTTGAAAAATTACGGTTTTCTGATAAACATCACGATTGTTTTGAATGTATTGACTTCGTGTGTTTGCTACATTGCTCCGATAATATCACTTTACAGTAGAAAGAAATTGATCAAGTTGATAAAACTTCTCGATAGTGGATTTTACTCTTATAGTGATGAACATACATTTCAGGTAGGCCTCCTCTTTATACCTACCTATTAAAATTTTTAAATAAAAGTTCATAAAGTTTTAGTCGGTACCTAGAAATAAATTTATGATTATTTTGGTTAAAAATAAATTTAAAAAAATGTTTAAAAAAATTATATTAGGTGAGTAATATTTCTTTTTTTTAAATTAAAAATTTTATTTTTCATTATTTTAGTTATTTTACTATAAGTAAATAAATAAATCTATGTTCTATAAAAATATTAATTATAAAATTTTTAATAATTTTTTTCTATTTTTTTATACATTTAAGTATTTACGATTCATTTCAGATGAAAGAATACTCAGCAAATGACCTTCTCAACAAAGAACTCGTAGTATGCGGTTTCGTTTTTGTTACCTACATCGGTATGACATTAACCCCTCTGGTGGTAACTTTAATGTTGAAAGATCACGAAAATTCTGTTTTCGATTTGCTATACGTTGCTTGGGTACCGTTTGGAATCGAAACAGGGCAGCAGTTCTTCTTCAGTTATATTTTACAATTCATCAGCACGATTCCACTTTATACATCATTTTGCAGCAAAATCCTATTCATCAATAACATCAGTTTAGAATTCAGATACCAATGCGATAAGTTGAAATATGCATTGAGAACTATTTGTCAGCGAGTTTCCCAAAAAACTGAAATTGAAGATACGATCAGTAATAGAAATGCTTATTCGGCTAATGGTTCGAAAATCGTAATTTGCGATGAAAATGAATTCCTGCAGAAATTCTCCGAGTGCGTTAAACATTATAGACAACTAGATAAGTAAGTACTAAGTAGGTATTGAAAACAAACGTAAGTATTCAGAACATCGAACATTGTTAACTTGAGAGTCATTTCACATGATGTGTTAGAAAGTATAAAAAAACATTTCTTTGACTAAAATTGGTGATGTAGTTCACTTTGAGTGGGAGATTTCCTAAAAAAATCTCGCCCCCCTCCCCCGGCACAAAGGAAGACCTCAAAAAAATCATTTTAGAAAAAATCAATATTTCACCTCTTTTTGGGAGATGTCACCGGCTGGGAGCCTCAGTTATCCCCTTAAGAAGGTGTTGTTTGAGTTTCTAGACCTCCTTGAACTAATGACCTTGAAATTGCCCTATACAAGGGAGTTGAAAAGCTGCAGATGGTGGAAAGGTTTTTTTAATTGTCACCGAGAGCAAATTTCTTACCCAAAACACCTCAAAGTTGAGCCAAAAAATTTCTGGTCACTTGGAATAATTATTGATGAAAATTTTCTTGAAGGTGCTGCCACCTATATTTTGATTCAAGAAATTTTCATTAAATTAAGTTGGCAGCACAGTTGCTAAAATTTTTAAAAAAATCAATAGAAATTTATTTTTAACAGCCAAAAAATGTTTACTTACTTTTCAAGTCACTAGATAAGTTAAATTTTGTGAAAATCGCGTAAATCAAAATGCAGTTCGCAGCACTGTCATGAATTTTTTGAAAAATTTTACCAAAAATTATTCCATGACAAAGAAAAAATTTGACTCGATTTTGAAATGCTTGAAAGAACTATGTGGAATTTCGGGTAACAGTCAAAAAATCTTAAAATTTGTAATCTGTAATTTTTCAATCCCGTTTAGTAGAGGATAGAAAGTGGTATCCATTTTCAATATGAATGGATCAGGAAGGAATGGAAATTCAAAATGCGTTTTTTCAGCAAAAGATCGAGGCTCACTGGGAAGCAGTACTTGAAAATGACAAAAATTGTGTTTTTTTCAGTTTCTTTGAAGACCCCGTGGCCCGTGCTCCTTTTTTTTTGGTCTGAAAGCCTCGAATTTTTCTCGAACGTTCCTTATTCAAATAGTAAACTACCTGGCCAATTTTCGTCAAAATCTGAGGGAATGTCTTTTTTCATATCTACATATAGGTAAATATCATTCAACTGAGTTTTGATCCTTGCCCTGGAAATTAATTTAAATTGGTATTATCATGGGAGGGAGACGGGATTCAAAACTTTCATGTTTCCAATTCAAAAATTTGAAATAAAATTTTCCCATTTTTTTTACTCATAATCATACAAAATTTTCTTTAAAAAGAGTTATTATTTTGGTACGACCCCCACTTAAGGCATTTCCCCCTTATACCGAAAAAGGCAAAATGAAAATTCAAAACAATTATGAAAGGCGGGTCTAAAGGGCAGTCTAGATGGGGTCGTACCAAAAAATGGAGTCCATATTCGAATTTAGCGACCTATAAAACATAACAAACGACATGTCACGCGATATTTTCGTGAATAAAAAAATTCGAATGAGTAGCAGGGGTGGGGGTGGTAGGAGGTCGAAACTAAAAAATGACTTAATTTTTGAGCTCAGCATTCTCGTAAACGAAACAAAACGACATGTCACTCGAGTTTCTCTATTTTTTTGAACCAAATTCGCGCCCTCGTTGATGCAAGGGAAGGGGGAGAGGGGTAAATTTAAAACAAAGTTGATATTCGAACTCAACACCTCAAAAAGCATAACAAACGATAAGTCACATGGAATTTTTGCTGATTTTCAAATTATATCTTTGAACTTCGGTGTACCTATCATTGAAAATTGAGTTTCAACTAAAAAGCTCAACTTTGAACTTTTAAAATTTTTTATAAACATTTCGAAGTTTAATTTTATTTCTCTTTTTAACTGCATAAGCCAAAGTGTTTTAAACATAACCAGTTTTGTGATACGAGACATCAAAGTTCGGTATTTTTATGAAAAATCGCAGCGCTAAAAAAAGCAACAAAACCACCTCGGAGCCTACAAGAGAATTGAACCAAAACAGTTGTGATTTTTCAATTTTTGAAATGGGAGAACTTTGTAAAATATTTTGAGCAAAATCTGAAGATCCAAGTTTAAAATGTGGTTGAATTAACATGAAAAAAAACTTTACATAATTTTCGATTTTTTTTAAAAAATTTTGACTATAATTGCGGGGCATTGCCCCCCCCCCCCCCCGTTTTCAGAGATACCAGAATAAAAATAATTTCTAATAATTATGGTAAGATGTATGAACTGTATTTTTCACAATTTTTCCAATGAAACCATTGGAGCTTTTTAAAATGAATGTTCAAAGTTAAATTTCTTATGATAGTAAAACTCAACTTTCAGCTTTGAGAAATTTTATGAATGTTCTGCATGGCCTGGGAAGAAAAATATGAAAGTTGTACGATACCTAACAATAGTTTATAAAAAATTTCTGAGCAATATCGAACAACCAATAAGGATCAAAATTCGGTTGAACTGATATAAAATGGCTCTCTTATTTACAAAATTACATACAAATTGGTTTGATTTTTTTGAATACATTATCGTTTGAAGTCAATTTCTCTCTCCAAAAAATGATAATTTGTTACTGTATTATGTAATATTATCAAGAACTGTTCATTTTCAGATTCCTAGATTACTTCAGTTTTTGGTTCAATTTGATTTTTTCTTGCGAATTGACTTACGGATTTTTAAGTTTTGCTTTGATCGGATACGTCTTGATAACAGTCAGTAAATAATTCATTATAATAGCCCTAACTTTTTTCACAATATAAATCATTCCCCAAATGCTTTTTCCAGGGCACTGGAAACTCTGCAACAGATGGAAAATACGTTTGCTTATTAGGCTTATTTGGGGGACAACTTTGTTACCAATGTGTCGCAGGGGAAATAATTTTCACCATTGTAAGTAAAAAAGTTGATATTCCCCATCCTAATATCTCAATTAATACTCGTTTTTCTTCAGGAAGAAACTGTAACAAATGAACTTTACAACATCCCATGGTACGAACAAACACCCAAAGTGAAAAAAAGCGTGCAAATATTTCTCAATGAATTACAACAGCACAGAAAGCTACGAGGATTCCATATATTCCCAGCATCCATTCCAATCTTCGCCTCGATCGCAAGAACGTCATATTCTTATTTGAACCTATTGAGCAAAATGATCCGTAAAAACGAACAAGCATGAGAAGCTGACATTCCATACATATAAAATCATTAATTAAATTAAAGATCACGTGAACTAACACATTTATTGTTAACATTGTATTATTATTTGTGCAATTTACAAAAGCAAAACACCTTTATATACATTTTTTTAAAAACAAACATCAGATTATTTAAAAGTTAATAAATAAAATGTGGCACTAATGCGAATATTTTTTCGTACTGATCAAAATTTGCTTTTGAAATATTGCAGAAAAAAACGTATTGTCGAAACCACCATAACAAATCGTTTGATTGTAACGAAAAAAATTCATAGCAAAAGTCGACACGAGACATCAATTAATTCCACACCACGAACAAGTCGAAATAAAATAACAAATTATTCGAACATATTATAATTAATAATTTAAAATTTTCAGCACGTTGAACGTCGATTTTTTCAATACAAATAAATACAATCCAAATAGCAAAAAATATCCAGCCATTGCTATACAACTTTTAGATACACATAGGAACAGGATATTTATAGGTAAATCTATATAGCATAGCTATAATGATCATAATACCTAAAAAATCTCAAAGAGCAATAAAATCAGCCGAGCTACCATCGCCGTTAATAAAATAAAAATCACAGCTAACTGTAAACATTAATTAATTCGTTCATAATACAAATAAATCAGACGAGACGATAACTTCATAATGAACACACCAATTCATTCGTATTACGGTGAAACGCGTTTAGGTTTCACAAATGGAGCTCGACCGCGATTCCTACAAAAAAAATTGTCATTTCGTAAACATAACGTTAGTTATCAACTGAGCACCCAAATTTTTTAAAAAAGATAACTTTTTACAGTTATAATTTATTAAAAAGGTTGGTTACAAAATCAAAATAAAATTGTCTCGACTATCTTAAGTTTTAAAAAACAACTCGTTTGTCCCAATGAGAGGATGACCTCGCATCATCAAATTACTATAGAGAAAAAAAATGCACTCAGTGATTTACACGACTAATAAAAATTAGCCTAAGATTTAAATTTATACAATAAATGTACCTAAATAATCGAACAACAGTTTTGTTTTTACATTATAGTCAATTACCCCGAAATTTTTTTTACAAATAACTTAATTTTTTAAACTTATCATATCTGGTAATCTGACTTAAAATTATAAAATACAATTTAAATAACAAATTCTTAAATTTGAACATAATTTAAGAAATAAAAGAGGTTTGCAAATTCGAAAACTTAACAATATTAAGATTTTGTAACTTTTTTTTTATAAAATGATGTTTTTTTAGTTAAATAAACAAACAAAATTATTTGTTAAAACAATTTTTCAAACCTTATAAATTAAGACGCGTACAAAACTGACATTATTTTCGACAAAAGAGCAACGCCGTCAAGTTTAATTTTCGACCATATTATGCGTAATGAATGCACTACCACTAGTAAAAAGATAAATACAGTTTTGAGAAAGAAAAATTTCTATTACGAATTCGTAAGATGAAAACACTACTCAAAAGTAATCCGCACCGCGTACATTATATACATTTTGAGGAACGTTTAGGACTAGCGCCAGGGGTAGTGCTGGTAGAAACTAGAGAAATGTATTCGGCGACGGTTGAAGAATTACTATTTATCCTAAAGATGGGAAGGTTTTTTCGTCGTCGAATTTCGGCGCATGTTGGCGATTTCCTCGAGGTGGACCGTCGCGATGACCACCTTCACGATGTTCCCGATGACCACCTTCACGATGTTCCCGATGACCACCTTCACGAGGTTCCCGATGTTCACGATGTTCACGATGGCCTCCTTCGCCACGACTATCGCGATTTCGTCGCTGTACATACAAAAGTATATTTTAGAAACTGATCGACAGCTCGGGTTGATATCTGAGACTACTTACGAAAGGAGGACGATTCTCTCCTCCGAAATTTTCGTTCTGATCGAAGTTAGCTCCTTTGTATCCGAAACGATTGCTACGAATAACTCTGCCACCGCGGCCACGTACCGGTGCGTCGCGGAAATGGACATTGATATCAATATGCTTCTGACGAGCGACTCGTTGGACATTCTCATTGGCTGCTTCCTGCGACTGTAATTCAAAGACACCCATAGCAACGAAATCACCTTCGAATAAGGTAAAATAATCGTACCTCTTCGGCTTCGTTGCCGGAAACATTGTTGACAGCGACGCCACCATTTTTTAAAAATTGCTCGTCTTTTTTCTTCTGTAATTCTCGCATGTTCTTCCACTGAGTCAAATCTTCCCCTTCACCGGCCTTACGTAGATTATACTGGGGTTTTTGTCGTGTTCCTTTCAATTTTTTCCATTCGTCCAGGGTGAGGAATTCCTTGACTTCTTTTTGTTCGCTTGATTCGCCTTCGCCTTCGCCAGCTTTGTTTTCTCCGTCTTTTTGGTTATCCCTGGATCAAACGAAGGTGAATAATTGTTAGGCTTGATGAATATTAACGAAGGAAAGAACGAATCGGTAACTTACGCATTTTCAGGATCCTCTTCAGCCTTTTCTTCTCCATTAGATTCATTTTTATTGGTGTCAAATTCTTCTTTGCTGTAATTAAACGACGATTTAAAATCTCATTCCGTGTAACGAGATTAAATTAATTATAAAATACTGCAAGAACGATAATCCAACTTTACACAGCTCGTTTTTCTATCCTAACTGACGTTAAATTTTGTTCAGCTATAAAATAAAAATTTGGTATTTTACTCGATAATGCAATTTTTTTCGAATAAAAAATACTGCCAAAGCGATAAGCTGACTTCATACGGTATTACAATATTCATGTACTTTATATCCGATTTGAAATCGATACAATGGTAAATAATTGATAAGAAAATACATTATCGTCGAGGTAGCTCTGTTTGCATTTTCTTTCAGCGGTTTAAATATACAAATGATCCAAGGTTGAGAAAAAAATTCTGATAAAAATATCGGTTACCAGTAATAAATTATTGAAATCGTTATGGTTTACGTTTGACGACTATTCGACCACTCTCAACTCTCGAACTAGTAAAATATTCGCAAAAATTTTAATAACGACTTACTTTTCAAACGAATTGTCGTATTCTTTTCTTCGGTCGCCTCCTCCGTAGGTATTTCTTCCGCCTCGATTTCCTTTATTAATCCGGCCACCACCACGTGGTTTCGAATCATAAGGCCCGTGGCCATTCTCTTTAATATTTCGATTATCGTCGTTTTGGTAACGTTCGGCTGTATTATCGGTACTTGCATCTTTATCGTTCCAATCGTCTTTGTTGAATTTTTTATTCGACGGAGGCGAGGACTTCGATTGAAATTGATCGTTATCGAATTTTTTATCACGGGGAGGTTTGCGATTTTCGTAATTATTTTTACGAGCATTACCACTCGATTCGTTAGGTTTATTGCTATCCTTATCCTTCACTTCGTTTTCAACGGGAGAGTTTTCGGTAGTTTTGTTGTTACGGCTTTTGTCCTGAGGATCTTTTTCTTTTCTGGAAGTACAAATGGTGTTAGCGATAGGAAAATTGATTAGAGATTTGGTTTGTTTACCTTTTGGCGTTATCGTTGGGTTTCTTCTCTTTGCCTTTGGCTGAATCGGGTTTCTTCTCTTTGACTTCTACTCGACATGAAATAGAAAAATACATGAAGTATAGAACACATGATATCACTTTTATGAAATTATCACAATTTTTAGTTCGGAAATACGAAAAAGGTAGAGTTTTACAAGCAGAATGACGCAATAACGTTTAAAATAACGATTTTTCCCTAATATAATCGATAAATAATGAAATCTATACCTTTCTTAGGTGTGACTTCGTTGGTAGCAGAAGCAGGCTTACTCTCCGCAGGTTTCTTAGGTTTCTCCGGAGTTTTCACTGGTTCAACTTTTTTAACGTCGACATTTTCCTTCTTCTCTTGTTTGTCTTTTCTCCTTGTTTCTTTATTCACCTTCTTTTTGATATCAGTTAAAGAATTCTCGCCTTCTTCCAGGAATAAGGCATACCTGTTACCTATACCGACACAATAATGGTTTTCCATTGTGGTATGATTATTTGACTCGATCCAAACCCAATATAAGACAATTGAATTGAAAATGGGTAATGCAGGTGGTGGAAACTTAAATACAAATAGATTTCCACATGATTATCATTTTATGCATAATAAAATGGCGCCTAATAAACACACAACTATATCAACGATAATTCGCGTTAATTGGTAAATTGGACGACGTATCGCGCAAAAAAACGAACGAGGAATTAAATTTCGCTTGCGAAATTACAACCGCTTAAATTAAAATATTTGATAATGAATATTTTCGCAATTTTAAACTACTCGTAAAACAATCGGTAGTCACTTCACAATGTGGTCTACTGGTCTGCACCGTACAATGCGCACGCACCAATAGCAAAATTTCAGTATGGCTTCAATTTTAATGTTGCCAATTTTGGAATTTTAAATTTGGCTATCATTGAACATCGATTGATAATAAGCGAACTAAAAATTTCATTTTACCGTAATTACCCGAATTATTACTGGGAAAAAATTCATTTTTGTGAGCAAAATTTTCAAACTTTGATCAATTTTTCGTATTTTTTGCGTTATTTTGAGTCAAATTCAACCGTAGTTGGAGATAATCGTGAAATAATGCTCAAATTTGAGATATTTCAAATTTTTTATTCTGCTTTGAGAAATTACTCGTAAATTTTTAATTTGGTAATTTACTCAACGAACCACCCCACTAATTTTTTTGGCCAAGTTATTATTCATTCATTCTCAAACACGATCAGTAATAAAACATTTCCCAGTGCTCATATTCACGTATAAATTAAAGCGTGATGTGGCAGATCGTTTTTATTTAGTAACATTTTTTCAACGAATGGTGGCGGCTCTGTTCGAATTTTATCTTTATCAACAAATTTTAATCGTGGAAAAAATTGTTGAAATTTGATTTTCATATTCAACCGATTCAAATTGCTTCGATGAAAAATTACAATTTTCGTGCGAGTTTTCTCGGTTTGAATTTATTTTAAATTTCTGAAAGATCGGTTATTCAGTAGTTCAAACGTAGTGTAAATTTTTTCCCCCGGTGTATATTTTTTTAGTGAGAAATCAAGTGATGTGTTAAATACGAGTATTTCAGTGTCTTCGATTTTATCAGCTTAGGAAATTTTTTCAATTTGCGAGTGTTTTAGTGTGTAAATTTTGTATGTATTTGGTCAGTTTTTGAGTTTTTTCGCTGAATACTTAGTTTCATATTCGTTTAGTTTCCAGTCATGATTCAACGTTCGGAAATTTGATGTCCTAACGGCACATCTGATTCAGGTAAAAATTAGCCCATCTTCTATCTCCATGACTCACTTATTACTTTTCAATACGATTAATTTTCTTCACACGCGTTATACATTTCCAAGCACGTATTTTCCTATCACCTACACCTCGTTCACATTTGAGTACCACTGATACGTTATGGTTATTTTATCGTGGCCAAAAATCCATTATTTCGTTGGTTTTTAATTTAAAAAAGAAGACGAAAAAAAAAACCATTTCATAGAAATACACCGAAGCGACGAAAACCTGATGATCAATTTTGAGCATGTATTATGAAAGAATCACAATAAAAGAAAAAAAAGGAGACATAACAAATAATAGCAACTGGCGTGCGTGTAATTTGTTAGATTACCACGACGAACTATGTCCGTGATTAATACTATTATTATTATGTGTAATAATAATAACATTGGCTACATATCGCCTGCAACCAAGGTTGATGGCCCCATTCGAAAAAAACCGTTTTACGATGACAATAAAACCAATTTTATTCTCGTTATACTATCTGAAATTCAATCAGTTGGTCCTCAAAGATGCTGCCAAAGTTTTACCGTGGTTGAGAAATTTTTTAATTATTTTTATACCTCTCGGAAGACCTATGGATTACCAGACGATTCGTTTCAATAATCAAGGATAAATTTGAGCCATTGTGAAAAAGAAAATTACATAATGAAAATTTCAACTTGAAGCAGACGTGAAATTGCATGTTTAAATACGTTGTAATTATTCGCCTGCTGTATGTAAAATTGCTAAATCGTGATTCGAATTGATAATCTGTTATGTCGACGATTGGACTAGAAGAAATTACGAATTAAATGAAGTAAATCGAGACTCCTTTATGATGATTAATGATGTTAACCTTTCACAAGATCGTACCTTCTACCGAAATTAGAAAACCTTTTCTCTGTCTGTTTTAATAAATCGTTGGGTTTATCTAAATCTTGGTCTGAGGGATCCATGGGATAAAAAAATTACAAATCCTGCGATGACTTATCAATCATTCGAGTTCTCATTGTACCACAATAGTCGCAAGTTCTCAGAGGCATTTAGTAATGCAAGATATAACCTCGTCGTCGAATGCGTAACAAGTTTTTGAACGAAAATCAAGTGTAACGTAATTGCATTGTAGCGACGATTGCGTTTGCGGAAAAATACGAGCAACTTTATCGTCGTAATAGAATCGTAGACTTGCATATTTTACTGGGATTCCGCATTTCTTTATAAATATTTTAGATTTTCTCGCTCATTGTACGAAGTTTCTATTTTTTACGTAAAAAAATGTATTAGCTAATGTAATTTGGTTTCTAAAATTTTCCCAAATAATTTAAAGTTGAATTAAAAATTATTATTTTTTTTCAGATACATTGCGAATGTCACCAAAATGGATACCAACGATCCTCGGAATTCGATGTCTTCCAAACAAGAACGTCTCATTGTTTGCCCAAAACGAAAACAAAGCAAATGGGATGATAAAAATCAAAATAAAATTAAGGTAAGACTGCTTCCAAAAATTTTCCCGAATATTATGCTTCATACAGGCATTTCAAATAGATCTCTTCTTATGGACTTGGTCCCTTTTTGACCTTATATATTCAAAAGTCCTTTTTTGAAATTTTTCTTCCCAGGGTGGTAAAATTTTGGGTCGAAAAAAAATATATCGAAAGTTCATAAAAAATAACCCTATTCAAAATTTTAGGCACTTATGTTCATGTTTCGAATTTCGGCGAATTTTTTAAAATTCAAAATTACCTTTTAGGTTTGCAAAAATGCAATACGTTTGTGGAAATTTTTATCAAATTAGGGTAAAAAGCTAATATTTTGTGTATTCCCCATACTTTCGACTCGTAAAATTAATTGAAAATGGTTTCAAGACATTCGGAAGTTTTTAGAAAAGTTTGAAAATTTCCAGCTTGAAAAAAAGGCCTATTGGAATGACCCAATATGCATCTACAAAATCGATTACCCATATTGTTGACCGTTGGATCAATTTAAGCAGAATGCCAGTACAAATCCATATTTTTTCTCCAATATTTTTTTTTTCAAAACTGAAAAATTTCTAAAATTTTCTGAAGACTTCAAACCGTCTTGAAACTGCTTCTATCGATTCGGGAGGTCAAAAATAGAAAATGAGTAAAATTTCACCTTTTTATATTGTTTAGAACATGTTTATAGTTTGTATTGTAGGAGGGACTATTGGGGTTATTTTGAATTTTTTTAAAGATTCACCAAAATTCGAGAAATGAACTATAGCATCTAAAATTTTGATAGGGGTTCTTTTTGAATGTACTCCAACTGAGAAATAATTATGAGAAAATTTGAAACTTTCATTTTTCGTGCTTTTTCGTTCTCTTTTTGCTCGATTATTTGAAGTTGGATTTTATCATGATTTTGGTTGAAATTACAAATAAAAATATTGCAAGAAATATACTAAACAAATTTTCTTATTTAAATTTTACAAGGTAGCTATTTCAAACATGTTTCAAAAAAAGGAGTTTGGGGTGGTTGAGTTGTAATTTGAAAAATTTGAAAGTTCGTGAATCCAAGATGATTGAACTGCATAAAAATTCTATGTACATTTAAGTGCTCCAAAGTTTCAATTTTTTAAAATTTGTTTTCAAATTTGAGGGGTTTGAGAATTGATGAGGATGAATGAGTGGAAGGGAGGTAGAACGGATTGCTACCAAAAACAAATTATATTTGAACGTACTTTTTGATTTTTGTTTTAGTTTTCATTAAAAATGAAAAGGGTCTGATTTTGTTGAAAAAAATAATAATAGTGGTAAAGTGAGGTGGTGTGAAATTATGGTAGATGAAAGAGAGGAAATGCTAATTTTATACGATTCAAAATTTTTCAATTTTACGATTTTTTTTGAAAAACTGCTAGGCAAACTCATTTCTGTAAAATCACTTTAAACGACTTCATTCCTCTTTTTTCAATTTTGAAGAATTTGATGGACGTGTTTGAGTGCTGAAAAAAGGCGGAGGTTGAGGCTATCCCGAAATTACAAAAATTATTTAGGCATCATAGTGAAGTTACTTTTTAGTAACTTGGTCACTTTTTATCACTGTTACTCCTCAATAGTTACTTTTTTCAATCTTGTAAGCAAAAAATACTCGTTTCCTCATTTTCAAGTCATAATTGCTATTTTTCCTGAAATTTATTGTTACTTACTAGTGCCAAGTGTAAATTAATTATTTATGTCGTTTCAGTCATAAGCGCACTCAGAAATTATTTAACGTAAGGGAGGGGCTGAGAATTCGAGAAAAATGGGGGGGTCAAATCTCAATGAAAATATTGAGTAACCTTTTATTTCAGTGGCGCCAGAAAAGTCAGGGATTTTCAGTAGGCTGATGTGATAATGCATAAATACATTTAAGCAAAGAAAAATTGAAAAATTGCGAAATTTTTTGGAACAAACAATCAATACACTTCCTAAACCTGAATTGGTAAAATTTACCTGTTTGAATCAGTGAAATGAAAATCAGTGATTTTTCACTGATCTTTCAGTCAAAATTTTTGATTTTTTCTGACAAATTAGGAATTGATTGAGAAATTAGTGATTTTTTACTGAAATATCAATGAAAAATCATTCATTTTCAATGAAAATCAGTTCACTGATTCTCAAAGGCAGAATTTCATCAAAGACTAATTAAAATTCAGAGAATTATTTTTTTATTTAAAAAATGGAATGATTAAAATACTGCCCGAGCGAAGCGAAAGCAAATTTTTTTTGAAAAGTCATGTTTAAAGAACAAAAAAATACTGTTTTTTTCACATTTTTGTAAAAAATCTGATTTCCGAGCCTAAGGGGGGGGGGCTTGAGCACCCTGAGCCCCTCCTGGGTGCGCTCAAGGTTTCAGTTGTTCTTCGAAATTTTCGTAACTATTGAAAAATTTTAGTCAATCAAAAAATTGAATTTTTGGTCACTTTTTAGTTCCTCCTCTAGGTCATTTTTTGATTGAAGTTAGCCACTAAAGTTTTTTTTTTTTGAGAATTTCGCTGTGTTCTGTGTTGTCTAATAATTTCTTTTTTTAATAATCGATATTTTTAGTAAATTTTTTACGAGTATCATAATTTTTTAAATCGTTGCGTATTTTTATTGAGAGAGGGTGGGTATTTGAATGTGATTTTCTGCGAAGATTTGTTTTACAATTCTTTCTTTTTATTCTTAGCTCTTTTGATTAAAATTGAAAATTTGAGTCATGTGAAAATATACGCAAAACTTCGACGATGAGTAATTTTGGTTTCTTTTTTTTGTGAAATAACATCTCTGAAGTCCCTTTTTATGAAAAAAATATCATCGAGATGTACGCCACACGTTGTGTGAGAACACTTACGAAAGTCTCGCTGAGATTCGCATCTTTCGAATGCGAGTCGAATAACTAATTAGGTCTAAAAAAAACGCGTAACCTTGCGGCCACAACGCCACAACACGCATCTTTTTTTTCGAAATCATTCTTATATTTTTCGTACGTAAACTAATCATTATAAAGATATAGATTTTGAACATGTTTTTTCCCATTTTAATGAAACGTTATCGTTATATAGCCGCTGAGCTGAGGTCGCGACCCAAAATCTCGTAAAATAAAGAAAAATACCTCATTCCGGACCGCATAAGAGAAATTCACGTACAAAAATACTCGTAAACCAGTTTACCATATAAAAATAGCCTAATTTTTCAAAGCATTTCCTCCCTGTACAGAAAAAAATCATCGAAGCGCGATAAATTCGAGCTTGTTGCCAAGGGATCATATGAATGGAAATTATTTACATATTGTCAAGGGGGTCCAATTAATCGTGTCAATTATTTAACAACATCCTGTAAACTCGTTTGGAAACCAGCGGAAATTAAAACAAAACAGAGTATTCGCCTGGTTTTCTTTCTTTTTTTTTCCTAAATGGCATACACTTTATGATATTTTCATGTACAAGTTGTCGAGACACCTTGCAATCCCCTACGGTGAAATATCACGTGTCTTATCAATAATAGAAACGTCGTTGGAAATGAAAATTTTCATGTTATTGATAATTCGTTTCCCTTTTTCTACGAATCGTAGCATAATGGAAAATAGAGCTGTGCTAATTGTCGACGTAATTTCGATTAACGTTCCTGTAACAATGAACTTGTCGAAAAAAATCCAGCATATTGTCTATTTCTTTGCTGGTTGCGCTGACAAGAAAATAAGGTGTATGCAAATTCTTTAATTACACCTTTGGAATTAAGACTTAAATACGATACGAAACGTTTCATTTTCCCATGAAAACCGGAAACAGCTCGTTATATGACATTGAAAATTCGACATTGGTATTTTGTAACGTTACTGTATCCATAACTGGAAAAGAATTAACCGGTCTTAGCGCAACTACCGTGTTTACCTTAAAGCGTTAAATTGCTCGTTCGTTTGTTTTTATTTTATCGTAGGTACGATGACGATTGCTATGTATTTTGTTGTCTCTTGCAAGTCGTGATTGATAGATACGTAGATCGTCTTTCCATATTATGTCATTTCGATTGATTGCTGAGGCTGGATTTGAGTAGGTCGAAGATGTGTTTTTTTCTGCAGTTTTTATCTCGAGTCGAGATTCGTCGGGGGGTTTTCTTTATGGGCGAATTGTACGAAATGAATGTATGAATTTAGGTTTGAAATTTCCGGCAACTCGGTGAACAGCGAGACCAAAATTGGTGTGGTGCATTAGTGGCTGACTGTATTGATATGAGCTGTATTTGGAGATCGATTCTTGGACTTTGTTTTCTTTTTTTGTTCGCTTAATTTATTTAGTTTTGATCGAAGTTTTTTGAATGAAATTTAATTAAAGTTGGATGAGGGGGAGGGGGGAATAGTTGACCTTTCTATATCGAAAAATCATGTTTTACATACGTAAAAATTTCATTAAAATCAAAAAATTTGAGAATGTGATATTTTTTTGAAAAATTTGAAAAATCTTGTATTTAGAGTGGAAAAAACTTCAAATAATTTATAAATTTTTAATTTTTGACTCCTCTAGTAATTTTATATATCTTGAATTGAGATTTCGATGCCATTGAGGAATAGTATTTTTAGATTAAAAAATTCAAAATTTATTTGTGGAAATGATGAAAAGTTTTGACTTTGAAAACTGTATGTATGTTCTTCAATTTTCTCAGAATCTCAACACGATGAAAATATTTTAGGATCATACTTTTCATGTCAAATGCAAATTTTTTGGCCAAAAAATGGGGGATTTTTTTTTGATCCACTTTAATGATGATGTGAAGTGTCTATTGGTCCTGCAATTGATACTTTCCATCAGAAATACATTTTTTCCTGATATAATTTTCTTCTTATTATTAAAATTATCTCGCATTTTCGTCAATTTTTTATTCTATTAACGATTTTTTTTGAAATTTGGAGCAGATTTTGCTAAGTATCAAGAATATTATTTTCCTTAGGGTCGGTTTTTTTGGGAGAGAGGGGCACATTCCTCGTCGAACTAACTGCAAAATTCCTGCATTTAGATTCGAAAATTTTGTTAAATACTTTTTCATGTTCAAAAACACAACGCAACGTACAAAATTTAGAAAACTGACAAGATTCAAGTTCAGAAGGTAAACGATTTTGAAATAATACCTATCAAAAGATAAAAATTTTTCAGTATCGAGCAGATACATCTGAAAAATGATTCGTATCACGAATCGCGAATTTCATTCACAATTTTGTTAATTTTTTTGAATATTTAGATTTCAGAAAAATTAATTGTTTATGAACAATTAATCATTGATTTTCAGAATTGAATTTGAATCGTTTTTCGGTCCCAGGACGAGCATCAAAAAATCCTGTATAAAGTAGTAATTTTGAAAAAAAAAGTCATTAGACCCCATACATTTCATACCATTTTTCTGCAAAATTTTAGGATGCAAGTCGTCACGCGAAAAATTACCCCCCTCCCCCCTGGTTCACGAATATCATATTTAAAGGGTCTGGGAAATTTCGAAAAATTGGTCTGGAAAACCTGGAAAAGTTAGGGAAAATCATCTCTGAAATATTGTGGACACCCTGTATTATGAGTGAATCATTCGAGAACGATTGGTTCAGATATGAATAAGTAATAAGTCATTCGCGAATGGTTTGGGCGAATATGGTCGTTCAAAAATAATTTGATCAGAAGTGAAAATGAGTCGTTCACGAACATTTTATGAAATATAAATGAATCGTTCGGGAACGATTTATTCAGTTATTAATCAACCAATCACGAATGAAGCATTCATTGGAGATGAAAAATTGAAATGCAATTAATTTTTTTCCAAAATGATATTTTTTTGAAACATGCCTTGAAGAATTTTTATTCAATAAAGATAATATACTCAATATTCGGAGCAGGCTTGGGCCAAACAAGAAGCTTGAGTCTCCCTACCTTCTCAAAAATGACAAAAATACATTTTTAGTCAAAAATTTTTGGAAAACTTTCCCAGAAAATTTGGACCCCTCATCAGTTTCCAACGTTGATTCGTTCTTCATCAAAATTTCTCGATTTTTTACTTACTTATTGCCTTAATTTTGCGATTTTCATTTTTCAATTTAGATAATTGAAGAAAAACTTTCAAATTAACTGAAAACCAAAATTGAAACTGATATTATTTCAATTTTCATAAAATGTAATTTTTTTCAACAGATTTTTAATGAAAAAATTGAACAAAAATTGAGAGTTGGTCTGAACCAATCAGAAAGCAGGATACCCCTAGTCTTCTAAAAAATGACAAAAACACATCTTTTAATCAGAAAAATGATTGGTTTCAATGCCAGAATTTTGCGGAAATTAGGTACATATTTCTTTTTTCAACTGAAAAATTGAAAATGGATGTTGGAAAATTTTGTATTTTCAATTTGAAGGAATTAGGAAGTGGTAGGCAATTGAGGACTTTTTAATAGGTACAGAATGAATCAACGTTGGGATTACTGGGAAAGGGGGATGGAGAAGTGTAAATTGAACATTGATTTTTTTAATTTCTTCGAATTTATTGTAACGTGAATACCTCTATCGAAATTATAACCAGAAAAATTAATAACAATAAGACAATTGGTTTGCATTTATGACTCTCATCTCTCATCTAAAATTTACAAGTTTTTATCCCCTTCTCCTCCAGCAACACCGCAACACCGCCCTTAATAATGAGTCTTCAAGTGATCGTTTGTAAACGATTTTGTGACTGATGAATTGTTCTTGAACAATAAATTTTTTTTTGATTTTTTTATATCCATTAAAACAACGTTCTCTTGAATTCAAATCTTAGGGAGTTCCCTCGTTCCATCTCGCCCTCCTGTGCCATCATTGACAAATAATTTTCAATTTTCGAATTTCAATCATCTTTTTTTATATTTTTGTACTTCATTTTTCTCGTTTTTCTTAAAAATAACTTCGGTTTACCTTCCATCGTCCAGTAAATTTTTTCCCATCGATGCCCGACGATCCGAAATTTTTATCATTAAATTCTCCACACTTTTTAGAGCATTTAGCGTTAAATTAAATTCGTACGTATGCGAAGAACTCGGAAATATAAAAACGTATACAATTCAGCTCGTTACCGCAAAAATTACATCTCATTAGGTAAATGTTACCCATTAAATTTACTATTTATTTCATAAAATTTATTTTCGAAATTCTTCAATGTCACGAATAACTCTTAATAACATTTCAGTATAATAAGTTGCAAGTTGAAACGAACGTTAAAGCTATTATTTTGTCTGATAAGAATATGTAGGTATAATACATACCCATACCTACATACACATTAAGTTTTGATTCGTCATTTCAATTCAACGGTCCATTACAAAGCAAATAAAAAAATAAATTACGCGGTTAACGAGTACACGATTATAGTGGTTTTTCATCTCAACTATTAGAGAAATTTTTTCCACGATAAATAATTTTTAAAACGGTATAAGCCGGTAATGTACGCCTATATAGTTGAACGTGCGAAGTTTTTTATTTAGGGAAAAAAACGTAATTTATTTTACTGGTAAATTAACTTTAGTCTCGCATATTACGTGCATGTCATCGAATAATTTACCGCACGTTACCGAAATGACGATTTTTTACCCTTCCTCGAGGGATGAACTTTTTATACGAGAATGATATCGACTCGAAGCTAATACCAAAAATTATTCTGTACGAGGATCATCATCATGTTGATGGGTAACCTTGTTAGTATGGTACTACCATAGCGTGCGAATATTGAAATTTATGAGATGTGATTTTCCCCCTTTAGCTTTTGTTTGTTTGGTTTTTTTTTTTCTTCGGTCGTGTGATATTATTAACGATATGTGCTGTACGTGTGATTTGGCGGTGGTTTTTTTTTCAGTTATGTGGTGGAAGGTGGATTATATCTATTATGTGTACGAAGTTTGTGTCTTAAATGGGGTGTTTAGATAGTAATTTCATAAGTTGCGAAATTTATGATGACGTGTGAAAGCTTTTATGCGCTAAAACGAGCCGCATGTTTTTCGCCAATTCGTACCTGTGCAGAATGGTACTGAATGGATTAAGAAAATATTTTTATTTTTTTGTTTGCGATTTTTTTTCTATTTGGATCGGTATTGTTTGAGTATAATAAAAAAGAAACATGTTTGGTACGATTTTCTGTGCTAAAAAATGAGACATTGTGTGATTTCGTGGTAAAATTTCTATAAATAAGTTTTGTTTTTAGATTTGTCGAAATTGTAACCAGAAAAATTGATAAAAATAAGACAATCAGAATAATATTTTAGTCCATGCAAATAAGAGAAAAAATGTACCAAACCCCCAAAAATTCGATCCTGATTTTTTTTTCGCGTTTTACGTTCGTAATGGTCCACTATGCAACATACTAAAATGGACACCCCACAACCCTCCGCTACCCCCAAGGGAGGGGTAAATGTCTGCTAAAAACCGGTTTTTCGTGAATATCTCCTCAAATAAGCCTAAAAATTGAACAATAGTTGTGAACAATCTTGTTCTACGTGTAATTTCCTATCAGAAGGATTTTTTTCTTTCAAAAACACTCACTTCCTTGACCAAAAATTAAGGGTAAAAAACACCTATTTTTCAACAATTTACAGCATTTTTTGAAAAAATCGAAACTTTTGTGAATATCTCCTCAAGTAAGCCTCAACCACCCTTAATTTTTGGGCAAAGAAGTGGGTGTTATCGAAAAAAAAAAGAGAAGGAACCTGCCTGATAGGAAATTACACGTAGAACATAAATTGTTCATAACCATTTTTCCATTTTGAGGCTTTTTGAGAAGATATTCACAAAAGTTTCGATTTTTTCAAAAAATGCTGTAAATTGTTGAAAAATAGATGGTTTTTACCCTTAATTTTTCGTCAAGGAACTGAGTGTTTTTGAAAAAACAAAAAAACCTTCTGATAGGAAATTACACGTAGAACATGATTGTTCATAACCATTTTTCCATTTTGAGGCCTATTTGAGGAGATATTCACGAAAAACCGGTTTTCAGCAGACATTTCCCCTCCCTTAGGGGTAGCAGAAGGTTATAGGGGTATCCATTTTAGTACATATGTTGTGTAGTGGACCATTACAAACGTTAAACGCGAAAAAAATCAGGATTGAATTTTTGGGAGGTTAATCCTAAAATGACTGGACTATTTAGAGAAGGGAAGAGGAAAAAATGAAAATTTTTTGTATTTATGACTCCCTTCTTTTCTACATCCAAGACAAATGACCTTTTTTCCTCATTAAGAAATAAGCACGCGGACGTATAAAAATAAACCCTGGCAAATCCGAACGATTAACCAGCCATTGTTCACCTAGCATTGGTACTCCATAAAAACTTATGAATTGAAAAATTATACATTGAATTACTGCCGAGGTACGAGTATAAACAAGGCGCTCCATTAATATTTATGCACATGTCCGAAGATAGTGAAATTTCATTGTGTTGGTATTCCAAATGCGGGTAATTTACTCGCTTCGTGTAGAATTTATCGGTATAGTAATCGTTATAGCACTATGTTTTTTAAAAAGGGGAAAAAAATGAATAAGTAAATGACATAAAGTATTCGTGATTCATATGTTGTTTCGTGGTACTATCTTCGTATGTAAGTTTTCACCTGCAGCGATCGCGATTCACGCCAGGTAATCGTCGAATTCTACGTCTGGCAAGAATTTGAGGTTTAAAATGGTTGTCGAATTACGACGTGTTTTGGATTTTGATGCATTTACCATGACTTGGTTAAAAAGAACATAAATTATGTAATGTTTACTACGAAAACATTTCAATGGTAAGCCAAGGAATGTATATGAAATCTTTAGGGAGACAATGAAGTGGTGGTGTAGCATAAAATTTATTCCAGGATTTTTAAAACGAATTTATATCAATTTCGATTCTGAAAAATTATCTAAAACAAAGAAAAATAGGTGAAATTGATTTAGAATTTCATTTAAAAGGTTCAACAAAATTAATGGCTTGAAACCTTTTTTTTGGAAGGAGGGGAGTGGGAAATTTTCAAAAAAATATGAGATTTCATCTCTCGTAAAAGTCGAAATTTTTACGAAAAGATCGTTAATTTTGTCGAAAAAAGTACTGAAGAAAATGTATTGTTGTTTAACAGTTTCATTTTATTTTTATTGAGGAAAATAAGGGTTGAGTTGAAAAATCAGCTACAAATTTTTTGGGAAAATTCCCATATCTTGAGTCAAAAAATGGGAATAATTGCGTTTTGAGTCGAAAACTGGGGGAAAAGACTTCAGTAGCAAATTTTCTATTTTGAACCTTTCTTTCCACATGTCAAATTAGATTCGGTCTTGCAAAAGCCTTCAAAATATCATACGAGTGGTTAAAATTTATGTACGTATCATGAAAATTGTTTGAAGTATTATCGAAAAGAAGTACATAAATTATGTATCTCCTAAAAATCTCGTTAAATATCCTGAAAATCCTTCCAAACCACTTAAAAGTCATTAATTATCTGTCATAAATTTGAGATTTTGACGAAAAGATTATCAATTTTGTTGAAAAAAGTTGTGAAATTTTTCAAAAATCGACCATTAATTCGGGGATCATTTTTGAAATTTATCATTGAAAATGTAATCAAAAGTCTTTAAAAGGTTTTTTTTTTTTTTTTTAAGAAGAAATATCATAAAAATCATTCAAAACATATATTTAAATGGTTAAAAAATTAAAAAAATTGAAAAAAGAAACGTATAATTTATTAAAAGAAAATATTCAAACACCTTAGGAATTATATAAAAAACTTACTGAAAATTTTATTAAAACGAACAAAACAATAAAAAGGATTAGCCGGTTCGGGGTCAACGTTTAGTCCACAGACCACACTGTGATCTTGGCTGACAGCTGGTCAACATTTTTGACATGATCGAAGTCTTTGATGTGGTTGGTGGTGTCGCGGTTATGATTTTCATCTGCAAAATTATCGTTGGCATCGCGAGATCTTTTTGAGAAAATCTGAAAAAAATGAGCGAATTTTGCTTTAGAGTAAAAACTTTCAATCGTGGATAATGTTTAAAGATGACTTTTTATGAAAATGTTAGATAATCAATTTTTTTCACAATTGATGACTTTTTGTTAAAATGTCAGATATTTAAACCATTTTTTTTAATTTTTAAATTGCTTAGCATTTTTAATATACTTATTGACAAATGATAATCAAATTTGACATTTCTATGACATTTTCAGACTTAAGTTCCTAAATTGAATAAATGCCATTTTGTCTGCCGATTCATTAAAATTTTCCCTGATTTTCGATCTGACATAAAGTTATTACTTCGATTCACCAAAATTTTTCCAAGTTTCAAGTCACTGTGAAGTCTAACAAGATGTCATTAATGTAAGCGATCACATAAAAATCTCGTCAAAATGGGGTATTAAGAATTTGGTTCAATTTTGAATAAAATATTATGAAAAAAAGGTGCACGGATAACTTACTCTCTTGTCATCAACTTCATTTCTTGATCTTTTTCTGCTAAATTCCATTGCAAAATATAAAAAACAAATACGTTATACGAAAAAAGATATACACAATCGCGTTATTCTGAGAAAAAAAGAACTTGAAGGAACCTGAAGGAACTTGATGCATATGTTGTCACCTACCTTTAAATGATGAGAAGTAACTATCCCAACCTGTTGAAAACGGTATCCAAAGGATCACTTTTTGCATGAGTAGTATGTGTGGCGAATTCTAGATGAATGCCATACACCTTCTTATTGATGTCCTGCTGATTTTCACTACAATACCGGAATGTATTAAGGGTGGTCATGCATCAGTAAGAGAATAAGAGTCTAGTGAGTTCGTTAGAAAAAAAAAAACATCTACTTCAGAATGCAAAATTGGATCAAAGTTGAGAATTTTTTTTCAAATTTTCAAGAAAACTGCTCGTTTTTTGACTGATTTACGGGATCCGGGCAACAAGACAACCCCTGATCAAAATTTCAGCTTTCGAAATTCGCTACGTAGATATTCTACTATACCAAAATTTTAAACTTTTTTATCTTTGTAATTTTTCTGAAATTACTCGTGAAATGGGCATAAAAAAAAGTTGCCAACAATTGGAAAATCTACTTCGTTAGATGAAAATTGGAGGATTTTTTCAGGTGTTTTTTCAAACTCAACATTTTTTCATTCAAATAGGAGAGTACTTGTTGAAACTTTTTCAAATAAGTATTATCCAATTTTTGTAATTTTTTAAAACTATTTTTTTCTATGTTGATCATTTTAATAATACCTAGATATAATAATAAAAAAATTAAAAAAACTTTGAAATCCTTTGGTTTAATCTTCAGAGGCCTTCCAAAGCGATGTGCGCTAGGGGATGAGCTTCAAATTGACCCACTAATTTTTTTCTAAATTCCTGACTGATTTCTCAAAATTTTACAAATTACATAATTTTTTCAAAACTTTGCAAGGTAGAAAATTTCTTTCTAACTCGAAAACGCATACTGAGGTGAACCTACCCCCCCCCCTCACCAACGCCAAGTAGGCAGGCCTCTGGCAATCTTTCGCATATTTCGAAATTTTTCAACGTGGATACTCTCTCATTTATAAATCAGTGAAAATTATCGAAAATCACTAGAAACAGTCAGAATTGCAGCACAGGAGAAAATCAGTGAAAAAATTCCAATGAAAACAAATCAGTGAGAAAAATCACAGGAAAATCGGTGAAAATCCACTAAAAAGTCATAGTAGAAAAATCAGTGAAACTTCGCTGGAAATTAGTGAATTTTGCTGAATTTTTCCTGTGCTGCAATTCTGACTGCTTATCAGTGACTTTTCACTGATTCAAAATGAGAGAGTATGATTTAGAGGCGAAGGTCACTCCAATAAAAAAATCGGAAATTAATGATTAAAAAACATGATGTGTCCAACAGTTAAAAAAACCACGAAAACATCGCAATTTTAATGTATTGTACTATGAATTATTTTTTTTGAAATTTTTCGATAAAAATCGTATATTTTTGGTTTTCTTCACTTCGCTTCTCTCTGTCTGTAAAATTGTGTTTTGGTCGATTTTTATTGATTATTTTTTCATAATACCTAGATCACATTAGAGGTGCCCATAAAATGGCCAAAAATTTTCTTTAAGCACCCCAGTGTTATTTTGTCAACTCGAGTTTATAACCTGAAAAAGTTGAATGAAAATCACCGAATTTTTTATTTTCCAAGTTGAATTAAATTTTTGACAATCAACGACTTGAACTCGAATGAATTTGGGAAAAATTATTTTTTAAATGAATTTCGTGAAGTCTGAAAAAATATTGAAAAGGTACAGAAATTATTTGATCAAGTGAGAATTTCCTCTAAAAAGACACGAGTTATTTTTTTCTCAATTTTTACAAATTTTCATCGTGGATTTTAAGAATTTTTTGGAAAGTTTTCGTGCAATTTTGACGATGTTTTAAACCATTTTTACCATTAATTAAAAGATTCTCGTTATACTTTAAAAAATGTTACATTCAACTTTTAAAATGAATTTTCAATATTTTTATCAAATTTCAAATCCGTTTTAACGATTTCTGAGCCAAATTGAAAAATTAAAATTGAATTTCTGTTCTAAAATTTTTTTAAGTGGTGAGGGTTGAGAAAAAAATAATTTTTTGAACAAATTGTTATTCTCCCTTCCCCCATTAAAACTCTCTATAAAATCGTCATTCTGTCTGAAAATGATTTTTCTTAATAGCTCAAATTTTTTCTCGCAAAAGGGAAAATTCGACTAAAAAAAATTAATTTCGAAATCACCGTTTGATATATTTAGTAACAAAACTCATATTCGTTCATCGCCTCAGGGCCCGGTCAGCATAACGCATCTAGCTAGAAAACCACCAGTAGGAGTAAAAATTCAGATCAATTTAAAGATAAGATATATTTTCGATCACCCTTGGAATCCTACAGCAATATGCAAATCAATAATACATTCTCATTTCTCAACTGAACCAATCCTGCGAGCGAAAAACAAGCGAATTTTTTTCTTCTGCGAATTTCAAGTAAAATAAATCTGTTCTATAAAGAAAATTACACTGATATTTCACCCTATACATTCGGATACATCCCACTAATCCAGACATCGTGTATATTTTCCATCGGTGTGTAATTTACGAGTGCGATGAGTCGTCTCAACTCTTACGGAGCATTTCCATTAAGACCACCTCCTCTTATTCGCATTAAAGTAATAATTTGATTGGTAAAATATTCAAATTCAAAAACATTACTGCGATTCGATCGATCACACCGATAACACGAGGAAATTTTCAACAGCTCATCCGGCAAGTTTAATTTAAACGGGCGAGGTAGAGCCCACCTTCGATATTGGTTCCATTCCGGTCGGTTCTCATGCTACTATTGTACTATACGGTGCACTTACGTTGAGATTTTAACGAGTAAATTTTTACATCACTTTTGATGTGTATTGAAACTCCTCCTACGCGAAGATTGCGCTGCTTCGAAGATGGTTCACGGTACATCATGAGAAAAAAAACTAGATCAGCGTATCAAAAAGGTTATTCACGTCTGATGCATGATTTCAATACCAACTCAGACATAATACCGCCGAATGCCAATCGTACCGTAGAATAGCGATTCGTATATTATATCTGGATACTCCGAGCATCTCGCCAAACCATTGGAAATTTCGAGTAACCCATCTCCAATGCATATGCCTACATCACAATAAACATTAAAGCTCCGCTTACAAAAAATCGTGTAGGTACATCATGATACGTGCAGTAGATCGAATGACATACCGAAATTGGTAAAAGTAAAAGTACACTGGCGGCTATCCACACACTTTCCATTTATTTATGAAAATGCAGCCTCTTGGCATTGCATGGCACCAGCTCCAAGATTACGTTTCGTTATTAGCATTACACGCGTTCAAAAAAAAACACTGCACCGAGTACTCGTTTTGATAAGCATCAGTCAAAGGTACATTATTCTGGTAGTCGTAAATTTAACGCGGTGCGGTGTCACTTCACTTGGCATAGCGCACACGCTTCTCGCGTATCGTGAACCGGATGAACGGACCAAAGTTAGAGACAGACGTACTGAGAAAAGCACTTGAGGAAAAATACATAAATTTAAACGTTTGCGTACGTAAATGTATACGTGAACGTACTCGACAATAAACATCACTTATTAGCATATCGACGACGAATGGCAGGAAGCAATTTCCTATACAGAGTATGATGTGAGGATATATGCAGGTATAGCATTGCTCCGGCATACTTATTACCTTTATGACCCTAGACCTATGCAGATTTCATAAGTAGGTGACAATTGACATTGTCATTTTTCTCCTAGAATACTACTGGACTCAGTGGTGTTATTTTTCTAATTTTTATCGTCTTCTGATTATCGCTGCTACTGGTTTTATAAGGTGACATGTGTATTGCACCTTTGACTTAGGTACGTAACTACGTATGTACTTTGTAGAATTTATCGCTTTTGTTTCGTAATCGTTGGATTGAGAATTGTGTTGCGATGATTTGTTGAGAGGATTGATTCTTTGAGCTTCGTCAAAACATGTTGGAAGATTATTAATTGGATGAGGAAGTAAGGGGCTAGATTTTGATAGAATTTCAAGTCTATTTTGGTGATTTTACAGTGGAATAAAATGTTATCGATAAAGGTCAACGAAGGAGGGGAAAGAGTTGATGAAATGCCGAGAAGAATTTGAACCGGTTTTAATAAGGTATTTTTATTGTTAAAGTTGATTTAATGACTTCCAACCGGTTTCCAATAATTTATATTTTTCAAACCGGTTCTAATTTCCTTGACAGGTTTTTAAAAATTTTGTTCAAAATGACCACATATACCTTACCTACGCAAAAAAATATTTTCGTCAGAAGTTGTAAAACATTGAAAAATTTCCAAACCGGTTTGATGATTCTTAACTGATTTTAATTTTGCTTACTAGTTTTGAAAAAGTTTCTTAAAATGACTACGTACGTCAAAAATGTGTTTTCGTCTAAAAAAAAATTCAAACCGGTTTACGGTTCCCAACCAGTTTGATGATTCTTAACCGGTTTGAATTTTGATTACTAGTTTTGATAAAGTTTCTTGAAATGACTGCATACGCCAAAAAAGTGTTTTCGTCAAAAATTGTGAAACATTTAAAAATTTTCAAACCGGTTTGACGGTTCCCAACCAGTTTGATGGTTCCTAACCGGTTTGAATTTTGCTTACTAGTTTTGAAAAAAGTTTCTTATAATGACTACCTACGTCAGAAAAGTGTTTTCGTCAAAAATTGTAAAACATTTTAAAATTGTTAAACCGGTTTAACGGTTTTAAACCGGTGTGATGGTTCCTAACTGATTTTAATTTTGCTTTCTAGTTTTGAAAAAAGTTTCTTAAAATGACTAGATACGTCAAAAATGTGTTTTCATCAAAAATAAAAAATTTCAAACCGGTTTACGGTTACCAACCAGTTTGATGGTTCTTTTAACCGGTTTGAATTTTGATTACTAGTTTTGATAGTTTCTTGAAATGACTACATACGTCGAAAAAGTGTTTTCGTCAAAAATTGTGAAACATTTAAAAAAATTTTAAACTGGTTCAACGGTTCTAAACCAGTTTGATGGTTCCTAACCGGTTTGAATTTTGCTTACCAGTTTTGAAAAAAGTTTCTTGAAATGACTGCATACGTCAAAAATGTGTTTGTGTCAATAATTGTAAAACATTAAAAAATTTCAAACCGGTTTGATGGTTCCCAACCAGTTTGATAATTCCTAACCAATTTTAATTTTGCTTACTAGCTTTGAAAAAAGTTTCTTAAAATGACTACATACGTCAAAAATGTGGTTTCGTCAAAAATACTTTTTTCAAAACAAGTAAGCAAAATTAAAATCAGTTAGGAACCATCAAACCGGTTTGATGGTTCCTAACTGATTTTAATTTTGCTTACTACCTTTGAAAATAGTTTCTAAAAATGACTACACTACACACGTCAAAAAGATGTTTTCATCAGAAGTTGTAAAACAGTCAAAAAATTTCCTAACCGGTTTCATGGTTCCCAACCGGTTCGAATTTTGATAACTAGTTTTTAAAAAAATCTAAAAATGGCGATGCATACGCGAAGAAAGATGTTTTTAACAAAAGTTGTAAAATGCTTTTGTAAAGCTTTCAAACCAGTTTAGCAGATTCCAGACAAGTTCAATGGGTTCCAAACCGGTTTGAATTTTCCTAACCAGTTTTGAGAAAATTTTTTAAAATGGCTATACATGCATGCGTCAAGAAGGAATCTTCAGCAAAAGTTGTAAAATTTACAAAATTTCAGAACCGGTTTGATAGTTTTCAACCGGTTTGAATTTTGCTGAATATTTTTTATGAATTTTTCTAATGATTTCTGCAAAAATATGTTTGTGAAAAAAATCCAAACAAAAATTCTAAGTACGAAAAACTGAAAATTTGTTGAAACCTTAACCAGTGAAGAAGTAAGTGGTAGCTGGAGATGAGCTGCTGATGCATTCAACTATGTTTCAATAGTAACGTGGCATATCTATGGATTCCCAGAAAAATTACAATGATTGTTTTTTTCTCCAGTTTTCACTTGAAAATGAACCGATAAAATTATGCTACTCTTAAGAGGCGAAGATACGATAAGTTTTTATTATGAGGTCTTTGTCGAATGTTCAAAAAATGGTTAATTTTTACTTTTCTATTGCAATTTTTCAAAAAAATCGTCCTAACAGTTTATTTTGTTTTTTTGTTTCAGGTGAGTTGCACATTTCCATTGTTGGAATATGAAGTATGTAAATGAGTAAGTAATTTTACATTACGACTCTTGTTTTAAAAAAATGGCAATAATGATTGATTGAAGAACAATAATTGTAATGCTTCATAATTTTGAAAATTTTTCGATTTTTTTTACATTTACAAATTTTATTACCTTACGAAAATTTGACCATTTTTTTATTTTTGGGTTACAATTTTTTGTAATTATTTTAAACAAGTTTCGTAATTTTTCGAGACATTTCACTCAATTTTTGTTTTTTACGTGTTTTCGAATCACCAGGAATAGCCTAGCAAAGTATTGAAAATTTGACAATCTATGCTCAAAATATGAAATAATCTATTATATTTTATCAAAATTTCCTGCATGTGTTTTGATGAATTTTTGTCAAATTGATAGATATTGAATATGAAAATGAAAATCGTAAACTATTTTGAGGGTCAAAAATTCAAAAATCCACTTTTTTTCAAAAATGACCCTACTTTAAGGACTTCTGACTCTGTTCTTAGGAGTTCAAGGGGTCTGCAAATGTACATGAGAGGATTTCAACTTGAAGTATAGATATATTCTTGCGTATTAAAAACTTGGCAAAATTGAAGATCTTGTCCAAAAAACCACTCCTCATATTCCTTGCTGTTTTTCCACCATCCTACTCTAGAAAACAAAATCGACCAAATTTGAAATCTGTACCAAAAATTTCACATATGAACGTTAAATGTTTATTTTTAACTCAAATCTTGACCTCTTGATCGTGCTCTTTTCCTTGACCCAACTTCAAATGATTTAGATCGCGTTCGATCCAAATGGAACCAGAACCCGGAGAAAATTCGACCTTCGTATCGATACATTTTTGGTGAAAAATTCAAACAATCGCGATTTTATGGCTCGTAAAACACATAAACACCTTTCTCGTTACAGTATAATGCTCCGAACGAAGTGATAAAAGTTGACGATCGAGCAATGCTGGTTTATCAAAGACGTCTTACTATAGAGAGAAGTTAATAAGTATATGTGCTGGGCCTGTGTGGTGTAGCATGGTGTACCTAGTACCTACCAAATACACCTCCTTTCCTTGGTTCATTAACGATCTACTTTTTCTGACACCTTCACTACTGGCATCGGGTTCGAACGATCGAACATCGAATAGTATGTGTATGAGTTTCATCTTTCTTCTTCCTTTCTTTCTGTGCGGCAGTTTATGTTGAACCAGCTCGAGAATTTCATCGTGTTCGCGGTTTGGTTTTGTTTTTTCGTGTGTATGTGAATTTTTCAAGGTACCTGTCAATATTTGCGTTGGTGTTGCGGTGCTGCGGCGTTTCCTTAAATTTTTTCTGCAAATTTTCTAAATTTTGAATTTTTAAAAAAAAATTTTGATCGTGGTGTTTGCAAATTGAAGTACTAGTTATTTTTTCAATCCTTCACGTCTGTTTTTTTGTTCCAAATTTGGTGTCCGGATTTCGACGATTTTTTCTCGTCGTACCTATAAAATTCGATGATGAATTGTATACGATCATTGGTGTAATACTTTTTACCTCTGGTCGTAAATCAGGCGTAATTTCGCGTAAAATGTAATAAAGTCCGATAACTGATGCTGTCAATAAAGAGAACGCATCAAACGCTGCGGTCATAGTACCGTTGAATTGTGTTGTGTGTTACTGTTGAGAGGAGACGAAGCTACAGGGCGAGAGGCAGGCGGTTTTTCGTATTATTTTTTTGTACATACGAGAGATGGACTAATAAAGGATAATTTTACATCTGTGTGTCGAAAATGAGCCATAAAGAAGACCGATTTACCTTTTTCCTCTCCCATTCGAGTTCAAAAGCGGTATCGGATCGCGTGGGAAGCTCTGGAGTTTTCCGGCCGATGCCATCGTCGTAAATAAGTTGTTCACGATTTTCAAAAAAAAAATCCTAACTCAATTAGCAACATGTGTACCGCTTTGTATTTTAATTCAGTTAACCTTTCGACGGCGTGCATTTCGTTGAATAATTTATCAATGAGCTCGTCTGCAATGTCGGCAAATGACCCAGCTGCATTACGAGTTTATCTTTGGGAAATCAACTGCTAAAACGTAGGGAAATAAAATTAATCATAATCTCGATTGTTTCGCGTGTTTCTGTCATTGTTTTAGAAATGTTTGCGAAAAATTTCGTACACAGGTGCGCTAGTTCGCGATGCGTAGATTTAATTCGATGTTTTGAAAGTGCTCGCTAATCGAGAGGTGGTTCTTTTTCTACACAGTTTTCACCTGTTTTAGACTCCGCAAACGTGTACTTATTGCGTAAACTCGACTATATAATATCGCGTTTACAGACGGTATTAATTTTTTTAGCCTCCTACTCGTCTCCGGAGTTTAATTCATTGCGTAGATTTCCATGTATAGAGCAGGTATATCTTTGGTGTATGGCATTTATTACACGTATACGTTTACTATGACGAGGTGTATACCTAAGTATGTGTATTCTAATTCGATGTTTAATGCCACTTAAAAACAAGGTATAAATTAAATACCTTATTTCTATCTATCGTCCCAATTGAATGAAAAGAACCGGTTGCCTCTACAATACATGCTTATAGTAGAGGTCAGCTGTTATAGTTCAGCGTGTGCTGGTCGTAAATTTTCTGATCGAATTACGTATCGCGATGAGGTTTCGGATGTATCAATTTTATTTTCGTTCGACGTCCAAAGAATTTTCTAAGGTATTCGATCGTGAGAAAGGAGATGGGTTGATGAGATTATGGCGTGGATTGCGTTGTGCACGAGATACGAGTACGTGGTTTGAAGAAAAGGAGCGAGGTGTATGGTCAACGAGAGTATGAAATGTGACAGGACCGAAAGAGTTGGCAGGAAGGTCGGATTTGTATAAAATTCAGTCTGTTGACCTCCTTATTGTCGCGAAAACTGCATCTCCTTGGCGAAGATGACCAGATGAATGGATTACCTGGTACTTATTTCGTGTGCCTTTTTCAGATATCTATAATTATGAATAGGTTTTGCTTATATGGTCATTTTTTGAGAGGAGGGGGGGGGGGTGTTGGAAGACGAAATTTAATAAACGGATAAAAATATATAATTAATTCAAATTTTAACGGACCATATTGTTAATGATTTTTGAGAAAAAATTGCTCTGAACAGAAAAGCATCCAGCCAGATGATAAAATTCTGGGCAAAAATGAAAATATGTAAATCGAGAGAATACCCCAAAAAACCTTCCTATCCAAAATTTTGAGAGTCTGAATTCATTTTTTAAATTTTGGTGTTTTTTTTTTGAAAATTCCAAATTATGAATGCATAATATTAAAATTTAATCTAAATCGAAGTGAAGAGCTGGAATTTGGTATCTATCCCCTTTCGACCTCCCAAATCAATTGAAAGCAATTTTAAGCCGATCTGAAGTATTCAAAAAATTTCAACATTTCTTACTTTTGGTGTAAAACCTGAAGAAAAAAAGTAGTCCTGATGAACTTTAATATCTACGTACTTGAATTTCTCTTATTTGCTACCTACTCTATCTATTTAGGCACAATTTTTCAGAATAATTTTCTATCGGTTAAAATTCATGTTTTTCTACAGAAAATTTTTTTTGAAAAAATTTAAAAAAATTTTCTGGAGGTTTCAAATCTGATCAAAAACGTTTTTAATTGATTCGTTAGGTCAAAAATAAGGTACCTATGTACCAAATTTCAATTTTCCACCTCGATTAGATGAAATTTTTCATTTTTATATAATCGCCTACCTATAATTTCCAAAAAATTGACCGGAATTTGAAAAATGAACTTGAGCACCAGAAATTTTTGATAGGTGTTTTGAATGCTCTTTCGATCTCATTTTTTTAGCCTAAAAAATGTAATTCTAGGATCTGAATGAAAATTGATTTAATACAATTTTTTCAAGTGATGATGGATCAATTTTTTTTTTAAATACCTGACATCCGTAAATAATGAGTACTCTCTCATTCTGAATCAGTGAAAAGTCACTGATAAATAGTCAGAATTCCAGCACTGGAAAAATCAGCGAAATTCACTGATTTTCAGCGAAGTTTTGCTGATTTTTCAAAGATTTTCACTGATTTTTCTGCTAATTTTATAAATTTTACTGACTTTAGTAAATTTTCACTGATTTTCCAGTGATTTTTCTCACTGATTTGTTTTCAGTAAAAAAATTTCACTGATTTTCTCCTGTTCTGCAATTCTGACTGTTTCTTTGTGATTTTCGACAATTTTCACTCATTTATAATTGAGGGAGTATGAGGTTATCTCGTCGTTTTCTCCTCTTGGAATTTATCATTCGATGAAAAAATAACTCCATTGCTTAAATTATTTTGGCCAAGTATGGATACCATTTCTGCTCAAATTCATTATTAGAACTAGAAGAGTTATTGCAAGTAATGAAGTATTTTCAAATAAATGAAATTCAGGGTGTCTCAAAAATGACGAAACCGGTTTTTGCTCAAAAAAGTTTACTTTCTGAATTTTGTTGGTGATGTGAATACGAGACACCGGTATGATTTTGAAACCGATTTTGTGATTTTGAACTAGTGTTAAAAATAGAAATTATGTTTAAAAAATTTGGAATGAGTTTTCTGCTACTTTTAGTTTCACACTTTTTTTCATACTCGTGTATTTCAATTTTTTGAGGCATTTTTCACAACTGGTTCGAAACCGTTGAACCAGCAGCTAAAAAAAATTTACTGCGTCTATCTGTGTATCGTTAATCTCACACAAATTTTTCGAGTAAAACCCGATTTTATTATTTTTGTGTCAATTTAAATAGGTATTGAAAAATACATTGCTGTGTTTGAAACAATTCGTAATTCGAGATAGACTGAAACTGGATGGTATTAGACCTTTATAAATCTCAACGTTTTAAATTCATTTACAAATATGTGACACCGCGCGAAAAAAGGACGATAGTGTCCAAAAATCGTTTTTTTATTTTTCAATTTTTTTAAAAGGTAAGAAATTTAATTTCCAACTTGAAAAAATAAAATTTTTGGACACTACCATACTTTCTTCGCGCGAGGTCACATATGTTCATGAAGTTTCAAATACTGGATTTTAATGTTTTCAATGTTTTGAATTTCTGAGAAAAATTGACTAATTCCAATTTTATTTAAAAATCAGCTTGCAATTTTTGAAGCAAAACTTTCCGTGAAAAATTATTTTTTTGACAATGATTTGACTGAATCTTTATTTCTGTCATTTACAGTCTTCAAATTTAACAACCTTCTTATTTCTGCGTCCTTTTTGAACCAGTTTTTGACAAATGCAAAATCGTAAAGTCAACGATTCAATTCCACAATAAGTTTTTTGAAAATTGTAAATAATTTTTTTAATAGCTAGAGGATCTATCAGGTCGTTAAAAGATCATGATTTCAGGGGATAGTCTTTAAGTCATGGAAAGAATCCGTCGAGTTGAAAACTATTCTATACTTTAATTTTTTAAATTGGTGATTGAAAAAATATTTTTTAGGGGAAAGGGAAAAGGAGAATTCTTTATCTGTGGAAATTATTAATTTAAAACTCAATAAAAACCTGTCGAATTTCGATGAAAATGTTCAAAAAATATCAAAAATCTATTTTAAAAAACTTGATAGGTACTTGAAAAATTGTCCATTTGTGTAGAAAATGATTGAAAAATTTCAAGACTTCTAACAAAACTGCCATGGAAATAAATTATGTAAACTTTGAAAAAAAAGGAAACTTCTATTTGAAAGGGTCATTATAATAGTCGTGAATTTGCATTAGGTAACTTGTAAATTTAAGATTAGTTTGGAAGATTTTTAAAAAAATTTCTTCGTATTTTGACAATATAAAATAATTTGCTTTGGTGAAAGTTCATCCTCCCCCCTCTTGAAATAAATTTTCTGATGTTTTCTGTCTTTCATATCATTTTTCATATTGTTTCTGTTTCATTTTGAATTAGATATTGAATTTTGTTTTAATCAAATCAAAATTTTTAAAACTCGAAGTATTCATTCATTTTTATTGAAGGAGAAACACTTTCTGTTTCATTCAGTTATAAAGGAAAATAGGAGGGTGGTTCAACATCACTAATAATTTCAAAAACTCAATGTGACCGTTTAAGTACCATTTATATATTCTGGAACACAATCGTCAAAGAAGTTGATTTCTCCTCAGGCTAAATGGTCAAATGACCTTGTCGTGTTTTATTATAATTCTTCAAACAGAAAATATATGTCACTCCCTCGTAAGTATACATCAAAGTACATATGTACTCAATACACATTATGAGTAAACGCTTCTAATTCTTAGGAAAAAAATTTCGCACCTGCTATTAATCAATTTTTCAAAACGGACTACGTAGTATGGTCTCTGCGACGTTGTGCAGTATTTCGACACAAGTTGAATGATTTTTTTTCAAAGTCCATTATCGATGTGTAGTTTAATGGCTCTCGTTTATTGAATAAATTATGTAGGAGTAATATTGTTAGGTAAATTTGTTCTCCGCCGCGCCATTCCAACGTGCGCCGATTTAATTACAGACAGGCAGATCCATCTGGGCTAGAAAGTTTTTTTAGGATTTATTATTTGTAAAAACACTCGATCCCTAAGTAATAGTTCGCCTAAGTATTTAAGTACATTGTGATTACGAACGTAAATTATCACCTCCACCTGTCAGCATTTCCAACATGGTAAATTTAATTAAACGCTGATTGAGGAAGTGGTCCTACTCAAAAATTTGGATAAAACAAACCGCGAAGGACGTTCACCGACGCCTACGAGTTTGCAAATTAATCTTACGTACGGGATCGTAAAAGTTTATGTTCGTTTTATGAAGTCGGTTTGGATTTTGGAAGTGTCCTAAGAACCTGAGATGAATTTGAAAGGAAGAGAAGGGAGGGGAGGGAAGAAGGGTTGGAAGTTGTGTCTTAATGTGAAATATCAAGACGAAAAATTCATCTTTTCAGTGTGGTATAGGTATCTACTCCTTCGAATCTTGAGTTTTAGCTTTTTTCAATGATGAACTGAAACAAAAATCAAAAAAATGTGGATGCTTCGTAATTTGTTTTGAATTCCCCCCCTCCCCATTTCCATCATTTTCCTGGAGATTGTTGAATAAATTTGGATTTGTTTATTTTTCTAACTTAAATTTGGGAAAATCCTGAAATTTAATTTGAATGGATATCTTTTTCAAAACTAGCTCGTAATTAACTCTGCCAAAATTAAAAATTTTTTCACGAATATATTTTGTACTTACAAGAAGGACGGTTTTGTTTCATGTGGTGCATTTACTTTTTTTCAAGTCCAATTTTGAAATTTTCTCCAACTTCCAATCTTCTTTAAATTTTTTCCAAGTTTGATTTTTGAATCTGAAATTTTTCAAAATTTTTTCCAACTTCAGGTTTATTTCTCAAAACTTGAAATTTTTTCCAATTTTCAGGCATCATAGCGGGTCACTTTTTTAGAGTGTTTGTTACTTTTTTCAACTTCATAGTCACTTTTGGTTACTTTTCACGTATAAAAGGTCACTTTGGTTATCTTTTTTTTCGCACTTCCAGGCAAAAATTCAAATTTTCACGTAAAAATAGCTATTTTTCAAAATTCTTTAAGAAAAAAATTAAAAAATAGATTTTTGCTAGTTATTTTGTTGTTTGGACGAAGGAATTTAATAAATATGAAATTTTTCACGTCTTTTCAGTGTTGATTTATCTTTGAAATGTTTACAGAAAACTAAAAGAAAAATGCCCCCAAAAAACTGTAAAAAAAAATTGTCCCCCGAAGAAAATTGAATTTTTGGTTACTTTTTGGTCTTTTTTTGGTCACTTTTTGGTAACTTTTTACTGAAAATTAATTTTTTCTTCAAAAGTTTCGCTATGATGCCAGAATTTTGATTTTTCTCAAAATATTTTTCAATTCCTCTTCTGTTATTTCAATTTCTTCAACTTCGAAATTTCTTCCAAGTTTTAAAATTTCCAATTTTTCACAATTTTTCCAAAATATTTTTCAAATTCTGTATGAATATTTTTCAAATGTACAAAAAATCATAAGTACCTAAATAATGAAAACTTTTGCAATTTTTTTTTGAAATTGTTCATTTTAAAAATATTTTTAGCCATCTGCTTTTCTCCTCTGCTGGATTGAGATGAATTTTCATAAATTTCAAAAAAAATTATCGTTATTTATCCATAATCTTTTATGGAAATTTTCTCTGTTTACGTGAAATTATGAGGTTTTTAGGTCTCTCGAAGAAAATTAGTTTCAGAGGGTCTCGTTGGATATTTATTGGAAATTTTTCAACTTACGAAATTTTGAAACCTGTTCAAAAATATCACGGGTTCAAATGAACATTTTTCTCAAAAATGAATTTTTTAGTTTTCAAAAATTGAAAATGACTTGACAAAGAATTGAACCAACAAATTTGACTTTCAGCTGATCACTTTAAGGTCAAAATACTCCTTCTGAATCACTTTTTCCCTCATTCTGCCTTCTAAAAAATACCAAAATTCGATTTCCTATGCTATTCAGCGAATTACCTGTTTTTTTTTTACGTCGTTTCATCTGGTTCGATTTAGAAAACAATAAGCTGATTAGGAAGGTCGTTTCGATACCGAATTTGAATATAATATCATTCCAAAAAAATGACTTTATAGTCGTTGTCCACCAAAGATGATATTTAGTTACGTGGGAGTCTAAACTGTTTGGATATGTCGGTCGTAAAGTACTTAATTGATTTTCACTCCGCTTCAGTATTGGTTTAGAGATATACTCGAACGTGTGAAGAAATTACGCCGAAGGATTGGTCATGTGTCGCCAATTATGGAAGGTGATTTTTATTCTCGTTTTTTTTTTGTGTGTGGCAATCATACCCAAGCTGGAATATTTGATAGGTCAATCTCGACTCGGACTTATATAACTCGTTCGTCCACTCTCTAAAGTGCATTTTTCCTCAATCGACTGGAAAAATTTCACTTACGTAATTCGAACGAGCAATGAGCTCCGAATGTGTCAGAAGTTTTCATCTTTTTTCAATTTTTTTTCATTCGTCGAAGCTGATCTGACGAACCAAACCGGTTCATCGACGATGACGTTTACTTTCTATCGAACTTTTTTTTCTGTAAGAAGTCGTATTGTCGATGGTAAAATACAAGTCGTCGAAAACAAACAAATTTAAGGATACGCCGCCGCACACCGAACGTCGGTTCGGTATTACGCCAACGTACCATATTTTTCATTAATCTTTTCAAGTACGAGTACATACGGAATATTTTAAACGCGTAGTTGTGACTGATCTGTGGTGCTCTATTGTCGCGTTCGTCAGCGTTGAATTTTTGCCGAAAAATTGAGAAATTCTCGTCCACGTGTGAATTTTTTTTACCATGTTAAAAATGTGTTTGTGTTGGTGAATCGATTGAAAATATGGGTATTAACCGGGACCGAGGTAGTAATTGGAGTTACGCCAAAGTGCATAAGGATGTGAAGTCATTTAACGAGGTAAGATCCGCTCGAGCTTTTTTTTCCATCTCTATAACATTGTATATATTCAACAAGTGGAAAGTACCTTAAATTGTCATTTCGAAGTTGTGTATGCATGTTTTCAAACACGTACGAGTTTAAATACGCGTGTAAACAATGTGTACTCTTTTATTTTGGCAAGGTCGCCTCGATCATTATCGTCGATTATCGTGGTCTACTCCTTTCGATGAATTTTAAGTAGTTATCGAACAGAGATTAGTGGTTTGATTGGGTAGAATTCGAGTGGTAAAATTAGAGACGAAGGTTTACGTTGTTGATTTTTTTTTTTACTTTTGAAAGATTTCGATGTGAAAAATATGTATTAATTAATGTATTTACTTGGGGGAAAAAAGATTTATTAAGAATACGAAGTGTTGAAACTATTTATAATTTTGTCGAGTATCTTGATTGCTTTTTTTATGACTCGAAGACTCGATTTTGCAGATTGTGGTTTAAAATAACGGTTTAGAAAATCATAAAAATTGACGGAAACAATTGCATGTTACTGTTCATCGCAGTTTCCCTTTCGTTAAAAATATGTAATCAATTTTTATTATTGGAAAATAATTACATACTGATTTTTATGGGGTTCGAGAGTCAAAAGTTCAAAGAATTCAAGCCAAGGACTGCATACCTTTCAGATTTTGATAACATTTTCTCAACAATTAAAAATAACGAGGAAAATGGTTTTTGGATTTTTTTTCAATTTGAAATTGTCTAATTGTCTATGAATAAGAAATTTTATTAAAAGAAAATAGAGGGAGACGGGAAGAGAATGTCTAATTGACGATGAGGAATTCTGTTCTCCGAAATTGTGTTTGGAAAAAGTAAAGTAAAATATTGGAGGAAAGGATTCTATTTCTTCATAATTTTTCTTGAAAACGGATGGTAATCAAAAATTCTCACCATTTTTTTAATATTTTTCGCCATTTTAGTTGAAACTCGTATTGATAGTATCGTATAAATGAAAAAAAAACTCGTTTTATTTATAAGTAATGAAACTGTTATTTATTCGTGTTAATTATGCATAGTTCATAGTTTTTTAATCTCACACGAGAAACTAATTTTGGAAAGTGTCCAAAATGCAATTTTAGTATCGAATAAAATTGAAATTGCAGTAATTCGCATCAGTGGCGTCGACAGAATGGAAAATTGGGGGGGCACAAAAGGGCCATGTGTTGGACAATTTTTCTGCTTTTTCGAAGTGCAAAAGGGGGACTGACTTTTTTCACCTGCTAAAAATGGGGAGGTTAAAAAGGAACGCATTCTTTTCCCATATTTCGTCTAAATTAATAAAAATTACGATGTTTTATTTTGTTTGTTGTGACCCGATGAAGATGGCAGTTTGAAAAAAAATGTTTATTTAAATGCCTAAAAGACTGTTTTCATGTTTATAATGCTTTGAAAATCCCAATTGATGAACTGTAACGTAAATTTATAACCACACAGAAATTTGGGGGTCCAAGCGGGCAGAACTTTTCGGGGGCTCCCCCCGCCCCACTCCACCCATTGACATGCCTTATTCGCATATTAAGTTAGAACATCAAAATTCCAAATTCTTTAATATTATGCCAAATGTATTGAACATCTCTTCCTTTCTTCGGTGGTTATCTTTATCGAAAATTCTCAATTTTGTTTTCAAAAATGAATTTATTTTCAAGACTTGACAACGTGAATGTGAAGGCGTTTCTACATTTTCTTGGAAAAGGGGAAATTTTTTATTGTGTGAAATGGAAAGAGAGGGAGAAATTGAAAAGACTCGCGAAGAAATGTCGAAAAATATTTTAAAAATTGGTCAGGATTCTTAACATCCTGCGTTTTGTTGAAATTTTTTTGTAATTTTTTGATCAAGGAGGTTGAAATGTGAAGGTGGCAAAAAATGACTTCTCCAGAATATAGAGAAATCGTATGGTAATTGTTACAAAAAATAAGTTAGAAACGCAGGCATCATAGCGGGTTACTTTTTTAGGGTGTTTGTCACTTTTTTCGACTTCAGTCACTTTTGATTACTTTCCACGTCTAAAACGTCACTTCGGTTACTTTTTTTCCCTCAAAAGTCACTTTTTCCTTGCACTTCCAAATAAAAATACGTATAGAAATTGCTATTTTTCAAAATTCTTCAAGAAAAAAAATGAAAAACATGATGTTTGCTAGTTTGTTTGTTGTTTTGACGAAAGAATTTAATAAATGAAATTATTCACGTCTTTTCAGTTGATTTATCTTTGAAATGTATGCAGATAAATGCATAAAAGATTGCCTCTCCCCAGAAAACTGTAAAAAAATTTGCTCCCGAAAAATTTGAATTTTTGGTCACTTTTGGTTACTTTTTGGTTACTTTTTGGTCACTTTTTGGTTAAAAAAAGTTATTGAAAGTTACTTTTTTCTTCAAAAATTTTTATATGGTGCCTGGAAACGTGAAAAGAGGACGGACGTGTTTTAAATTTTTACCAACCAATTTTTGATTTTTTAGGTGTGGAGAATCCCCCTTCCTCCTTATTGAGTGTGTTTTTGAGGAATTTCTTTTGTGAAAAAAATGTAAACGTTTGTTATTTGGAAAAATTTTTAAGTTTTAGCTTGAAAATTTTAAAATCATTCTTATTTAAATTTAGTTTTTGAATTTCTTGTAAAAGGCGTGGTTTCTGTTTCATTTTTGAAATCCTTTGAAGTTTTACTCCTAATTTAATTGGTAGTTCGCAATTTTTTCTAAAACTAAGAGAAATTAAAAAAAAAATTCAGTTACTTTTTTTTCTAAAATGATATTATGTAGACTTAGGTATGATCTTCAGAGGAAAATTCTCAAATTATGGATATGTTTCATTTCAAGGGTTTGTCCATGAAACATCTATTTTTATCATTAAAGATTAGATATCGTTCAAAATTATATATAGGCAAATTATTTTTCATTGCATCACAATTCAATACCTACATATCTTAATAGAACATGTTTTTTTTTTTATTTCGCCGAATTTCGAATCATAGGCTATCGCAAGAATTAATTTAATTTTTTGTTTGTGTGTTTGCCGCAATCTGATAACAGATTTTTGAATTTTGTAAAAATCACAGAAGTAAATCAAGGTGTTTTGCTGTTTACCAGGTGGAGAATGTTCGAGAATTTAGCGCAAAAATTCACAAAAAAACGAGTAATTCATTGAAATGCAAAATTTGAAAAACATAGAAAATTCCTGTGACTTGAGAAAAAAAATTATGAAATTTTGAAAACATTCTTAAATGTACTCTCTCATCCTGAATCAATGAAAAATCACTGATATTAGTCAGAATTGCAGCACAGGAAAAAATTAGCAAAATTCACTGATTTTCAAAAGATTTTCACTGATTTTCCAATTATTTTTCTCACTGATTTGTTTTCATTGAAAATTTTTTCACTGATTTTCTCGCATGCTGCAATTCTGACTGTTTTTCAGTGATTTTCAATAATTTTCACTGATTTATAAATGAGAAAGTATTGCTTTATGGATTCAAATCGATCCAAGGAAATTGAAAAAAGATTGTTACTCTCTCATTTTGAATCAGTGAAAAGTCAATGATAAATAGTAGGGAATTGCAGCTCACTGTTTGCTTTCAGTGAAATTTTTTCACTAATTTATTACTATGCTGCTATTCTGACTATTTTCCAAAGATTTTCGATAATTTTCTCTGATTTAAATGAGAGAGTAAATATATTTGCTTCGTTCGAGCCCGATAAATTTTCAAGGTCAGCATTTTCATCTAAAATGGAAACACAATGTTAAAAAAATGCTCCCTAAAAATCACAATTTCTCAATCTTTAGTAACATTTTTTCTGATTTTTGCGATGGGAATGGGTCACTGGAGCTTAGGAAATGCGAATTTTCAGAAATAAAAGTCGAGGAAACGTCGAAAATTATAATTCATTTAAAAAAAAACATGCTTTTGAAACTCTACTCGTAATTTTGAAATTTAATTTAATATCCTTGAGTTTTTTTGAAAGTCTGAAGTGAATTTTAATCCAAAAGGGAGGATGAAATCGTATATTCAGAAAAACAAGATTGTTCAAAACTTTGTTTTACACGATAAAAGGGAAAAAGGAAAGAACAAGAACTGAAAATTGAATCGAAATTTCCATAGTAGAATATGTTTTTAATAACAAACTAAAAAGTCATTTTAAAAACCAAAAATCGTACTAAAAAATTCAATTTCATCGTTTAATTCATCCAAATTCATTTTAATCGTTCATCTTAAGTAACCTCCCTCCCTCCCTCCCTTCCTTCCCCTTCTTCATTCATATTTATCCGAACTGTCTTCCAACTATATTTCAAGTTGGTGCTTAACAAACATTTCAAGACGTAAATTTGTAGCCAAGGAAAATTCCACGACGTCTCAATTCGTAACCACCGAAAAAATTCCATTTCTTGCCTCCTACCACAGAAAATTCACAAATAGAAAACAAAAATAATTATCGATTTCGCCACTAGTTGGCTCTTCTCTTAAGTAATGATGTAATTAGCAAATCATTCGTTCATATCCAAGATTAGTAGCGATTCGTTTCGACAAATTTCTCCCATTTTCTATCCAAACTTATAATCTTAACTCTACGATTAACATGTCACTTTTCTCGAATAAAAATACCTACCTACGTATAGAAAATCAGAATCATAAAACACTCGAAATATTACCAGGTATCTGGAGAATTAAACAAATAAATAATCCGATATATTCTAATACTCATCGCCCATACAAACTCTTACAATAATCTCGACTCTTATATTACGAAACGCGTAATTACCTGATCGAAGGTAAAGTAGCAAAATTTATACTCGTAAATTTACCAACGCAAAGACATAGGCGATTTTAACCTGTTACCAAGAATAAAGTAATCATCTCGAGTATATTCTGCGACCTCTGTTTGCAATTGCTTTCATAGCTAAACGTACTTTCAAGAACGAATGCCTATTTTTTGTGTCGATATTTGGAAAATACATTGAAACCTTTCTAAAAAGCCTACGGTTGGTATATCTATCTATGCCTCTTTGTATTCGCATTGTTTGTTCTGCAAACAATACGTACCAATGAAGTTACCTTTCGAATAAAAACTAAACATTTTTTTTTTAGGCCTGAGTCGAAGAGAAATCTAACACAGGTTACGATAAAATACTGCCTACGAACCACTTACTTACTCTAGACGAGTATTTTTGTATTTGTAGCCCTTGGGCGATATTTAGACAGTTCGGTAGTACCTCGTACATTGTACGATACGATACGTGGTAAGATGGAAATACGAGCACCGAAACAATATGTAAATATATTATAAAGATACTCCTCGTGTACGCCTCGTGTTCGTGATATTTTCAAAATTAGTAAACCCATTTGGCTCGATCGAAATACTCTTCTTTAAATTAATAGCCGGTTCGATGAAAATTTTCTTCGATGCCCCTCGGCGATTATTTATCTGTGAAGCGTGACAAGTACATGGTGTACCTGTGGAACAGTAGTCTCTTTATTATGTGCCTAAGTAACGAGTACCTATGTCCGCAGCCTATATGAGGAAAATAATTTACCGACGAATTCTTAAGAGTATATTATTTTATACCATATCGGATGGTTTTAATTTATTGGAAATTTAACTGGCGTCTTGGCTGATGTTCCTTCCGTACTCTTGCTGGTCCTCTTCGTGTGTACAAATTCATTCGAACATTTTCTTCCTAAGCCTATGCAGCACTATAATAAATTAAATTATTACTTACGAGCGAAGAAATTTAAAATCGACGGCTATTTCGTAAGTACTATTTATATGATTAATTCGTTACATTCGTAGGAATTTTACCAAACGATAAGGACGAAATTCAGGCCTCAGCCTATTCGACGATAAATAAATACATACGGTACGTTATCGAATTGTAAATAAAGATATTTCACATAACCAATCACTTTTCGACTCATTGATTACATATTATATACTTGAAAGTCAAGAAAAAAATTTTACGAGTTTTTTTTTTCGCCTATGTTTTTCGTGAAAACGATGCGGATTGTTTTTAAAAACACATACGAGTCGAATTGAGTCGTAGAATGTGGGCGATAAAACGGTTCGGATGCCGATGGTACGTAAATTTGTCGTACTAAATTGATTAAAATTCTTGGCTCGATTTGGAAAACGAGCTATGATTAACTCCGGAGGATTTTTTTTCAAGTCCGAGTTTATCTATCGATGTCGCGGATACGAGTAATTTGTTTACTTTGGACGAGGTCAACGCGATGGTAATTCGGTTCTCGAACTGGGACTCTTGGCGAGGTGTAGGATTTTCGTGAGAAATGTCGAGAATGGTGTATTGCATGTGTGTTTGCATTTTGTTTTGTGTTGTGTGATTTAAGTATCGATTGTGGATTTTGAGGGCGTTAATTTGTAGGTGCTGTGAAAAATTGAAAAAAATGGGTTTAAATGATTTTAAAAGTAAATTCATAATATTGAAATGTTTTCCCAGTTTCTTTTTTAATGGGTTGAAATTTTTGGGAAGAATCAGTGATGTGCCCTAATTTCTTAAATTTTTGTGAAAATCGCTGAAATATTTTGTGAATTTAATGAACGACTTTCAAAAATGATCAAAATTGGTACAACACTCTCTCAGATACAAATTTATTGAAAACATCCTGATGCGAATTAAAATTGTATGAAAATACCTATCGTGAAAAAATTTGAAAAAAAAAATTGGTATTATGAACAATTTTCGAGCTGTTTTGAACAATTTTTGCAATACTTATGTTGTTTTTAATCATTTTTATAGAAGTTGAATAATTCTCTTGCAGGTAATAGGAGTCAGCCAAAAAGTTGACTCCTGACTCCACCTTGACTCCGGAGTCAAACTCACATCCTAATTCCTGGCTCCACCTTGACTCCAGAGTCAATTTTAGACCTTGACTCCTGACTCCTGCTTCATTCTGGAGTCAATTTGGAGTCAGTTCAACTTCGATTTTGGAATAGAGAATAGAAATCAGCCAAAAAGTTGACTTCTGACTCCGGAGTCAATTTGGAGTCAGTTTGACTTCGATTTTGGAATAGAAAATAGAGATCAGCCAAAAAGTTGACTTCTGACTCCACCTCACACCCAGAGTCAAAGAGGAAAGTTGACTCCTGACTCCATCTTGACTCCGGAATCACTTTCACACCTCAACTCCTGACTCCACCTTGACTCCGGAGTCGACCTGTTACCTTCAATCCTGACTCCGGAGTCAATCTTTGATCTTGAGTTCTTGAATCCCTGACTTCGGCTCGACTCCGGAATCAAGCCGGAGTTGGAGTCAATTTGAAGTCAGTTTGACTCCGACTCCAGAGTCGACTCCTATGTACTCCCTATTTTCTTGAAATTTTTATCATATTTTTTGAAAAATTGACATATTTTACGCAATATTAATAATATTTCATCAACTAGTATGTTTTAATTCTTATAAAAACATTTGAAATTGCATAAAATAGCATTGATATTTTCTAAAATGCAAGGTGTCTACTTGCAAAAAAAAACAAGAGAAACCAGAAGAACCAGAAGTTGGGAAAAATTTTACCTCCAAGGCAAGAAAAGCAGAAAATATCAAGAATTTAAAACAATTTTCTGTGAAAAGCAAGCATTTTCATTGTTTTGCACTTCCTTGAATTTTTTAATTTAAAGGTAAGAAGAGGAAAGCTTTTTATGGGCAGATTTAAAACATGAAAAATGATAGGAAAATGGCTTAAAAAATCCATAAAATGGCAAGAAATTTCGTTTTTAAGATCCAGTAAACCAGAGTTGTCATGTAGAATGTAAAATGTAGAATAAAATGTAGAATAAGATGTAGAATAAGTAAAGTAGAATAAGTTTTGGAAAAAATGTAGAATGTAGAATAAGTAGAATAAGTAGAATATGTAAAATAAGGCGGAAAAAACGTCAATTTCATTGAATTATGTTCAAATTTCTCGACAGTAATATGTAATTCGTGAGTTTTTTACCGATCAGAGACCTATTAATACGTTTTCAATCCTTTTTTGAAAAATTGTATTTAATTTCAGGACAGAAAATTTCATTAGCTAAAGAGTAAAGAATTGATAATGATGATATATCATGAAATTTTGGACTGAAAATTGGAAATCTTGTTTACTAAAGAAATTGAAAATCCAGATTAACGACTGATTAACGGAATAATAATAATGGCAAACATTTAGACAAAAAGTTGTTTAAATTTGAAAAAATGAAAAGTTCAAAAATTGAATTATTAAAAATAACAAGAGTACTTCAATCGAATCGAAAGATTGAAATTCAAAATCAAAAATTATAAAAGTAAAAATATTATTGAAACTTGAAATCATCAATTATAAAAGTAAAAACATCAAGGTTGAAATTCGAAATCAAATATTATAACAGTAAATACATTTTAGCATTAGTACTTGATCGGTTTTTCAAGCCATCATTGTCTTATTAGCCAATCAGAAGAGCCGTACAGCTTATTTTACATTTTACACTTATTCTACATTTTTACGTAAAATGTAGAATAAGATATTCTACATGTAAAATGACAACTCTGCAGTAAACACCTCGAAAATGTCGGAGAATTTCTCGTATTAGGTATCGTAAAAATTATGTGAAATGATGCGTTTAAATTGACGACTTATTCAAAATTTCGTAAAAATTGCCAAATTAATTTTAAAAAATGTTCAGAATGCTGTAATATACTAAAACAATTCGAATTTTTGATACTTTACTGATTTTTAAACGTGTTGTGTGATGTTTCAACATTTTTCTTCGTATTTTATTAATTGAACAGTTTTTTGGAGTATTTTTGATGAAATCTTTGCAATATGCATTTTGACAATGTTTCATTGACTCTGGATTTTTTTTTCAGTTTTTACCATATTTAAAAAAAATTGAGATATTTTTGCTAATTTTAATGCTGTTTAATTGTTTTTTAAGTTTTGTTAATTTTTTTAAAAACATTGATAATTACTTTTTTTTGAAACTTGAACAATTTTTTTCAATAATTATCTTTGGTAATTTAATTGATCCATTTTTAATTTTTCAGGCATCCCAGTAGGTTACTTTTTTCAAGGAAAGTCAATATTATAATAGTTACCTTTTGTACTCAAAAGTTACTATTGGCTACTTTTCATTCAAAAAAGTTACTTTTTTCGAAAATTTGAGCAAAAAATCAATTACTTAACTATATAGTTTGTGATTTTGTTGAAATACAAGTAAAAAATCGAATGACTTTTTTACATTTTCTAGGTAAAATCATGAATTAATTTTTTTTAAAAAAAGCTTACTTTTTTGGACTTTTTTGGTTACTTTTCCGACTGTGAGAGGTTTCTAAAGTTACTTTTTTCAAATTTTGGCTGGTATGTCTAATTTTAGATTTTGTGAGAATTTTATCAAATTTTTCTTCAATTTTTAAGCCACTACTTTAGATCATGGTACCTATTTTGAAAAATTTTTCATGAAAACCCAAGTAGTCATCTTAAAACATTGTAAAAATATTGAAAATGTCTCCAACTCACCTTAATTTTGAGTTCATGAAGAAAATTTTAGTGTTGCGGAGATCGCTAAAAAAATCAAATCCTTTGATAATATGGCAAAAGTTTTCAAAAAGTTCATAAAAAGTTGTCAAAATATCATGAAACAATTTGTCTGTAACAGATCTTGTAGGTAATGAAAATGATGAAAAAATCTTACAATTAAAGTATTAGTGTTATAAAAACCAAAAAAGTTCTGAAAAATTCTAATACAGATGCATTATTTCAATTGGGGGTGGGAAGAGAGGTAGGAAAAGGTTCTGCAAAAAAGCATCGCATTTTGAAAATTTTCTCGAACATACACTGAGAAAAAATTGTGGTATTATTTACCACAAATTATTGCATTTCTATCAGTTTTAGCGATAAATGTGGTATTTTTCGCCATTCTGATGGTAAAAATTACCACATAGCAAAAGAACCACAGTTTTATAGCCAATAGTACCACAATTGTGGTTAATTGTGCTACAGCTGTGGTTAAATATACTACAGCTGTGGTTAAATATACTACAGCTGTGGTTAATTATACTACAAATTGTGGTACACATTAAAATGTGTTACTATAAGTGTGGTATTATCAATATAAAGCTGTGTAGAGAGAAAAATGATTTAGAACAAATTTAAAAGTGGTGAAATGATGTGATAACTTTAAACAAATACTTTTTTAATCCCTGTGCATAGTAAATTAATTGAATTCGGAAATCAGAACATTATTAGAAAAATTGGATGAACATGATGTAAAATTTTGAGCTGAATAAGTATGTGAACATAACATTTTAATTGCATCTTTTCTAAACCTCCTTTGTTTTTTTCAAAATTCAATCATTTTTATTATAAAATCAATTATAACATGTAATTCCATCAAAATCATAATTGAATTTTACAAAAAATACATAATATATTAATTAATTTCCCTATTTTATATACGCACCCGGTGGGCGTAATGGTTAGGCAGGGACATAGTTTAGGGAATTATAGGTGTAGGGTCCCAGGTTCGAATCCCACATAGGGCAAAAAATTGTGAGAGTAGAATAAATTGATTAGGACATGAGATCATGATAATGTGTGTCCTGAACTGAATAATCATTGGATAAAGCATGCCAGTATTGAATTTTATTTTTAAAAAACAATTTTAATTTTATTATTGCACGCCATAATTACCATTAACTGTAGCAAAACTACCACAGTTGTGGCAAGTGAATTTCAAATACTACAACTGTGGTAATCAAAATATGAAGTACCACAGTTGTGGTAGGCTACCACAGTTGTGGTAATTGAAATAAAAAGTACCACAATTGTGGTGAAAAGTGCCACAAGCTCGGACTGGATAAGGTTTGCCACAATTTTGTAGTCAATATCACCACACTTTTTTCTCTCAGTGTATCTTGGAAAAATTTTGTGAATGATGTAAAAAAAAATGTTTAAAGTGTTTTAAAATTGTTTTTTATCAAAAAAATTGTACTAAATTTCATAAAAATGTACGAATTTACATTTTCGTAAAAAATCATAACCTTTTTTGATATTTTGAATCATTTTCACACCTTTTCAAGTTTAAGATCTTTTACTTACTCAATATTAATGATATTTTATCAGCGAACTTCGCACTCTAGTAAAATTTTTATTTTTTTGAAAGTAGTTTTTCTTGCTGTTGAGACAATTTTTATGTTATTTTCAATCAAGTTGACTTATAATCAATTTTTCAATTTTTGTACCGATTACAAAATGTAAAAATTTCCAATTTTTTTTTGAAATTCCAATTAAGGTTAAAATATTTAGGACAATGATATTTTAGTAGAATTTTTAAACTGCTTTACTCGTTTTTATTGCCGCATTTAATCTACATTTGATTTTTCATCAAATTTTATGATAATTCGACAACTTTTCCAACTTTTTGTTCAATTTTAATAAAAATTCTAAGATTTTTTGCCAATTTTTCTAATAAATCGTAATCCTAAATCATTTTTTTGGTGGTATGTTTTTTTAAACTTTTTCAACATGTTTTGCCTCAATTTAAACAATTTTCAACAGCAATTCAGAAATATTTTCTATTTGATCTCACTTCCAAAAAAAAAGAGCTTTAGATTTATTTCGAGACGTTTCGAAGTGATAGGTAAAGATTATTCGATAGAATTGATCGAACTCCTAACAAAATTCCATATCGTGTCCAACGTTCATATCCATTCCCTTCGTTGAAGAAGATCAGCGATGATCATTAACTCAGCAGGAAGACCGATGATTCGACTAAGATGACGTTACACAAAACGAAACCAGATTCTATAACACGACAGAAAATCCGCCAGTCTGCAGTCCAACTACGGTAAACGAGTCTTGGTCGCGACTCGAATCGCAGAAATTTGATATTTTCGACAATCCAAAGACCAACCACCTTCGCCTTCGGTCCCATGTTCTCGTCGTCGTAGCTCGTAAGCAAATACCAGAATCCGCCACCGCCAATCGTCGTAAGACAGAACTCCCTGCAAAAGGAGATAATTTCACCGATACAATAATTCACCTGGTCAGTTGGAAAAAAATTACGCGACGACACCGGCAGTGGGATAAATTTCAATAACAATGTTAATTCGAGTTCGCGGTTCGTGGAGCTATCGTAGGCTGCAGTATACGTATGCAACAACTCCTTCGATTTCGATAATCGACCTCGCCCGTTTAAACCGTGCAAGGCTAAGCAGTACCTACAAATATATCTATGTAGCTATTCAACCACCGCATCTCAGACACCATACGCCCATTACCAGAGCACATACTTAATATAAAACCGAATCCTACACGTTCGCGCGCCATATCCCCTTCGTATTCTTACGTATATAAATCGTTATACACGCCGCCAATAATTGCGCGCACCTATATCGATCCATTATTGTGTACGGATTTAGTAATATATAGTTTATTAATGGTCAACCGAAAAGGAAACATCGATCGCATTTTATAACCGGTAGTAAATATCGATGGCTTAGCCCATTAATCGTGTATAGTATGTCGCAGATCTTCATCGGCGATGTTCCTCTCTTCTGCACAGCTACGTCTGTCTGTCGTTCTCAATCGACGCACGTACGTAGCCCATGTACATACGTAAGTATACAAATTAACCGACGTGTATTATGGATGGCCTGATCGTAAAACCGAATATGGGTTCCCATAATAATATGTACTTTCTAAAAAAAAAAAAAGGAGGAAATTTTCCTCTTTTAAATACTCTTCTCGTCGTATAGGCCGAGGCTCGGTGTATTCGTATCTTGTACGTAACCGTGAAACTCGAATCTTTAAATTAATTATTGTAAGAAGATTTTAATCGTTGTCATTAACGTTTGAAGTCTCATTCGAATATTATTGCAAGTTTTTCTCAACACGATGAGACGCGTTTTTATACGCCTTGTGCGGATATTGTAGGTATAGGCCTGTTGCATAAATAAAATATAAGAGATATCGTGTTTCCAGCCTCCTTTTTTTTCTTCTTGAGCCCTCCCAAGTTCGCTCGTACGTTCAATACTTACCTAATGTTTGGTCGTATCGTAGTTCAGATTAAATATTAAAGGGTCTAGCTCCGCCGGCCAGTTTTACCCGGGTAGGTTTTTTTCAGATTCTGATTTTCCAAAAATCAGCCACTATGTTTTTTTGAATTGATTCGGGAGAACTAAAGCGACGGCGAAATTTTGTCACTAATTTTGAAAGAATGCCTTTCCCTTCCTGGGGGGAGGAGAGGGCAGGGTGTAGTCAAGTTTTTTTCAAAAAGATCATGCCGGTTCTGAAGAGTCAAGCATTTTGACCAATTTACCCTAATTTACTCAAAAGGTCAAGCTTTTTTCAAAAATATAGCTATTAAAAATTACGTTTTTTTGAATTTACAGGGTGTCTAACAGGTCAAGCTGTCCTGATAAGTCAAGCTTTTTTCAAAAAGGTCATGCCGGTCCTGAAAAGTCAAGCTTTTTGACCAATTTACCCTGATTTACTCAAAAGGTCAAGCTTTTTTCAAAAATCCAAAAAACTCCCATTTTCCCTTGAAAAATTGGAAAAAATTGTTAAATTTATGTTAGAATTAGGTTTGCATAAATAGATGTTAAAAATTACGTTTTTTTGAATTTAATGTGTTTGTTAAAATTTTAATTTTCTATAAATAGCTACAAGCACACAAATGTATAGATTTATTGTGGAGGGGAAGGGGGAGGGGTAAGTACCGGCGTACACTTTTTTTGAGGCGGGAGTTGCTCGGAAAATTCATGCAAAACATCATTCCAAAAGGTCAAGCAAAGTCAAACTTTTTGTTCAACAGAATTTTGTTAGACGCCCTGATTTAATGTGTTTGTTAAAATTTTAATTTTCTATAAATAGGTACAAGCACACAAATGTATGGATTTGGGGGGGGGGCGTAGAGATGTCACAGGAGGAAATACCTCTGATTGATCAATTGGTGGTTTTGTAAAAACCTCCTGAAAACCTCAGACGATTAGGTAGTTTTTTTGGGTAATGATGGATAACGAAACTACCGATTCATTTTTCCAACTATCGATTGTTTTCAATTTTTTCGAGAAAGTATGGAAAATGAGCAAAAACTACAATTTTTTTTAGGTGAAAATCCTTTTTCCTAAACTTTTTTCAAAATTTTCAGTGTCTTCTATTTTTTCAAATTTTTGTCCAATTTTGGCCAAAAAAACGGAAAAATCCTCTAAAATTTCCTAAAAATTCAAGTAATACCCCTCCGCTCCAAATAGCACTTCAAATCTTCGCCTATTTTCTTCATAAAAACATTTAAAAATTTCAAAAAAACATAATAAAATGGGACACACAATGTAATTTGAAGTAATACTTAGTGGTTCAATTTTTACGTTTTTATTCAATTTTTTTCAAAATTAGGTGGCAGGTAACGTTATGACTGACGTCTTTTTAAAAACACATACAAAAAAAAAATGACTGACTATTCTAGAAACCACCGATTGATCAATTGGTAGTTTTTGGAACAGGAGGAAAAACCTTCGATTACTCATAATCAATCGTACATTTCCTCCTAGGAGGAACATAATCAGGAGGTTTAACATCTCTGGGGAGGGGGACTGACGTACAGACTCATATGTTTGGGGGCGGAAAAGTCATGCAAAAAGTCATTCCAAAAGGCCAGATTTTTGCTCAACAAATTTTGTTACACTCCCTGGGGGAGGGGTCTTGATGCAAAACTAACATCAAATTTGGATTCAGCACTCTTGAAAATGTAGATTTGGACACCCATATCGACTCTATTCCCCATTTCATATTTTTGACACCCCCCCTTCTCCTCCAAGGATCCAGGCCAGATGCAAAACTGATATCAAATTTAGATTAAGCACCTTTGAAAATGTAGATTTGGACACCCATATCAACTTTACACTCCATTTCGCATTTTTGACCCCTTACCCTCTCCTCCGAGGGTTCGGTTGCAAAAATAATAGGTATCAAATTTGGATTCAGCGTCGAAAACTATTGTGAGCCTGGGTATAGAAACCACCTTTTAGTGGTCAAAAATTGGATTTTGATTCTACTCCTTCTGAAAGGCCCAAAATCAGGGTCAACTCAAAAACCAATTTTTGACCCCTAAAGGTGGTTTCTATTTCCCGGCTCACATATATATTTCGTTCTAAAAAATTTCAATTCAACTCCATAGAACTTTTTTCCCCTTAATTGCCTGCTGAGTCCACTGTGAAGCCCTAGCTTCAATTTTTTTCTGATCCTCTCTAGTGGTGTCCCTTGAAGTAAAATAATTCAGAGATTCTACGTCAAAAACGAATTTTTTGTGTTTTCCAGGCTGGTTGCTCTTCACTTGTATGGTGTTTTTTAATATTTAGATGATTAGAAAAATGTGTAAAAGTGCACCAAATTCGACAAAAAAATGACCGTAAATACACTTCTAAAAGATGTAACTTTGTGCCAGAGAACAGAAAACTTCCTTCATTTCCGGTTGAAATTGAAAATTCTCGAAAATAATGCTATAAAATGGCCATAATTCCTAATAGGAGGAGGTGGTGGTCAACAATTTTTCCAAACATTTTTAACATCAAGGGACACTACCTGAGAGGGGTTAGAATGAAAATCGGAGCTGGGGCCAATTTCACCTATCTCATCCGGCTATACCTGTTAATGAAATTGCGCCGCGCCGCGTATAAGTCTACGATTTAGTATGAATCTTCGCAATAGGAAGTGCTATAAAGGTACCTAGCAACCTAGCTATTTTAACGCCGAGTTATTTGCTATGTAGTTCGTAAATCAACGAATTTATCTATGTAATTACATGTACGAAGTGATGTACATTGTACGTAATTGTGCCTACGTAAGTGATGCCTTGTAATTGCGAACTTTCCCTTTAGCACTAATGCAGTTTTCTCGAAATTTCGATTTATTTCGAATGGAAATTGTTTTGTGAATATTTCGATGAGTTTTGAAACATTTTCGGTTTTAGTCCCGTTACTCTTTTGCAAATATATTATATCAGAAAGTGGTTAAAGTGTGACCAAAATTGGATTTCGATTCTCAAATTCATATCTACATTCGTGGAATGGAGATTTGGTTGTTTTTGAGGATCCAAGATGTGAAATTCCAAATTCAAAGTTGACAATTTTTTACGTTTGTGATAAATTCTAAGGATTTTTACGAAGAATTTTTAATCAGATAATCACGCGGAATGAAACATTTTTTTCACAGGCTTGTAGAGCATCACCAAAAACTTCCATAGCCAAAATTTCAGCCCTCAAAGTTGATGGGGGGGGGGAGCTGTGGGAGTTTGAATATCGAGAAATCGACTAATACACCGAAAAATTACAAAAATCGAAATAACTCGCGTTCTTATGGCGTTTAGGAGATGGATTTTATACCACGAACTGCCCTCGGTATAGGCCATCTGAAGATGGGATAGTCGCCTAGGTTCGCATGTAACATCGGGGGGGGGGGGAATTTTCACTCATACATTGGTCGTTATTACAATTTTTCTACATCGCGCATAAAAGGTATGAGTGAAAATCCCCCCCCCCCCCCCGATGTTACACGCGAACCTAGGTGATTATCCCATCTGCAAATGACCTTCCTGGTATACAATCCATCTCCTAAATGATAAAAGAACGCGAGTTACGTATTTAGATTTTTGTAATTTTTCGGTGTATTAGGAGATTTTTCGAAATTCAAACCTCCATAGCTTCCCTCTACATCAACTTTAGGGGCTGAAATTTTGGCTGTGGAAGTTTTTGGTGATGCTCTACAAGCCTGTGAAAAAAATTTTCATTCCACGTGTCCGACCTCGGGTAGCTCCCTTGTTAAAAATTTTGAAAAACACGATAAAAATGTCTGTTTTTGTATTAAAAATTCTAATTTTTGGGAATATTTCGATCCTCGATTCGTTCGGACAGTTTTTTTCTTCCGCCCTATAAATTAAAAAAAATGGTTTGTTACGAACTTTTTTTTTGATAAAATTTCATATTAATGTACTTTTTTTCAAATCAACGAATTTCAGATTTTCGAAAACTCGATGAAATGTTACAAAAAAAAAAAAACAAAACGTTTGCGGATTTTTACAAAAATTTTGAAGACAATTTTGGACGTATTAAGAATTTTTTAACTTTTAGATTGACAGCTAGTATGACGATTTTAATGTACCAGTAACTGACTCCTGGACTTTTTTAAGTCGTAAGGGAAAACCATTTCAAAAACTGGAAATTGAAAGAAGGATTTTGATGAAATTATTTGTTTAGAGTTTTAAAATTCACTAAATCCATGGTCAACTGATTCGAATCAAGCATGAATCTACGATATGACCAAAATTTAAAATTTGAAAGTATCAAAGGATTTTCCCACACGTGGAGGTATAATAATCGTACACATGCATGATTGTAAATTTTGAAAACGAGGCTGATTTCTTAAGGTCAAATCCATCATATGTATTGCATCATATATTTCAATTAAATATTCGAAATACATACTAAAAGCCACGCGATTCTAAGCCAAAAAACTATTTAAACGAGATTTGAAGGAAAATTTTATGTACGTTTTTTTATAGCATTTGACGACAACTCGTAAAAAATTCCCATAAAAATTTTACATACTTAGTATCGATACATCGTCGAAATAAAATTTCTTGCAGAAACTCGCGCGATTCTTTCTCCCCCCCCTTCCCTCCACACATCACTTGAACTTTTTTGTAACCGTATAATAGAATAAATATTTAATCGTTGATAATCGAATTAAATTAAATTTCGCCAACATTCTGTATTAAAGAAAAACTTTCTACAAATAAAAATTTTTTAACGATTTTTTTTCATTTTTCTAAAAAACTTTCAACGATATTTCGCGTGTCCAAAACAATTTCAGTGTGATATATGATCTTTTTTTTTAATGTCCAATTTTTTTGTTACAAACATACCTACTTTTTCAAGAAAATTTTGCCGTTGCTTCGTTCGGGCTGGACAAATTTTTATTTTCAAAAACAATAATTGATGGAAAATTATCCAGCGTGTTTTTTTAAAAATTGGAATGAGTCTTAGTCTCCGTTTCACTTGAAAATCAACTAGTCCAGTCAATAGAGCATTTTTAGGGGGTAAACCCAAACATCGAAGCCAACTATGATTTTATTGCTGAATATTGTCGAAAATGATCCCCTAATCGCCATACTTCGACCCACCTCGCTCACCCCCTTCGCTAACCCCCTTTTTTGAGGCCCCAAAATCAGTTTTTGGCTTCTATTTCATTTTCTATGCATTTTTATGAAAAAATACATCACACACATTTTACTCTACATCAAATTTCCTACAAAATGAACTATCAACCATTTCCGTAACGTGAGTAGGAGTAGAGCAGTAGTGTTCTGAAAAATGGGGGGTTTGAGGGTTGACTTGGAATTAAGCAATTAAATAATCGTAAATCAACGGAATCGGTTCTCTGCTGGCTTATGTTGAAATAGTAACAACCTATCTGCATATCCCACCTCCCCTCCCTTTGGTAAAAAGCCTCACCTCCATTCTATTACTCAGATAAGTAATTGAAATTACCGATTTTTTGAAAAAAAATTCGCCCTCGCTTTACTTGAGCAATAAAACTGATTTCTTTTACTTTAAAAAAAAAATCGTAAAAATTTCTTCAAAGTAGAAAATTTCCAAAAAATTATGCATTTCATTTAAAATTTGAATGGTTATGACTTATGACGATTATCCTTTCATCACCATTATTCCTACTTGTCACATTTTTGATTTTGTTCACTACTTAAGAACTTTTTTCAATTGAAAGGTCTAAAAATTTGAAAAAAATTTATACTAACAACTTGGAAAACATAAAAAATTAATTTTGGAAAAAGTTTTTATCCGTGGTCAGAGAACAAGATCATCCAAGGATTACGATTTTCAGTTTTTATACTCGGTATAAATCTTAATTTTATAAAATTGTTTTTTAAAAAAATATGCATAATTTACGATTCTTCTTCGTTCAAATCATTAAGAAAATCCAAAAAATTGATATGAATAATTTCACACCTGTTCAAAATCTTGATTTATTCATTTCAAAAAAAAAAGGTCTTACTCAATACAATAGAAATTCAGGCATACAAACGTCATACTTCTTAATTTTACAACTCTGTGAGGTACCTACCTTGAAAATTCATTTAAAATCGTTGATTTTTTTTTGAAACGTACAGATGCTTTTGACTTGACCATTATCATGTGAGAGAATAGAAAATCCCCCCCTCGAAGTTTCATAAATACCATGTGTAAAAAGGTTCGGAAAACTTGAAAAAATAGTCTGGAAAACTAGAAAAAGTCAGAGAAAAACATTTCTGAATTATTGTGGACACCCTGAATTTGAACTATACATTTCCCTTGTCCCTTGTCCCTCTTGATTTAATTTCTTTACCTACCTAAAATATTCGTCTCCTCGTGTCATGGCACCGCAAATATGAGGACAAAAATCGCATTAAAATCATTCTCTGCGAATATGCGAATGGACTCATGACCAAAAGATCCTATCAGCCTCAACCTCACGACCATTCTCGTTGAGCAACAACGGAACGGAATAAATTCTTTGCGCAATGGCAATTTAATCATTACACTGGATCTAATGACTATACGCATTTGTTGACATTGGTATGGTACAAGAACATGTAAAAATGTCTCATGTCTTGGTCTCGTATACTAATACTTTTCTTCTTGGGACACCATACAAATAAGCTGCGGCGCCACCTTAACCACTTTACATATTGTCGAGCCCATTTTCAAATTAAACCCGAACTGAACCTTCTTTGCAGAACTGGTTCTTTAATTACAATATGTGGTATACTCTTGTACTCTCGTGTAATTAATGAATTAATCTTTAATGACACATAAACGTATAGAAATCGACTCGATTGTACCAATTTGTCTGCTGATTGTTGGGTGAAAATGTTAAATATACGTAGGTGTTTATTCATCAGCATCTCGACAACACTGAAACTGCAGCACGTATTATTCGTCGGGTCTTTCGCGAGTACTTATAGTACATAACTACGCAATCGTTTTTCATTTATTACGATGAGAAAAAAAAGAGAACTCGATACCACGTGCTCGGGTGGGCCACACAGAAGAAACTACACAATACGTAGCTTTTCTCCTTCTAATATTTAAATGAAAACAAGGTCGTATAATAATTACGTCGTAATACGATAATCCGACTCGTGATGGTGTAAAATACCCTACTACAGTTAGATTTCCCTACGCACCAGATTTCGCTTTTTTTTTTTCAAGTGTCACTTATGGTCATCGCGAGTTTTAAAATTACCCAAGTTACAGTACCGTAAAACCGGATCGTTTGTAGGTAACCTTATAGCATGTTGATGAAATATTGCTGTATCTTTCTTTTTCCTTCGATGACAACCTGACCAATAGAACATTGACAGGGCTGAGGTTTCAAAGGAGGATGATAAGAGGCTAGCTCCTAAATAATTTTGCTACAAATGGGATTTCGATGAGCCAAGTCCAAATTTATTTCAAGTTCGATCTTTTGCAACTCTAAATTTTTTCAATTTCTTTAATCTCAATTTTTTTTCAAAGCTGTGTTCAATTTAAAACATTTTCCGTCATTAAAATTTTTTAATTTAGATTTTTTTAAATTTTCCAACTTAATTTTTAAAATTTTTTTAAATTTAATTTTTTATTACTTTTTAAACTTTCTTTCAATTAATTAATTTCAGTTGGAAGAAATTTTGAAAAACAAGAAGTTGAATTTTTTTTGAAAAATTCGAAGTTGAAAAAAGTTTAGAAAATTTTCAATGGAAAGGATTTTAGAGTTGAAAAAAATTGAACAAAAAGTTTGAAATTATTATTGAGAACTCTCCGGACAATTTTTGCGAAAATGGTCCGAAATTTGAAAGTGAATATACGGTTGAATTCGTTTTCACGAGTCTAGTTCAACCGTTGAGAATTTTCCAGAAATTCGGAAGTTTCCAGGAATTTTCGGGAATTCCTTCAGAAATTATTGAAAATTTTTGGAAATTTAGAATTGGGAATGTTCCCAGAAGTTGGAAATTCTTCAAAAATTAGGAATTTCCCGAGAATTTTTGGGAATTTCTCGGGCGATTTTCGCAAAAATAATCCGAAATTCAAACGTAAATATACGGTTGGATTCGTTTTCGCAAGTCGAGTCTAATCGTTGAAAATTTTCCCAGAAGTTAAGAATTCCCCTAAAATTTAAAATAAGGAAATTTTCTAGTAATTTTCCAGAAATTAGGAAGTTCTCAGGAATTTTCAGAAATTCCCTCAGAAATTATTGGAAATTTTCTGGATTTTATGGAAATTGGGAATTTTTCTGAAATTTTCGGGAATTTAAAATTCGGAATGTTACCAGAAGTTGGAAATTCTTCAGAAATTAGGAATTTCTCGGGCGATTTTCGCAAAAATAATCCAAAATTCAAACGTAAATATACGGTTGGATTCGTTTTCGCAAGTCGAGTCTAATCGTTTGAAATTTTCCCAGAAGTTGGGAATTCTACAGAAATGGAAAATTCACCGGAAATTGTAGGAATGTTCCAGATTCACCGCAAATTGGGAATTTTCCAGAATTTTTGAGAAATTGGAACAGTTTTTGAGTTGGGAGAAATGGAAAGCAAAGTTGAAGCATACGTTTCCAAACTGCACTGCAAGTCCATTTTCATGATTTTCGAGTTTGGAACGTCCTCTGTCATAGATTTTTCGCTCGAATACAACGCCTCGGTTTTTATGAAAATTGAATATTTCTCTTCCAAACAAGCTGCGTTTCCACACAGCACCAAAATCCAACGAAAAATTGATGACAAAATTTTTATACTTGGGGCAGTTTGGAAACGTACTCTCTCATTCCAAATCAGTGAAAAATCACTGATAAACAGTCAGAATTGCAGCACAGGAAAAATCAGTAAAATTCAGTGATTTTTCACTGTATATTTAACGAATTTCACAGATTTTTCAGCATATTTCATAAATATCACTGAGTTTTCAGTGAATTTTCACTGATTTCCAGTGATTTTCTTTCACTGACTTGCTTTCAGTGAAAAAATGTTCACTGATTTATTACTGTACTGCAATTCTGACTGTTTTTCAGTGATGTTTGATAAATTTCACTGATTCAGGAATCAGGGAGTATGCTTCAGTTGCAAAAATTATCAACACTTGGGTACCAAAATTATACTGGAAAATTTTTCAAAAATTTCAGTATTCTCAAAAATTTTTCAACTTTGGTTTAAAAAAAATACCCTAAATGTTTTTCAATGATTCTATGTTTCCTCAATTTTTTTCAACTTTCAATTTTTAAAAATTATTCTTCTATCTTAAGTTTTTAAACATTTTTTCTAATTCAATAATTGGAATAAATTTTAAATTATACTCGTAGGTATGGAGTTGAAAATATTAAAAAAAAATTAAAGTTGGAAAATTTTTGAGAACATTGAAGTTAAAAAAATTCAAGTTGGAAAAATGTCTAAATTGAATACAATTTCGAGAAAAAAATTAGAATTGAACAAATTTGAGCAAATTTAGAGCTGAAAAAATTTGAACTTTGAAATTATAGAATATCAATAAATTAGAGAAAATGTAAAATAATTTTACTGATGGAAAATTTTTTAAATTGGATACAGCTTTGAAAAAAATTAAAATTAAATGAAATTGAAAAGATTTAGGGTTGAAAAGATTTGAACTTGGAATAAATTTGGACTTGGATCGTCGAAATCCCATTTTTGGCAAACCATTTTAGCATCTAGTTGATAAGAGAAGCTCATTACGTCAAATTCTACGATAATAATAATTGACAGTAGAGTTTTCGTCGTTTAGCTAATTACAGCTCGAAAACGTTGGCTAATTGATTTTTAAAACGATGACCGAACCGAGATATCGTTTTGGGAATCATTAACGAGACCCATTCGAGGCATTACCACTGACACCTCCGTCATACTTTTACTTTCGCGTGGTTTTTCATGTTTAAATCGATAGATTATGAAATTAATCAAGACTAATGTGCGGTGTGAAAGTATCGAGTAATTTTTTTATCTTCGTATTTTTCCAAGACACGTGTACCCGATATCCGCACGTCCTTGTTCAGATGATTTTTGAAGAGGAAAAAAAGGTAAAAATTCAGCCGGCTTTATAGTCGGATGGCTGTGCGCTTATTTGGCTCGTGTACGAATACGAGAACCGATAATTAATTAATTCAAGCAGTAGGTCACCTAATTAACACGATCGTCGCGCCGATTCCATTGCAGCATGTTGCATTGTATCAAATGCGGCGCTATTGTACCTCAGTTGTACCCGTATACGCCTTTATTACCCGTACCTTTATTAATTTTTATTTTCCACCTTCGATTTTATTCAATTCATACGTGTACTCGTAGAGTTTGAATTATAAATTAACATATAATCTAGAAAAGGTGTCGAAGATTTATCCTCGCACATGTTTCCAATGTGTACGAACTATTTGTATAGGTATAATAAAGTAATGCATGTGTTTACCTACGTGATCCCAGTGGAAGTATATTTTATACAAAAAAATATATATCAACTAGAAAAACCTTCGAGTGTTTCTTTTCTGCCTAAGCAGATTGACAGGATATCAGATTCTTAGTGATGGTTCATATTTTTCAACCTGCTCCTCGTCGGCAAGTTATTTCTTATTCGTTTATATAAATGGGATTGTATATTGCGGTTGACGTTGTTGTATCAATTTATATTATACGTCTGTATAGACGACTATACGTTTTACAATTTAATTTCTTTAATGGAACCGACCTTAGGAGAAAGATTGTCGCACGTGAAACCACTAAAGATTGAAATTGTACCCGTTATAAGCTATTTTGTGGTCAATTTGAGGTGGTTTTTGTGGTATGTGCTCATGTATGCATTTGATTGGATCGAGTGTTTGTTGTGATGACTGACGAGTCGAAATATAAGAAGTTAGATTGAATTGCGAGAAGTTCCGGAAGAGTTGAGGTTTGGATTACTTTTATCGGTCGGGTTTTGTAGAATTTTTCTCGCAAAAATAAATTTTTGTAATTTTTTGAACGTGGTTGAGAGGTTGAAATGAATCGACCATTCGTGAAAACTACTGGAAATATTGTGAAAGTATGTTAAAATGTTGTAAAAATTGTTGAAATATTATGGAAATTGATTTAAAGGACATTAATATCATTATTAAATAATAAATTGCTGAAAAAAAAAACTCTTTGGAAAAGGGTATGGCGATGGCCGAATAAGGGGTGAATTTGACCCCCGGCGCTTTTGGGCTCCCAAACACCTGAAGCGGTGTATATTGATTAGAAATAATTTTTCATAAAATTTTTGACCCCAATTCCCTCCCTTTCGGAGCTATTCGTGGTCATTTTACTTAAAGGCCCGAAATTCACTTTTTTTTTGTCATGAAAAATCAGTGAAAAGAGTGAATTTTGAAACTTGAATCAAAATTATCGCGAAATGGGTGTTTATTGGGGTATTTTGACCTGCTGAACATGAATATGGAATTGATTTGGTCATTTCTTTCTGTATAAAACGCTCAAAATTTGAAAAATCTGCTAAAGTAGCATCATTTCTGTACGGCTTTTCGGGATTTTCGGCCCTTAGTTCGAAGAAATGGCCAAAACCAAATACACAGCAAAATTCTACATAAAAAAAAACGTGTTTTTTAGTAATTTTTCCAGGGTGGTCGCTCTTTACTTATGTGGTATTTTTTTCGATTGAAAACTTCAAGTGGTCGAAAAAAATTGAAGGAATGCACCAAAATTGTTGAAAAATTATCATAAATACGCCTTTACGAGGTGTAACTTTGTGCCAAAGAACAGAAAATTTCCTTCACTTCTGTTGAAATTTAAAATTCTTGAAAATGATGCAATAAAATGGCCATAGTTCCAATAGGGAAGGGGATTGGGGTCCAAAATTTTGTGAAAAATTATTTCTAGTCAATATACACCACTTGAAGAGTTTAGGACCCCAAAATCCCCTGGGGCCAAATTCATCCCTTATCCGGGCATTCCCTTTTATAATTTTTTGCATTAGGTATTTTAAACCATTTTCGCGATATCTTAATAGATTTATCGTTATTTTATTGCCAGTTTTTGAAATAATTTTCGGGGAAATTTGATTAGAAATTTTGCCAGAAATTCGAAAAAATTAATTTGAAAGCCATCTTGTTCCAAACGTCTCAATAAACGGTTTCAAAAATTAATTTCGATTCATTTTTTTTTCGAAATTTCCATACTTATGTGGTATTTTTTTCGATTGAAAACTTCAAGTGGTCGAAAAAAATTGAAGGAATGCACCAAAATTGTTGAAAAATTATCATAAATACGCCTTTACGAGGTGTAACTTTGTGCCAAAGAACAGAAAATTTCCTTCACTTCTGTTGAAATTTAAAATTCTTGAAAATGATGCAATAAAATGGCCATAGTTCCAATAGGGAAGGGGATTGGGGTCCAAAATTTTGTGAAAAATTATTTCTAGTCAATATACACCACTTGAAGAGTTTAGGACCCCAAAATCCCCTGGGGCCAAATTCATCCCTTATCCGGGCATTCCCTTTTATAATTTTTTGCATTAGGTATTTTAAACCATTTTCGCGATATCTTAATAGATTTATCGTTATTTTATTGCCAGTTTTTGAAATAATTTTCGGGGAAATTTGATTAGAAATTTTGCCAGAAATTCGAAAAAATTAATTTGAAAGCCATCTTGTTCCAAACGTCTCAATAAACGGTTTCAAAAATTAATTTCGATTCATTTTTTTTTCGAAATTTCCAAAATGTTGATGTTTGGAGCATTTTATGGGCTTTCTAATTATGTTTTCAGATTCTCCCCGAAATTTCGAATTGTATTAAACAAGAAAATTCCAAATTTTTATAGTTTTGAAATTCTTTTTGGAGAACTTGTGAACCCTGAACATGATAAAACCCTCAACAGTCGTTTCCAGTTCCTGTTAAAATTTTCAGTCAAAATGAAAAAAATGTTGATAATTTTTTTTACAGAGACTGGGACATTTTAAAGGCTATTGTTAAAGCTCTCGAAGACAAAATTGGCCTTTCAAATCAGTTTATCGGATTTTTCAACTTATTCTCTGTAATGATAATAGAAAAAAACCGAAATCATTATTTGCAGCTTATCCTCTCTTTCTTCATGAAATCACGTCACATTGTTTTGCCAATAGATTTTATTAAGGTTACTTTTTGAACAAATTTTTATAATTTTTGAATGGAACTTTCACGACGATTTGATAAATTTTATTTTAAAAAGATTAAAATCAGAGCCGCACTGAGCGTGGGGAAAGGGAGTAGCTTCTCCTTCTCCTCTTCCTCTTCCCCCTAATAACGACAAAATTATATTTTTCAGCCGACAAATTTTCAAATTTTATGCTCCTGTTTTAGAAAAAAATTTGATTTCGGTTGAAAAAATATTGAAAAAGTTCTACTCTAAGTCAGAGAAATCTGAAAAATTTAATTTCTATCAAGAATTTTTGGTTTTTTGACCCTCTCCGCGCCTTCCCTCCAATAAAACCTCTTACGCTCGTATCTGGGTAAGATTTTTAGAAATGTCATAAAAGTTCTTAAAAAATCATTACATATTTAAATTTGTGTAAAATCATTATTTAAAGGGTATAGCCGGATAAGGGGTGGTTTTGGCCCCAGGCCCGATTTTTGATCTAATGCCCCCAGATTGTGTACCTTGATGAAAAAAAATTCTGGAAAAAATTTTGGCCCCCCAACCCCCTCCCTTTCGGAGCTATGGCCATTTTATTGCATCATTTTCAATAATTTTTAATTCCGATGGAAGTGAATGAAATTTTCTGTTCTTTGGCACAAAGTTACATCTTGTAGAGGTCTATTCGCGATAATTTTTTCATTAATTTTGGTGCACTCCTTCATGAGGTTTTGGCTATTTGAAATTTTCAACTGTAAAAAAAGACCTAACAGCGAAGTTCGACTAATTTTTGAAAATATCCTAAAAACGTGTTTTTTGACGTAGATTCACGTCACGTACTCAGTTTTGGCGATTGAGGTGGCGCAAGGGCCAAAAATTGCAAAAAACCGTAAAAAATGTTGATTTTTGGCAGGTTTTTTGAAATTTTGAGCATTTTATACGGAAAGAAATGAGAAAATTAAAAAACCAATCCCGTATTCGTGTTCAGCAGGTCAAAATACCCCGATAAACACCCTTTTTGCGATCATTTTACTTTAAATCTCGAAATTTAGTTTTATTGTCTTGAAAAATCAGTGAAAAAAGTGAATTTCGACATTTAAAGTAAAATGATCGCGAAAAGGGTGTTTATCGGGGTATTTTGACCTGCTTAACACGAATCCGATGTTAGTTTTTTCATTTGACCATTTCTCTGCGTATAAAATGCTCAAGATTTGAAAAATCAGCCAAAATAACAATATTTCTGAAGGGTTTTTGTAATTTTTGGTCTTTCTTCCAAAGAAACGACCAAAACTCCTTCTACAAAATGTAACATTGTGCCAAAGAACAGAAAATTTCCTTCACTTCCGTTGAAATTGAAAATTCTTGGAAAATAAAATAGATTTTATGCACTTTCAGTCATTAATAAAGTTGATTTCTTGCAAAAAAAAAATAGGTATAATGTATCAAAATGTACAAATCATCCCTATAGCAATTCATAAATATGTACATTTCAGCAGTATTATCTATGCTTAAGAAAACGAATTTTTGAACGAAAATGGATATATGATTTTTCCAACACCTAAGTACACCACAAATCCACAAGCCATTGTAACATGCAGTTCACCAAGTTAAATGAAATCTACTCTACCTCCGATTTTTATCCCCCTCCCCTCCAAAAAAAGGTGTCCTTTGATATGAAAAAATTTTACCTCTACTCCCTCATTTGAAATTATGGCCATTTTACTGCATTATTTTCAAAAAAAACTTATTTCAACGGAAACATGTAATTAATGGAAGTGGATTTATAATTTTTTCATCAACTTTGGTGAGCTCTTTCGCGTTTTTACGAAAAAATGCCATATAAGCGAGCAACCACTACCCTAGAAAATTTTCTGAAAAATTATTTTTTGGTAGATTCATTTTTGGTTTTGCCGTTGTTTTTTTTTGGAAGAAAGACCAAAAATTACAAAACCCCTTCAGAAATATTGTAATTTTGGCTGATTTTTCAAATCTTGAACATTTTATACGCAGAGAAATGGTCAAATGAAAAAACTAACATCGGATTCGTGTTAAGCAGGTCAAAATACCCCGATAAACACCCTTTTCGCGATCATTTTACTTTAAATGTCGAAATTCACTTTTTTCACTGATTTTTCAAGACAATAAAACTAAATTTCGAGATTTAAAGTAAAATGATCGCAAAAAGGGTGTTTATCGGGGTATTTTGACCTGCTGAACACGAATACGGGATTGGTTTTTTAATTTTCTCATTTCTTTCCGTATAAAATGCTCAAAATTTCAAAAAACCTGCCAAAAATCAACATTTTTTACGGTTTTTTGCAATTTTTGGCCCTTGCGCCACCTCAATCGCCAAAACTGAGTACGTGACGTGAATCTACGTCAAAAAACACGTTTTTAGGATATTTTCAAAAATTAGTCGAACTTCGCTGTTAGGTCTTTTTTTACAGTTGAAAATTTCAAATAGCCAAAACCTCATGAAGGAGTGCACCAAAATTAATGAAAAAATTATCGCGAATAGACCTCTACAAGATGTAACTTTGTGCCAAAGAACAGAAAATTTCATTCACTTCCATCGGAATTAAAAATTATTGAAAATGATGCAATAAAATGGCCATAGCTCCGAAAGGGAGGGGGTTGGGGGGCCAAAATTTTTTCCAGAATTTTTTTTCATCAAGGTACACAATCTGGGGGCATTAGATCAAAAATCGGGCCTGGGGCCAAAACCACCCCTTATCCGGCTATACTTACCCTTTGTGTAAAATAATAATTTAAATTGTAGTAAACAATTTTGAATATTAACGAAAAGGCTGTTCTGGAAATTGGTAACTTTGTGTTAATTTTGAAAATATTGCAAAAATTGGTTAGATTATACCAGTAGTATTAGAGTTTGTTTGATATTTTGAGGATATTTCAATCTTTACTGCGTTATTTTCAACAATTTTATCAATTTTTCCTTGAATCTTAAACAATTTTTAAAAATTTCGAAGTTGTTTTTTACATTATTTTTTCAATCATTCTCGTTCAAATTTTTGCTAGGTATTTCAATTATTCTCATTCCAATTTTTGCCATTATTCTTGCATTTTTGTCAATTTTTACCTTATTTTTAAACAAATTTAGTTTTTATGTTATTTTCAGAAAATTTTTAGTAATTTTATTATTTTTATCGTCTTTAGACAAATTTTATTACATGTGAAACAACTTAATTTTTAGTACTCGACTTTTCGAAAAAATTTGTACAACATTTTGAAAGATTTTACCAAATTTTTAACAAATTTTATGGCATTTCAAACAATTTTTGAGCAAGTTTCTTGTTTTGACATAAATGTAAGAGTATCATTTTGAACAATTTTGTGATGTTAGGTATTTGAATTTCATTGTATAGAAAATATTTTTCATTTTAAGACATTTTGAACAATTTTTTTGGCGTTTCTCTCTCAATTTTTACCATTTTGAAAGTTTTTTCGTGGTGATCTTTTTGTCAAATTTGCTTTCTTCTTGTATCTGATGAAGATTTATGTAAAATATCCAAAAAAATTCATGAATAGCTATAAAGTTGTAAAGTTCATGAAATTTCACCTATTACCCCCCCCCCCCCCCCCCCCCCCCCCCCCCCTCCAAATTAAACTATAGAGAATATATCATCCTCCGGTACATTTAATGGCTAAAAAATTAATAAAAATGACAAAGAAAAAAAATGGATGGGAATGGAGAATCATATATTTTTTAAAAATAATTTAGATTGCATTTGTTTTTCAGTTTCTATAACTCAACTATACTCTATTCCATTGAAAAATAGCTTGACGCCATCAAGAAATTTTAAAAATTTTACGACTTATACAAACGCACACAGTTTACTCGTACTTTCAAACAAAAAGAACCAAGAATTTTTCAGATGACGTCAGACTATCTCTAAATGGAACAGACTATGTATAGAAATTTATATTCTACGTCTGAATTCTTTTTTCGTACTTTTTCCAAGTTAATTTTTTAAAATGTAATTAAAGTCTACCTTCACGAAATTACCCGAGAGAGGTAGAAAAGTAAGCAATGACGAAAATCTTGAACTAAACTAAAAACGCCTCATTTTCGCAATATTTGCTAAAAATTCATTTCTCCAATTCGTTGCTGAATTTCATAACCTGAAATCATTTTTTTCACTTTTTTAGCATTAGCTTTTTCTCATCTCCTTTTTAATGTTTTTTTTTATTGCTTCGGTATCCTTGAAATTAAGCAAAATTTCACCGAAATTATTAAAAACGTAATCCAGGCGGAAAAATGAAAATTAACAGCAGAAAACCCTTTTAATTTTTCATCTCGTTCGGGTAATTTTCCCATTACCTGAACTCCTCCATTTATTAGTGATTCTATCCTCGAAGGTCTGAAATTCCATTACGTTGAAAAAATACCCTTCAAATATGTAGCACACTTACCTAATACACTCTTATACCTATGTATACGATAAATTGGCCACGAAAAGATCGATACAAAGGAAACGAATGTATTTAAAAATTCAACTCAAATTACATCACACATACGGGTTCAGTTCACTTGCCCATGCCTAGGTTTACCATTACCCATTAAGATACCGCAGAGGTAATTTTTACGTTTTTTTGTCGCCACATGTGTCACGTCATTACACACACATGCTCAACTACACATTAGATACGTAATAATGAACAAAAACACGCAAAATGTTGTCCAATTAAGACGAAAAAAAGGTACGACTGTGTCGATTTACCGTTAATTATGTCATAGCGAGTTTATGACTCGAGAAGGATTATTATTTACGAAAAAAAAATTTATTTATACGCTTAAGCGAGTATGTTTGGGATTCGATTCGATTCGTTAATCGGATATGTTTATTTTGCAGGTGAAATTAGAGCATGTGCTCGGCTTGACTGTGACTAGCAATGCTGCCTTAGACTGTGATAGTAAGACTGGAATTATAGCGTATCCCGCTGGGTAAGTTCGTATTGTAATTACGTATTACTAACTTGTTATTGTTTTACAATAAGCACATACCTGGCGAGAAGCCGCATAAGAGGAATTTTTTTTCCTTTCAAAATATGCGACTGAAACCTGAACCAGGAATTTTTCACGCTGCGGGAATTTTTTAATAAGATAAATAAGGGTTCAGACGGGGTGTATTTTTAAGCTCGTTAAGAGCGTCGTGGCGCCTGAACGATGGAAATGTGGAATATCTTCGAGATACTTTGAAATTCCTACGCGAGCTGGGCGATAATACAGTAATTTTTTCATTTTAGGATTTTTATGTACCGACGACTTGCGGTGGCACGATTTCGAAATTACCTACGTACGCGTATAATCAGGGTAACGCATGCGTATACGTGTGTGTAACTTACGACTCGTGTTATTTACTAATTTGTGTGTACTAATTAACGCGTGTAAGCCTATAAAATAACATTGTAAATGTATTTCCTCGGATCCTGGATTTGCAATAAATTGTGGCTATCTTTGTTGGAAATTTTCATCGTGACCTTGGTCGAATCGATGCGAAAATCATTGGTATGGAAAAAAAATTGCGAATCGAACGATAATTTTCCGCCTATCATGTTAATATTTTTCACCGAAACGGTGACTCTTTGTTGGCAAACAAGAAATACCCGTACGTTGTGGGTAGCTGGGTACTGGGTAGTTGCATTATTATGCAGGAAAAATAAGTCATTGGTCGCGAAAATTATTCAATCGAGGCAAGCCGCCGTACGATTGTCGGAATGGTTGTGAGAGTCTGTAATTTTGGTCTCGCTACGATTCTTATCGTGGTATGATAATTTTTTAATAAATGGCTCCGAAACCGAAACCGAAATTAGGTTGAGGTGTGAGATAATTTGACGGATTCGTGGAATGGACGAATGCTTCGGTGGTACGAGCTGTCCGAGTGGTTTAGGTGTGTTGAAAGATCGGATGGAGTGGTTTGGCTTCGGTGTGAAAATTTCGGTGGGTTTTGTTTTGAATGCGGTATTACTTTTGGGGCGCTGTTTTGGATTTTTTTTAATGTTTGAGTTTTGGTAGGACAGAGCTGAATTGAGGTGAGAGGTAGGTTAACTCTTTGCCAAAAATGTCAGGATTGCATTTTTAGTGGAAAAATTTGCGAAGGTACCTTTTTTTGAGAAATTCTCGATTAATAAAATTGCATGTGAAGTGGAAAAATTTGAAAAATTTTCAAAAAAGTTGGAATATTGCCTTATTGTATCCCCCCTCCCGTTGCCCTACAAAACATATCAACGTTGGGTTGCCTTTGAGTTTAGATCAGAATACAGGGTGTCCATTTTCTGGGGGTATTGGGGAGCTCCTTAAACGTTTTTTTTTCTAAAATACATTCAATTCAATTCAATTCAAAAAACCTGGGAACCGGGAAAAGTCAGGGAATTTTGAAATTTTTTCTAAAATTTTTTGAAAATCCAAAAAAAGGATACTTTAATTATTTAAAAAAGTGTTTCTTTGCTTATTTTATTTAAAATTTTTCAAAAAATTTCGCCTCGCTCTGCTCGGGCCAAATTATTACATCTTTTATCTAATTTTTTTATTCGTCATTTTTTGTTGACCGTAATGTTCAATAAAATTGATATTTAAATGCATGCCTCTATCTATAGCCTAGGAATTATAGCAAAATTTTTACGCGAACCTCGGAATCGTTGGGGGAAAGCTGAATTTTACATTATTTGTACATAACAGCCTACCAAACATACTCCTAAAAGTTGCACCCCCCAACTCGCCGGCTACCCCCGCAAGAGGTCAATAACCTTTGCGAATATACGTTTTTTGACTGTAGCGCTGAAAGGAAGGGTCGGAGGGGAAAAAGTGGTGAAATAAAAAATGTTCTACGTGAAATTTCCTACAAACTTTACCGGTTCAGTTGTTCTCAAAATTGCAACATTCGACTTACAGTGGGGGTTAAACTTTTTCAACTTGGAAAAAAAATGTTGAAAAAATTAATTTTTTTTTTGTAATTTGAAGTTAGGAGGGGCTCAAAAATATATTGTCAAAAGTTGCATCCGGCAACTTGTGAGCCACCCCCGTATGAGGTCAATAACCCCTGCGGATTACGTTTTTTGACTGTAGCGCCAAAAGGAAGGGTCGGAAAGGGAAAAGTGGTGAAATAAAAAATGTTGTACGTGAAATTTCCTGCAAACTTGACCGGTTCAGTTGTTCTCAAAATTGCGACATTCGACTTACAATGGGGGTTAAACTTTTTCAACTTTGAAAAAATTTGAAAAAATTGATAATTTTCCGTGTAATTTTAAATTAGAATGGGCTCAAAAATATACTGTCAAAAGTTGCACCCGGCAATTACACGAGAAATTATCTATTTTTTCAAGTTTTTTCAAAGTTGAAAAAGTTAAACCCCCACTGTAAGTGTAATGTCGCAATTTTGAGAACAACTGAATTGGTCAAGTTTGTAGGAAATTTTACGTAGAAAAATTTTTATTTCACCATTTTTCCCTCTCTGACCCTTCCATTTGGCGCTACAGTCAAAAAACGTATATCCTCAAAGGTTATTGACCTCATACGGGGGAGGTTCGTAAGTTGCGGGGTGCAACTTTTGACAGTATATTTTTGAGCCCATTCTTATTTAAAATTACACGGAAAATTATCAATTTTTTCAAATTTTTTCAAAGTTGAAAAAGTTTAACCCCCATTGTAAGTCGAATGTCGCAATTTTGAGAACAACTGAACCGGTCAAGTTTGTAGGAAATTTCACGTACAACATTTTTTATTTCACCACTTTTCCCTTTCTGACCCTTCCTTTTGGCGCTACAGTCAAAAAACGTAATCCGCAGGGGTTATTGACCTCATACGGGGGTGGCTCACAAGTTGCCGGATGCAACTTTTGACAATATATTTTTGAGCCCCTCCTAACTTCAAATTACAAAAAAAAAATTAATTTTTTCAACATTTTTTTTCCAAGTTGAAAAAGTTTAACCCCCACTGTAAGTCGAATGTTGCAATTTTGAGAACAACTGAACCGGTAAAGTTTGTAGGAAATTTCACGTAGAACATTTTTTATTTCACCACTTTTTCCCTTCCGACCCTTCCTTTCAGCGCTACAGTCAAAAAACGTATATTCGCAAAGGTTATTGACCTCTTGCGGGGGTAGCCGGCGAGTTGGGGGGTGCAACTTTTAGGAGTATGTTTGGTAGGCTGTTATGTACAAATAATGTAAAATTCAGCTTTCCCCCCAACGATTCCGAGGTTCGCGTAAAAATTTTGCTATAATTCCTGGGCTACTATTAAATTATGAATTATTCAAAAAAAAATTCCCTCGCAACGCTCGGGGTAATTTCCACAACTTACTTTTTAATAAGCTGTGAGATGCCCTTGACCACGATGTTGATTAAAAAAATGGAGGGAATGGAACAGCATTGAAATTATTGGTTATGTTTTGGAAAATCCGAATGAGGAAAAAGTGGTCAATTTTCATCTTTTGAAGATTTTTTTCGCAAAAATTTTCACTCTCACTTCGCTCAGAGTCAACGCGATTCTAAGTGGATTTAAGTATAAATTTGAGGCATATATTTTTAATTTTTGGAAAAGGGAAGGGGTAGGCAATAAAATGTGGAGAAATCTTTGAATTTTCAGCCCGGAAAATCCGAATTTTCGTTCGTTTGATTTGGTAGACACCCTGGCATAATTTGTTTCATGTTTCAAAACTTTATAATTTTTTTTGAATGGTTAGTTTTTCTTTTTTATTTGATTTTTTTGCAATAAATTCAAATTTTTAAATTTTTTTGGTGAGGGGGAGTTGAGTGGGTTCAAAAAGTTTTAGAATTGAATTTAAATCTTTTTTTGGCCCGAAGAAGAACATTTAAAAATCTTGTAAAAAGTACCTAGTGATTTTGAAAAAAAAATTGTTGACTCCACGTATGTGAAAAATTGGTGTGAAAACCCTGGAAAGTCAGGGAAAATCATTTCTGAAATTTGGTGGACAACTTGGAATAACAAATTTTGAGAGATAAGAAATAAATTTATAAAGTTGTTGAAAAATTCACAAATTTTGATGAAGTAAAGTATATTACATATTATTTATTTTGAAATTTTGACACTAGGTTTCATCAAAGATATTTTTTGAAGAGGTTTTCATTTTCAAAATAATATAATAATTCAAAGAAACGATATTTTATAAACTTGATAATTATACTTATTTTTATAATTGAAAATTTTCTGTTCGAGAACAACAACCTTTAAATTGGAAAAATTGGGAATCTTCATTCAATTCATGGAACTACGAAATGAAAAATTACTTACTCAGAGCCCACAATTTTGGAAATTTCGAAAGAATGAAATTTTTGGGTGGTTTTGGGACACTAAAGAGTGTGATACGGATTTCCAATCATTTTTTTAAATTTTCTGCAAAATTTCAGATTCAAACTAGAATTGATTTTTTTTAAAAAGTGAAATTTCCAAATTTTTGGGACACTTCAAGGAAAGATAAATGATCTTCAAATCAATTTTTTTCAATTCCTGGTGAAATTTTCGGTTACAATCGGTGATAAAACAAATTTAGAAGGCATCATAGGAGTTATTTTTAAAACTTTTGGTATTCAGATGTGGCCTCCAAACTACCTCTTTCACTCCACAATACTTTTTAGGAACTTTGAGCTATCGGATCGTCAGTTCTTATAATTAAACGATTGTGAATTTTCAAAATTTAATTGTTTCTTGCAATTTTGAAAAAAAATACAAATTTTTAGTCTCTGAATTCTTTGAAATTTTTTACCTTAGAAATTTTCACCTATTAAATCGTGCTACCAAAAAATCATGTAAATATATCGCTTCAAGTGAATATTGAAGCAGTTATCAAAATAATTTAATGATACCTTAATTCTTTTGATCAGTTTGAATTATTCTTCAATTCTTGATCTTCATTCATGGTCAAATACTGAAAGTACATATCTGCCTATGATTTAACCGATAGTAGAATTTCGGAAAAAAACGTGTTCAAAAAATTTCATCGCTAAAATTTTACCGGGTCAAATTGATTTTTCGATTTCTGGTGAATTTTTGAAAAGGGCATCGCAGGATAAGTATGGTGTTTTGACCCCCGAAAAGGATTTTTATGAGACCTACCCCAAAAGTTGAGTCATGGCGAGAAAAAATTCCGACAAAAATTTTGGCCCCCAGAGAAATTATTTTCGGGAGGTGGGGTCAAAATGTGGTTTTTAAACTCGTTCGGGCTCTGCACGACGGGTGGTCAGTTTTTATTTTTTTGGCAATGTTGCACCAACTCAAACTCATTAAAACTTACCTATGTGGTATAATCAACACTAAATAACACATTTTCTAAAAAAAAATGGCAACTGTACCTCTGAAACTTCTTTCCAAAATGACCGCTCAAAGTTTTTAAAACGCCATAACTCGACAAAAAATGGGTCAAAAATTTTGAAAAAAAATTGTTTAGAATTCCTCTGACCTAGATTCAATTAAAAAAACACGAAATTTTTATTTACATTTTTGGCGAAAAACGAAAAAATAAAGTTTAAAAAACACATTTCGGCCCCTCCCCCCAAAAATACTTGCCTGGGGGTCCAAAATTTTTGTCAGAATTTTTTCTCATCATGACTCAACTTCTGGGGTAGGATTCATCAAAATCCATTTCGGGGGCCAAAACGCCATACCTACCTACTTATCCTGCCATACCGGTTGTAAGTGTTTCTAAAAAAAAAATGAATTTCATTAAAAAAATTGATAAAATAAGCAAGTTTCTACACAATATTGATCTTCCAAAACAGAATTTCACGATTTCTAGTCATTCTGAGCTCTCTAGCAATATTCAGATTTTTCCAAAATTTTTGAATTTTTCCAGCGAATGTGGAAGTCAATTTGAGCAGCTAAAAGTCGAATTTCGGTTTTCTTTCGAGTAGGTTAATAAAAAAAATTCACATTTTTTGTTTTAGACCTCCGTTCAGCTCTCCCAACCGCCTAAAAACACAAAATTATAAAAATTGTCAAATCAATTATGAAAGGGGAAGGGAGAGGAAAAATACCTAATCATTTTACGATACCTGGTCATTCCGAAATCTCAAGCGCGGTATTGCTTTTCCTCAGTATTTTTAAATTTCTCCATCATACACAAAATTGAACTTGGGCAGCAAAAAATTCATTTCTAGCCTTCTTTTGAGTAATTTCATTAGAAAATTACTTTTTTCGTGATTTCCATGCATCTATCTCACAATCCAGGAGAAAATCGAAATCTTGCTGGTGGCTCCAAAAAGCCTGAGATGATTTGGTTCTCAAAAGAGTCATATTCTATTTTTAAAAATTCTGAAAAAATCGTAAAACCCAATTGAGCAGTTGAAATTTTGATTATGGGAACGTATGTACATATAATCCTCCTTCTGAAAATTGCCCTCTTGTTTTAATTAGAGACAGACATCTGGAATGGTTCCCTCGTGAAATAATGAAAAGTGAAATATGAAGACTTCATTTTCTCCCAATAAAATTGTAATCACGAGAAAATCTTTTAGACGAAAATGAAAGTCGTCGAGTAAAGTAAAAAGAGCAGTTTCAAAATTGCTGTTTTTTTCTGCGTCTGGGTAATAAAAACTTCTACCAGATAATATCGACATCGTTTTTCTTCATTTTTTCGTAGCTAAATGAATGAAAAAGAAATCTGTACGATAAATGACTCATTTCTTGTCTGTTCGAATTCGGCGAAGTTTAAATTTTCTTTAATATTTGAAAAAATCGAGTTTCGTCCAAAGTACGGTTAAATTTTTTTTTATGGAGAATTTAAACAATCGAAGTAAAGCAATAAATTAAAAAAAAATGTCAACAGATTTGGCTCTCTGCCTTTACTTGATTTTAATAAAAGGTCTTTTCACACCATCTCCTTTCTCCCATAAAATCGCCTGAATCTGACTCAGAAAAAATTTATTTTCAATTTTTATAACCCCTGTAATTTTTTTAAAATCATAAATTGGTACATTTTAGAGAATGCCTTTTTTATAAAAATTTATCTGCGCAAAAACACGCGTGTATCTGCTGCGTCGTAAATTCCTTTTCAAACGCACGTGCATGTACAACAAATTGCCTAGAAATTGTGCAAGACGTCCATTAAACAATTTTATTTCGACTTTTTTTTTTTTGCAAATAAACGAACAAAAAGGTTTATTGCCATTGCAGTACACACGTTGCTTTTCAGACCGCCTTATTAAAATAACAATTTTTTTTTGTAAATTCCATTTTTATGGTTTTACCGTGTCATTAATTTCATTGTATAGGTCTGCGTAACGACCTACCGGTATATGTTTATTTTTATATTATTTTCCCTTACGTAGTGGCCTTAAGTGTGAATGCTTGTCGAGTGAAAGTACGCCAAAATTTAACCTTCTAACCCGCCGCTGCCGCGTTTTATGCTATATTTTTCTCCATAACCTAGTAAATGCGTTGTACTATAGAAAAAAATGATACGAGTTACGAGTACATCGTCGAATATGTATCCTCTGTAGAGCCAGGGCAAGCATGGGCAGAGCCATTTGGCATGAAATGTCTATTACATTGTTGCGATAATTAAGAGTCTAGTTTTATGGCCGATCGTGAGCAGAGGTGCTCGAGATTATGACGGATGTTTATAATCGTTATAGGTCACTTACCTTAAACACGATGTACTCGTAGATGTACAAGAAAGGAAATGGAATGGAATGTCGCCTATATGTTACATAAATAATAAGATTAAGTACATATTACACTTGTACTTGACGTTGTTGATGGTCTGATGGTTCGGTTTGTAATGTTTCAGATGTACCATAGTATTTTTAAGCCCATATCGCGAGAAGCAGTCTCACCTATTGAATGATTCTCGTAAATCGGTCACGTGTCTGACGTACTCTCCCGATGGCCGGTATTTGGCCACAGGCGAATATGGACACCAGCCCAGTATCAGAATTTGGGATCTGTCCGATAACACCAAATGTTGCGAGTTCTCTGATCATAAATGCGGTATTAATTGTTTGGTGAGTTGGTATGGTCGCGTGCGAGCCATAATTATCATAATTTTAATTAATTAGCTTGAAAGCTCGTCTGGTATGCTCGTTTGGAGAAAATAAAAGGAGTCGAGTTGAAAAAAATGACCCCTTTGAGGCCACGTGCAATGGCAAGGTGTCTTGACAGTTCTGCAAGTCCTGGTTTTTGCTTGTGTTTCCTGATGTCCTGCTTTTGTCCTTTTTTTTGACAGAAATGTCAAAATGTCCTGATTTTTTTTTTCAATCAAATTTTTTAATTTTTAATTTATTGTCCTCCCGTTTTAAAATTTTAGAATTGATTGTTTCATTTGAAATTTTTTTAGTCAATTTTTTTAGTCGATAAAACAAATTGTGTAAAAACATGGTGTCTACTGGAAAGAAAAACAAAAAAAAACAGAAAATCGCACGAATCATGATGTGCAGAAATGATTTAAACCACGAATCACGAATTATTCACAATTGTAATTTTCATTTCTTTGATCAATAAAACAATCAAAAGCTTGCAACACAATTTATTGTAAAATTCGAATTCAAATTTTCAAATTGAATAAAAAAAGAAAATAAGAAATTTTTGGGGAAATTTTCTGCTTTTGGTACACTACAACTTGTCTTAACAGGTCAAGCTGTCCTGATAAGTCAAGCTTTTTTCAAAAAGGTCATGCCGATCCTGAAAAATCAAGTTTTTTGACCAATTTACCCTGATTTACACAAAAAGTCAAGCTTTTTTCAAAAATCCCCAAAAAAATTCCATTTACCCTTAAAAAATTGAAAAAATTGTTCATTTTATTTTTCATTTTTTGGTCCGGCATTTATGCTATCACGGTATCAGCTACAAGCTCACAAATGTATACATTTTTTTGGGAGGGGTTGCTCGGAAAAGTCATGCAAATGGTCAAAGTAATTCAAGCTTTTTACTCAACAAATTTTATTAGACACCCTGCACCATTCTTGTTTGAATCGAAACACTTCGAATCAAGTGCAAAGTAATTCGAATCACAAATTAAGAATCGCGATTACATCTCACTAAATGATTCGAATCAATACAAGATCTTCAAATAAAAAAAAAAAGATTCGAGTCATGCCCATTCTTGGTAGCAAGGAAACCTAAAAATAATCAGATTTTTAGTAATCTTAATATAAAAACCAAGAATTCCTCACAATTTCGTCTTGAATTTTTTGTTCGAAGGATTGCCTTTAAAATGTGTTTTCAACTTTAGTTTTTCATAAAAATTTTCGTCATCGTTTTGCTATTGCAGGACTTTCATCTTTTTCCTTGAAAAATTATCATTCGACTTTTTCACTCAAAATCTCGATTTTTTTTTAAATCTGGAATTGCCACCATAGTTGCCTTTATGTTTGGCTCCCTTCTTTAGAAAATCATGACTTCATTACTACACCTTTGTCAGTAGGCTTCACTCGTATATAGGTAACTGTCATGATTGGGTGAGGCCAAATTCTTCAATTTTGTTGAAAATTGATAAATTTTGCGCTTACCTAATATTTTCCAGGTTATTTTCGGGTAATAAAATATTCTTGCTTAGCTATTTGTTGTATGTGCTTATTAGTTATTTCGATTTTCAAGCAATTTTCCTTCTGACGCGAGGTTTCGAATTTCGATGAATTTATATGGTAAAAAAGTCATGAAATTCATCCAAAATGTCTAAAAGTATTTTGTGTTGAAAATTTTCATTTTTTGAAAAGTGATTTGGAAAGAATAACTCTGCTTCTCTAAAAAAGTTTATTTGCAAAGCTTCATTAGTTTTGGAGAAGCAGAGTTATTCTTTCCACATAATTTCTCACACTTCTCGTTACTGGTACACTGTTTATTTTAATTTTTGAAACTTTTATCCTTTCTTCATTCCTCGTGAATAATTTTTACCAAAAAATTTAGTGATTTTTATATTATATTTTTTGTCTCAAATATTGGTAAAAAATCCATGAAATTTATTCCAAAAATATTTTTTTGGTATTTGAAACTTATATTTTCTAAAAAAATTTTCCTGATTTCACCGGGGGCAAATTTATGGACGAATTGAAAACGGCCTTTTGCGGAGGAGAGAAGGAGAATATATTTTTCTAACCCACAAGGGAAAAGTTCTGCAAAATTTTTTTGAAAGGGTCTACTGAAATCCTGTTTGTTGATTTCGAAAATTTGTTAGGCACCTTGAATGTTTTTATTTTTCTTGTCAATTCGTATTATTTTTTACTTGCTGAGTAATATCTCATCTCTCTCATTTTTGAATCAGTGAAATTTATCAAAAAACACTGAAAAACAGTTAGAATTGCAGCACATTCACAGAAAATCACTGGAAATAAGTGAAAATTCACTAAAAACTCGGTGATATTTATGAAATTTACTGAAAAATCTGTGAATTTCTTAGAATAATCAGTGAAAAATCAGTGAATTTCACTGATTTTTCCTGTACTGCCATTCTGACTGTTCATCAATGACTTTTCAATGATTCGGAATGGGAGAGATGAGAATAAAATTGTCAAAAAAAGTGCTTGAAATTCCCTATAAAACGAGTATAGTAAGGGAGGGGATCTTTTTTGAGTGCTCTCTCATTCATAAATCAGTGAAAATTATCGAAAATTCCTGGAAAACAGTCGGAATTGCAGCACAATGATGAATCAGTGAAAACAATTTCACTGAAAACAAACAGTAAAATAATTTACTGGAAAATTTTTGAAAATTCACTGAAAAGTTCATAAAATCATTGAAATTTGCTGAAAATTTGGCGAATTTCTTCAAAAAATCAACGAAAATCCACTAAAAATTAAAAAATTTTGCTGATTTTCCCTGTGCTGCAATTCTGACTATTTATCAGTGACTTTTCATTGATTCAAAATAAATACGTAGTATGAGAATGGCAAGAAAAATTCAGAAAATAGCAAGAATTTTTATTTCTCAGATCCAGTAGACTCCATGAAAAAATTAATTTTCTGTCCTCCTCCTTCACCCCTCCCCCTCCTCCAAAAAAATTATTGTGAATGTTCAAAAAATGTCCTGCTAAAGTCCTGCTTTTTCATTATGAAATTTTGTTAGGACACCTTGATACGATAAATTTGAAATTACCGATGTTTGTATTTCGGTGCGTGGGCGAGTTGGAATTCATTCATATTTCATATGTAGATCCATGTTCTTAGTATTTCGACTCTCGATGTCTTGTTCACCTTCAAGGTCATGGGTGTGATTCGCAGAAAAATTGCATACGTCCGTGTACCCAGTCTCAGACACATTGAATGAATTTCGTTTTAATATAATTTTCCCGCAGGTCGTACCTAAAAATTAGATTGACTGGTACGTATCTAAGACGGAGGCTTCTATTAATTTGTCATTTTATTATTCGCGTGTTATCGTATACATCATAAATACATAGATTTTAATACCCCTGCAAGGTCGTACCACAAACAATGATAAAGGAGTGTCTGACGAGCTGTACGAGTTTTCTCATGTATGTAGATGTAGACTGCGACCGCGTTGCATATTGCGGGCGTACGATGTAATTTCAATATAAACAATTACCGGAAAAGTTTATGTAATTATGATTCATTGGCCGTTTCAAAACACATAAAAATTTATCGACTGGAAAAAAATAGACCAAGTTGGTGATTTAAAAGAAAGTACCGTCGCGGACTGTCGTCCGTGTCGTCCGTTGTAGTTGTAATTTGTACGGAGAATTCCATGAAAAGTAAATCCTCCTGTTGATCAATGTTGTGGGTGTTGAGAATGGCTTGTGTGGAAATTTTCTAGTGATGAAATATGTCCGAGTATGATTAGGTATTGGTTCTCGTTCTAAGTAATGAAGTAATCATATTGGTGTAGGATTGATTTTGATGTTTTTTTTACGTACATACCTAATTGATTGTGTAAAAATTGTTCAAATTGGGCTAAAAATTGCGTTCATTAATTTTTTCAAGTGTTCAGAATTTCACAAAAACGTAAAAGGAAAAATTGAAAAATTTTATGAAAATTGGGCCAAATGTGTCATAAAATTCCTAAAACATTACAAAATTAGTTCAAAAATGGTTCAAATCAAAATTCTATAAAAGTTGCCAAAATTATCATGAAACTTTTTTCAATTCATAATAAAACCAAGCATTGAACACAGAGGGGAAAGACAGAGATATAGGGAATCTCCCCCCAAAAGGTCAAAATTTTCTTATTTAAACTGGCCTTTTTTGCTTTTTAAATGTATGTTTTCAAAAAAAAATTCGCCATTATATAGTTCGTTTGATCAATAATTTTGTAAAAATCGAATCATCTTTGATTTTTTATCTCAAAATTCTCGTTTTTTTTTTATATCAGCATCTAAAATAAGATAAAAGTTTCAGAATTGAAAATTATTTGATGAAAAAAAATATATTTTGGCTTCACCCCTACCCTTGAAGGTCAATTTTTAGATTCGAGGCCTAAAAAGCTTCAGAAAATGAGTCAAAAAGTCATAGATTCAGATACTTTACTCGATAAACTTTGAAATTTTTCAAGATGAGCTTTTTTGTATTTAGTCGAAATAATTCCTAAAATGAATTTAGAGTATCAAAAAACGGGGAATTGATCGATTTTCATGTTTGGTGCCTATACCTTCCACTCCCGAGAGCCAACTTTCGGGGTTTAAAAATCTGGATTGGAATCATTTTAAATTTTTTTAAAAATAATTTATGAAGATTTTTTTCTTTACTTACATTTTGTGGTTTGCATTTTACTAGGGCTCCCTTCCCCTTCCTGCAGAGAAAATTTTAAAAACTCTTGAATTTCGGGCACACACCATAAATATGGCTCACTCTGTATGTTCAAAAATCGGAAAAGTTGCTAAAAGACTGAAAATACGTTTGAATTTAGGTAATGCCATGCCAATTTTTTTTAATTTATAAAATTTCATATGAAACATTACAAAATTTGCTGAAATGTCCTGGAAATAATTTCTTAAAATTTTCAGTTTGTTAAAACAACGTCCTCAACATGAAAATTTTGAGGTTTTTCGTTTATATCTTTATTTTGAAATGAAAGATCGTTCAAAATGTTATAAATTTTATTCACATACATTTTACAAAAGTTGTTCAGAAATTGGTGAAATTTGTTCTCATAAAATACTTACTAAAAAAAACCAATGTCAAAAACTCCTCAATATATTACAAATATTGTTAAAAATTTGATAAAATCTGATTAACTTTAATAAAACTCACTGAAATATTTTGTGAATGGAAATTTGTTCAATTATGCGTCGTCCAAACATCGATGCAAAAGTTCTTTTGAAGTTTCAAATTGTTAAAAATCTTATAAAATCGTATTTATTTTTTTTTTGAAAGTGTCAAACAATCGTTTATTTGAATTCAAACACGTTTCAACATTTTTCAGCATTATTTCAATATTGATGGTTTTTTGTAATTTTTAAGCGAAATTTTATGATTTCGATACACTATTTTTATGAATTTTCAAAAAGTTTTTTCAATTTTTGTTATGATATGGGTGTATCTGTCCATGTTTTGATGATTTTTGCAGTTTTACATACTTTTATGATTGAAATAATGGATTTTTCTCCAACCAAATTCCATGATACTTCAGCGATCTAAGGAGTTCAATAAAATCCACCGTTCGATTATTCGATTAATTTTTTTACTGTTAGATTCATTTTAATTTTGGAATTCGAAAAAATGACTTTGGAAAGATAGATAAGGTCGGAAGGGGCGTTCGTGTAATGTGTTTCCACATATTTTCATCGTTTCATTTTCAATAATCATTTCCAAAAAACATATTAATCAAGCGATGAAGTATTAGGAAATCGTTAAGTAACACGAGTGCAGAGCTTTGAAATATGTAATTTAAAAAAATTACGAGCAGAAGAAATAGGATGGGTTGTTTTATTCAATTATGGAGTTCAAAGCGATTATATTACATTTGTGTATACAACCTCTTAAATTCTTCCGAATACCTCAAGCCGCTTTTCGATCCGATTTGATTTATTGAAATACCTGCAGATTGCGTGAAGTAAGTTAATACCTACTTAATAGGCAATTGTTAACACGCAATTTTAAATCAGGTGCGTTTTGTATTTACTTATAGGAGCATTTTTTTTATCAAACTGAAATAACCAGGTTTCAAAAATAATTGGTATTTTTTGTGAATTGATCGAATAAAATTCGATTGATTTATTAATTGATCGTGATGTTGACTCAGTTTTCTTAATAATTCGTTTTTACTTTGACCTGGCCTCTTCTTTTTTTTTCAAAATAAAATGCGTCAAAAATTTGTACGAAATTTTTCTTTAAGTTTGAAGAATATCAAATTCTTAATAAATTGGGCTCGTTATTTTTTTTGAATGCGATGAATTTTGGAAAATTGAACATTATGGATTTTTTCCAATAAAGCAAGGTGTCTTACAGTCCTGCAAGTCCTGATTTTGTCCAGTTTTTTGTCAAAAATGTCAAGATGTCCTGTTCTTTTTTTTACTTTTTTTCAGAATTATAGAATTACTTTATTTTAAATTTTTTCAATCAATTTTTTTATCTGGTGGAAAAATTCTGTTGGAAAATATTCCCCTCCCCCAAAAAATCGTGGAATGTTCGAAAAATGTCCTGATAAAGTCCAATTTTTTCACAAAGAAAAATTGCCATGTAGTGTCATAAATTTTTGAATTTTCAAACAAGTATGATCAACAGAGACGAAACTTGGACAGAAATCTCGAGGAGGTAGAGGGATTAAAATGAAATTCGGATAATTTTTGATTTTTAGAAAAAAACTATATTTCTTAATGACCTCTTCCCCTTTAAAAAAATCAATTTTTTTTGAAAATTCCATTCGAGATTGCCACCAATTTCCCTCATAAATAAAAGGACAATTTTTACCGCTTCAAAATATTCAATAGCTGGGATGGAAGGGAAGAGGGTTCATACCACAGCATGTTTAACAAGTCCTGCTGGTTCTGTTGATCCTGCAAAGTCCTGCTTTTGGCTGAAAGGTCCTGCAAAATTCCTGTTTTTCTGCTTTTTATGTAAAAGTCCTGTTTTTTTTTCAAATTTGAAACTTTTAGCATTTGTTTTTGTTCTTCCTCATATTATTTAAGATTACATTTACTTGGGGGAAGGGGGGTTGAAAATTTTTAGTTGAATGCACAGCGTAGGAGAGGAGTTATTTTCAAGTAGTAGAAAAATAGTAAAAAAAAAATTGGTCTAAAGAAATTTGAAAAAATTGGGAAATTGGTTTACAATCATCTGTATTTCTCAAAAATGAGAAGCGATATACTGGGATAAAAAATGCCCACCTATCATGAAGGATAAAAATATAACACATAATTTTTTAGCAACGTTTTACAAATGTAAAAAAACATGTTTTTGGAAATTGAGAAAAGGGTAGCAATTAAACATGGAAAAACAGAGATCTCACTTTAGGTCCCATTTTCTCAGAAACCATATGACCTACGACATTCAGGTTGTTACAGTGCGATTCAGGAACATCCCAACCATGTTTTACAGGAGGGTTTGGGGAAATCCCAGCTTTATGCTTTATCCCAAAAATTTCATCAATTCATTCAAAATCAGCACAGTATTACCTATGTAAATAAATTCAACATAAAAACGCAAAAAATTGACAGTTTTAAAAATTCTTATGTTAAATTATAAAGAAAACTCTCCTGAACACAATAAAAAAATATTTAAAAAAAACAGAAAGAAAATTGGTCGGATAGTTTTGAAGAAAATGGGACAAAAACATGAAAAACTAACTTCACGGGAAAGAGCTTTTAAAAGAAAAAATTTCAATTTCCAAAAAAATTGAGCTTTTTAAGGCTGAAAAACACCTTTTCATAATTTTTTTCCAAATTTTACCATATTATTTTCTCGTATGGTGTGCAAATCCTAAGTCCATAGATTCAGAAAACATGGAAACTTCATTTTTGGGCGATCTCCAATTTTGCTGTACTGAATTGAGTGAAAATTCAAACTTTATCAATCGTTACTAAAAATAAAAAAATGAATGCTCAGAGCTGTGTTGAATTGTAGGACAAAAGTGAAGCAGTATTTAATAAAATTCAATTTCACCACAGTCGTACCTTTTTTCAGGAAACCATTTTGTCGAAAATTCCTTTTTGAAACCATTTATTTTCTGGAATTTCCAATTTTTATTGGTGATAGGTTGACTTGAATTGAGGTGATTGTCGATTTTAATATTCATCTGTGCATGGCGAATCACTCTGAGAAAAATTGATTTTTTCACCCCCACAAACCTCCCGTCCTACCCCCACCCTTAAATACAATAATTTTAAAAAAATCACTACTCAAGTTGTGTTAGTTTTTAAAAATTGGTTTTTCAATTTTATTTTTTTTGGGGGGGGGGGGGTACAATATTTAGTACTGTTTTGAAAAAGTCCTTCTGAAGGTCCTGCTGAGGTCCTGCTTTTAGGTTTCGAGAGTTTGTTAGACATGCTATATACCATGATTATGAGAATGAATTGTGTAAATTTATCGAGGTCGGAGGAAGTGAGAGTGGAAATTTTTGAACAAAAACGCATCCAAATGGTGAAATTTCTTGATTTTTTGAATAAATATTTTAGTATTGGAAGGGAGACGAAATTCTCAACCCCTATCTCTTATTATACTTTGGGCTTCATATGCCCGAGCGAAGCGTGGACTAAAATTTAAAAAATTTGATGATTTTCAGAAAAAGTTCATCTTTTAATAGTCTGTTGTTTGTAAAAATTCCATTACTTTGGAGTAAAAATTTCCTACTTTTAGAAGTTTTTTAAATGAAATTTCGTGATTTTTTCGTGTTTTTGTGCCAAATATAGTAAAAATTTGTGCATCTCTCTTATTTCGTGCTTTTTTGCGCCAATTTGTAACAAAATTTTCAGACTTGGAAAAAAATTTCTAGCTTGAAAAAAATTGTGTAGAAATGGGTCATTCCCTCTCCCCCAACCCCTCCATTTTTTTCGTCTCCGAAGATCAAGTTCGTATTTCAAGTTCGACTCTAATATCCATCTCATATTGTCTATTGTTTTCATCAACGATTCACCTCGTTTCGTACGCCCCTATTGCAATCAATCAACCTCGATCATTCAATTCGCAACATTCGCAATAGTATTAATCTGTAGCGAAGTACATGCTAAAAAAATACACTTCGTGTCCTCTAAACATTTCCTCTCAAACGCTTCCTTGACATCTCTCGAACATCTACACGTCCCACGCTCTAGGATAGATTCAATTTTCGGAACACAGAGTAGAGCACCGACGACTCCGCGTAATTAATTCGAATTTCGTGACCGAGAGGTAAATTTACGTACTCGAACTGAAGAATTTCTTTTGTGCAGGTCTTTTCGCCGAATCAGAAGTACCTGGTGTCCGTTGGCTCGCAACACGATATGATCATAAACGTTTGGGATTGGAGATCGCGTATTAAAATCGGAGCCAATAAAGTATCGACGAAAATCAAAGCGGTAGCTTTTTGCGAAACTGGCGACTATTTCGTTACAGTTGGCAACCGACATGTCAAGTTTTGGTACATTCAGCCTTCCAAGCAATCGTTGGTTAGTATTCGGATGGTACAGATGTAGGTATTTTTCACCGGATGACAAAAAAATTACTATTTTTTGCTTCGGACAGAATAAAGACCAGCCTGGACTTATCGGTAGAGCTGCCATATTAGGCGAACAACAGAACAATGATTTCGTGGACGTGGTCTGCGGCAAAGGTAATTTCCAAGATATGACTTATGTGATAACACGAAGTGGCATATTATGCGAATTCAACGGCAGACGATTATTAGATAGATGGGTTAACGTTAAAGTAAGTACGTGCCAACCAGCCGTGTAATTTTCAACGTGTACTTTTTTCACGCGTATTTTCACTTTGCTCTCCGCAGACGAGCTGCGCATTTTGTATCACCGCCGGCGAAGAATATTTATTCATCGGCTGCGCCGAGTCCATTATACGTTGTTTTAGCCTCTCTACTTTAGCATTCGTTACTACTCTACCGAGAACTCATTATCTGGGAGTCGACGTTTCCAGAGCTTTAAATATAGCGTGAGTTTTCGTATGCCTATTTGAGCACATATATGGCGAATTATTGGTAAAATTTATCTTACGTGTGTTTTTTTACTTATTTTTTTCCAATAGCCATACAGCTACTCATCCAAAAGAAGCCAGGTATCCGGATACCATCGCAGTCGTGTACGATGAAACGCATAAGAAATTGGCTTGCGTGTATAACGATCACAGTTTATATATTTGGGATATACACGATATTAAAAAAGTTAGTAGTAAGTTTTGTCGATATGGAAAAATGATCGTGCCGTTTAAAACTTTCCTTGTAATGAGCGAAGTTTTCGTCATGAATATATGAGGCGTTGGGGGAGGGGAGGAGTAAAAATGAGGGAAATGAACTGGAGGTGAAGGCGAGGGATTAGACAGCATGAAAAAAAGAATTGAGAACTGTGAGTGAAAATGAGATGAGAATTAAATCAATAATAGTATAGGGACAGTGCATGCTTTTTTAAAATTACATCGAAACTTAGTGGGAAGAGTGGGAGGAAACTTATCTTCCATTATCGACTCTGAAAAGCTCTTGAATCAAATTCAATATGAAAATTAGGGGAAGAGAAGAAAAATTGCAAATACATGCTGGGCGTTCTATCGAAAATTCCGAAAATTTTGCCTCATAATGCAGCAATCCAAAATGAACTTCACTGAAAAAAATGAAAAATGAAAAATAAATAAAAAGTGTTGAAAAAATGATATATTTTATCCAAAAACATAATAACGAGGTACCATTCATAAAATTGATAAAATTTATTCTGAAAAAATAATATTTATCGCGAAATTTGGTAAAATTCATTTCGAATGCATTAAATTTTACCAAATTTCGCGATAAATATTATTTTTTCAGAATAAATTTTGCCGAAGGTTGTTTTTCCAATGTTCTCAACTTGTTTTCACCGTAAAATATGTAAAGTACCTGAATTAAAATTTGGTCTCTTAATTTGAAAACTGAGGGAACTCCGAAAATGAAATTTTGAAAGCCTGTAGTGCTTTTAATTTTGAACCTGGACAGAATATGCTCTGTTCCTAGTCTGTTCTGTGGAGTACCTGAAATTCTACAATATTGAAGGTGTTTTACGAATTTTTAAAAACTTTTTGGCTCCTCCAAGTTTAAAAATCGAATTCACAAGAAATTTTATGTTCTGTAAAAAAAAAACCAACATGCTTCGAAGTTTCAAGCTTCTGAACTTGCCCTTTCAATTTTTTTGACAGATGACAAATCTTTTTACTTGAGTTCTGTTTGAGTTGCTGTACCATTCGACAAAATATTTGGAATCTTTAATGAAAGACCCCAAAATTGTCATTTTGTTAATTTAATTTCAACTTTTTTATATTGAAAGAAATTTATTCCTAGATTTTAGAAAGGCTAAAGTTGAATCAATTGAAGGGTATTTTTTCTATCGTCAGAGTAAAAGAGACGCCAAAATTACAAAAAAATTGTTCGTTGGTTGGTTGGTTAATTTATGGTAGAATCAAGTAATCAAGAACCAAATCCCTCTCAACTTTAAAAGTATTCGAAAAAAATGAAAATTTGACAAATTTAGAGCTAAACTGAACAGGGAGAAGGATAGTTTACTAGTTTCAAGTGACTAAAATTGAATTTTTAGTAAAAAAAAAACATCAAAGTTGAAAAATGAATAAAAATTTTTGACTTTTTTTGATATTTTGAAAAAATTGATATTTTTAGTTGGAAAAATCAGGAAAGAATTCTATTCAAGTGAAACATGTTCAACTTTCCTCCCTCCCCCATTTCTAATACTGCCAAATTCGATTTGATTTTGGACACGAATACATAATAAGATTTGGTGAATGTTTGTCCAGTATAGGGTTCTTTTTTCCACTTGTTTTGCTTAAATTTAAGTATTAATTTATGTATTTTATTTTTGAGGTCAATGAACTTATTTTAAGGAAAGTGAATTCGAAATAACCATGTTAGTAATCGTCACCCCTTTCCCTAAATTTAAATCACTTCATAGCTCAATATTGTTATATTTATTATGGCTTCGTAAATTTTTTTGACTCTTCTCTTGATAAAATTTAGTTACCTACTTGAAAAATTGTTACACACATTTTTCTAATTTTGTACGATTTTGTCGTCTTCGTTGTGAATTTTGTAATTTTAGTCATTACTTCGAAAAAAAGTGAACTGAACAAAGACAGCCCCCCCCCTCCACACACACACACACACACACACACACACACACACACACACACACACACTAATGATGAGATTTCATATTCAGCCGTTCAAGTTGGAAAATTCACAAAGATAATTTTTTTTGAAAAGTTGGACATATTTTTAATGCTGAATCGAAAAAATAGAATAAATTTCATTTTATGTTGAAAAAATCTGAAAAAATTTGCTCTCAGTCAGACAGAAATTTTCAAATTCTTGTCCTCTCAGTAATTCGGTTTGATTCTGCTCTCAAAATTTCACCATTTCGTAAGTTTTTTAAAAATTATAAGTTTTTCAACCGTTGATTGTACAGAGGTGTTCAGAAGTTAGAAATCAATTTGAATTTTACATATAGAGCAAAAATTTCTAATTGAAAATTTCTGTATTTCAAACATAAATTCTAATTTTTCATTTTAAATACAAATAATTTGATTTTTTACTGTTTTTTTGCAACTATAAAGGTTTTATTTCTTTTTAAAATCTTGTTGCCTAATTTTTGGTCCCTCACCCCTGAATTAACGTCAATTTTTACCTGTAAAATTTTTAGATTTTTTAATTTTTTCTATTTTTGTCATTTTATAGGTAATTTTTTATAGGTTTCGAAAAAAATGATTGCGACCCCTTTCCCCTTCAGTCTTTGAAATTTCGTCTGGTTTATTTAGATCTCCTGACTGATTATTAAAAATTATTATGCTTCCAATTTTTTCAAAATTCAACATACAGGGTGGTTCAAAAATTTATATTCATGGTCTATGAGTATATTGTATCTAATTTGAAAACTTCCAATTTTTAACCAAGTGTACGAATTTTTGAGCTGATTATAGGGTTAAAAGTTTTGTGGATGATTTTAGATTTTTTTCAATTGAAATGAGAACACCTCGGGTGTCGAATTTTGGCAAAATTATTCTGTAGGCAATTGCTCATGGTATATCTACTGACAAGGAACACAAGAAAACCCATAAAATATCAAGAACTTTGATGATTTTTCTGCAAAAAGCAAGAATTTTCAACAGTGTCCTTTTTTTCTTGAATTTTTTAATGGAGGGTTAAAAAGGAGATAATTTTTTTGGGCGAATTCGAAGCAAAAAAAATGCATAAAAATGGAGAAAAAATCCCAAAAATAGCAAGAATTTTCATTTTTTTAGATCCAGTAGGTACCGTGTTACTTCAAAAAATTTATCAGTTTCAGATTTTTTATCTTTTTTTTTGGGGGGGGGGGGGGGGTAATTCTATTATTTCTTGCGATAGATCAAAATTTTTGGAAAATCTAATAAATATTTACTCTTTCCAGGTTGGTAAATCGAATTCGTACCTGTACCATTGCGCCTGCATTTGGGGTGTGGAAACATACCCGAATATCGAAGACAGCGCCATACCGCCAGGTTCTTTCATCACGTGTTCCAGCGACGACACCATTCGTTTTTGGAACTTGGATAAACATAAAAATAATTTCAGCACTGATAGCGCTTACCAGTCAAATATTTATAGTAACGTAAGTCGATATTTTCAAATAAAACAAAAAAGTCGTAACATTTATCTCGAGTGTCGAGTAATTTCGCAATTATTCGCCAAAACAGTATAATTTCTTTGAAGATACTTAGACCGTTGTTTACTTTTACCAACACCAATATCGTATTGAATGGAAAAATTAACGCTTTAATGAAATTATAGCACGTTCCACAATAGGTTTTGGTTAGCTTAGGATACGATATATTGTATGCAGAGATTAAACAGTAAACACATAGAAAGATAATACGTATATTATGGTACAGTCCTTGATGAAGTTTATTTGTTTGTGTGTTTGTTTAGGAGCTTATGAAAGTAATTTACATAGATCCGGAGTTACAATATATCAAAAATACCGACATTGGGTTAAATGATAAAACTGAAAATTTATCCTATGATGATCGAAATGGTGTTCGGTCCATGGGCATTAGTCCGGATGGTCAACAACTAGCTACTGGTGATCGATCTGGAAATATTAGGTAGATTTCATTTGGTATAGATTTTTTTTGAAAATTTCAAGTGTCTATTTAATATTTATTTTATTGCAGAGTTTATGGATTAAAAAATGTAGAAGAAGTTTGTAAAATCGAAGCTCACGATGCCGAAGTTTTATGTTTAGAATATGCCCCAGTGATACCCAATTCCAATAAACGTTTGTTATTATCCGCTTCTAGGGATAGATTAATACACGTTTTCGATGCTAGTGATGTAAGTATTTGTAAAAAAAATTCTGGTTTTTATTTTTTCTCAAACTTTTTTTTTTTTAATCGAAATATTATGTATTTATAAATTATCATCAATGTTTGTTTTGGGCAGTATTATAAGTTCGTGGAAACATTGGACGATCATTCGTCATCCATAACGGCCATTAGATTTATCGATATGAACGGTCAGCTACAATTGGTCTCGTGTAGCGCCGATAAATCGATTATTTTTAGAAGATATCAACACGTGAGTTTCATATTCAATAAAATATGGTTTTACGAAACGTGAAATTACTAATTTCATCGTTATTTTTATGTCAGGGTAAAAATGGCCATTTCGTAAGAGACAGATTATTGGCTGGTAAAAGCACCTTGTACGATATGGCGGTAGATTGCACTCAGAAATATATTTTGACCGCTTGCCAAGACAGATATATCCGAGTTTATAATGTGAATAATGGCAAACAATGTAAAAACTTCAAGGGATCGGTTGGAGAAGAAGGATCAGTTATCAAGGTGATCTATTTGTTTCAGAAATTTCATCAGCTTCTGAATAATTTTTCTCTAAATAGAATTTCGACTCCAAGCCCAAATTTATTCCAAATTCAACTCTTCTCAATTCTAAATGTTTTCAATTTCATTCGTCCTCAATTTTTTTCAAAATTTTATCCTACTATTTTTTAATTTGGATTTCTCAAAAATTTTCCCAATTTTGATTTTTCAAATTCTTTTTGATTTTATTTATTAATTATTTTTTATTGTGTTTAGGAAGATTTTTGAGTTGAAAAATTTTTTGGAAACAATTCTCGAGTTGAAAGAAATTTTAAAAATAGGAAAAATTATCAATACCTACTACAATTTTTTCTAATACTTGATTAAAAAATGTTTCCTCAAATTTTTTTCTTTGATTTTTTTAAAATTTTCATTTTCATGTTATTCAAAATTTTTTTCAACTCAATAATTAAAGAGTTTTTTTTAAATATAAAACAAAAAAATTGAAAATTGTTGAGAAAAATTGCAGTTTAAAAAATTTACCTACTGTTGGAAAAATTTTAAAATTGGATACAATTTCGAAAAAATGTAGAGTTGAAAAATTTCCAACTTGGAAATTAAAATAAAAATAATTTTTAGAAAATTTGAATTAAAAAAAGTTTACTAATGAAAAAATTTAAAATTAGGTACAGCTTTTTAAAAAAAATAAGAATTTGAAGAAAATGAAAAAATTTAGTCGAAAAAATTTGCATTTAGGAACTGATGAAATTTCAATTTTGTTACGTTTTTAGAATAAAACATCTTCATCGATCGTTTCTTTTTCTACAGGTTGCTTTGGACAGCAGTGGAAGATACCTCGCGACCAGCTGTACCGATAAAACGCTTTGCATATTCGATTACTATTCCGGTGAATGTATCGCTTCAATGTGTGGCCATTCGGAACTAGTCACCGGATTAAGATTCAGCAACGACTGCGAACGTCTAGTGTCGGCTTCCGGTGACGGTTGCATATTCGTTTGGAGGTTACCACGTGATATGGTTGTCACGATGCAGACTAGAATTTCCCAACAACGCGCTAGGTTCTCTAGTCCCAAGTAAATTTACAATTTCAATAATGTGTTGAGTTATCAATTAAAGTAACGCTGGATTTTTTTTCTACTCTGTTTAGATCAATGTACGAAAATTCCGAAGATCAAATGAACGAGATTATGATTTCTTCGCATTTAAAACAAGATATTGGTAGAGATTTGAATAACGATATGAGGTAATTTAGAATTTCTGTGGCTGTATGTATTATGTACTTTAAAAAGGAACTGATTTAATGTAAAGATTGTGTGCAATTGGTAGGTTTAACGATGGCCAGTTACCATTATGGGTGACAAAAACTGAAAATGATGAGTCGTCGTTGATATCGAATGCTAATACAAGAAAAATGATGCCCAAAGGCAGATGGGCTCAGAGGATAACGCCGTTCCCTCAAGATGGAATTTTCCATTTGCCATCAGGTTAGAATTATTTTATTATTTTATGGAATATTGGGTTTAATTTTATGCTACAGAGGGGGGGGGGGGTACTCGATATTTTTGGAATATTTTACATAGGTAGTTTTTTAAATGTATTTGACAACTTTTCGCTCAATTTTATGATTTTTTTCGTGTTTTTTGTTAATTTTATTATGTTTTGAAAATGTTTTACAAAATTTTACAAAATTTTATAACTTTTTCTCATTTTTAATGTAGTTCTCGTGAAAATTGAATGGTGGGAGAGAGGGAGGCTACGATTTGTGTAAACAAATTTCGACAGTCAGTTCTGGACCTTTTTCTGTGAACATTCAAGGTGCTGAATTGGTTGAAAATAATGCCAAAAAATGTTGAATTTTTTTGTAAAAAAATAAAATCATGTAGATAAATCTCATGAAAGATTTTCTTGGATGTTTTAATCCTTGTTAAAATAACGAGAAAAGTTTTAAAATAGTATAAACATTTTTCAAAATTGAAATGAAATTATCAAATTCGCTATTATTTCGAAATAATATTGTGTGAATCGTTTATAAAATATAACAAAAAATTGCTTGAAAATTGAAAGGGAGTTTTTTCTACTTTTTTGTTCTCAAAACACAATTGTTTCCTATTCGAAACAAAATCCCCCCCCCCCCCGATATTCAAGAAAAACGTCATAATCTCCTCGTCATTTTCCAAAAATTTCTGACTCAAGCCCGAATTTTCCGATTAAAAAATCAATTCTGTAGGGATAGAGGCAAGTTGCCCAAAATCTGATCAATCTTACTGTTTTTTTACATGACTTGCTTTTTATAGATGACTTTTTTTTTATAATTCAGTATTTTTCCAAATTTTTTCATTTTAAAAATTTCATTGTTTCATATTTTTCTATTTCTAATTTTTTTATTTTAATTTCCAAAAAATTATGTAGTGTTTTAAGTACATACAAGCATCGTAGTGAAGCCACTTTTTTGTAACTTGGTCACTTTTTTCGATTGTGGCCATTTTTTGTCACTATTTACCCCTTAAAACTCACTTTGGTCACTTTTTACACCTCCAAAGTCGTGTCGATTTTTTAAGCAAAAAATACTCGTTTTTTTCTTATTTTCAATTCATAATTATTTTTAAAAAAATTTTCTGAAATAAATTGTTGCTACAAGATGTCCACTTTTTAAAAAATTTGGAAAAGTCAGACCATTTTAAAATTTTGGCTGAAATTTTGTAACAAGTCTAAAAGAAGAATAAACTTTATTTGAAAAGTGTTTCTCGACTCATTTTATCATACATTTTTTGCCCTCGTTCCTTCTATTTCTTAACAGATGTGACTTTTAAAAAAATACATAGTGTAGCCTTTCAGGCTGGTATATGTATTTGCAACTAATAACAATAAATCATCATCATCATCAAATTTTACTTACTGTAAATTAAAGAGGAACGCAAGGGGGAGGGAGACAAAATTGCAGCTTAGTTGAAAATTTTTTTCAATAGACGATTTTTTTTAAGAAAGCCAGAAAAAATTTAAAAAATTTATTTTGGGTCATAAAAATTGGAAAAAATATATTTCAATCGGAAATTTTAGATTTTTTATCCTCTTCTCCTAAATTGTCATTTTAGTTTAAATATTATATGTGCCTACTTCTCTTTTAATCTAATTGAGTATTGTTTCTTCAAAGATTTTCGCCTTCGCTTTTCCCGAGCTAAAACAATTTGCTCATTTTAACGAAATAATAAATATTCAAAATTTCACGAAAAATTGTTTTTCAGTGAGAAACCCCTTTCTTCATGTCCCTGTCAAAGCAACTGTTCCACAAGTTCATTCTACGAGTTCAGAAATTTAATTAAATGAAAAATTTGGTGATTGAAAAAAACAAAAGAAGAAATTTGTTCATTTCTGTCCAAAATTATAAACATTTTATTGATCCTATTTACTTTCCCTTGCAAGTTTTCATTCATTTCTCTAAATTTTGTCAATTATTTTACTACACAGGTCGAGAATCAGACGGTTCCAAAGAAGACAGTTCAGTCGACAGTGGAACCGAAACATCAAGACCAGAAGATCGTCACGAAAAGTTAATCGTTCCTCAAAAAGTAAATATACTTTTTTTTACATAATTCATCTCTCACAATTTAACCATTTTAAACTCATTAACCGCTTCGAGTCGCGTTAAAACTCCATAACATGGTATTTTTTTAACCAGATGATAAGATCACCGCCGAAATTCATCACCGTTGATGATAGCACTGATAGGATGGACTTAAATAATACGGATAAAGGGGTATGGTGCTTGGTTAACGTCATAAATCATCCAAATACATTCTCATCTGGAGTCGTATTATCTCCTGCGTTATTATTGGAATTATTGACGATTTTTTTTTTTTACAGATGTATAGAAGATCTAATACGTCGAATATGAACGATATTCAAGATATGCATCGTATGAGGCAGCACACCGATGATAGTTCGCTGGGTAGCTTTAAAAACGAGGTAATCTATTTTTTCTCATTCATTTTCTATTTTAGAAAATCGTGAATCAATTTTCCATATTTTTTGTATTCAGGATTTAGAAAGCACCGAACACGATGGCGATATAGAAGACTACTCAGAAGTAGAATCGGCCGAAAACGAACCGAATAATAAAGTCATGTATTACGAAACAGTCGATGACGCGTTGAGGTAATTTTCATTGTCTTTTCTTTCCTGCGCTTTGCTTAGAAAAATCGCATTGCTAAGCACAGCGTAGAAATTCGGTCGATATGTAGATACTCGACGGTCTCCCAGCTCAGTTCCATTTCAACCTTATTCTAATAACAAACCTGGGTAAAATCTTCCCGATCGGTTTATAAATCCCGATAAAACCATGGTCTTTCCCACCGATATCAAAAAGGCGAACCAGAGCAAAGTAGACGGCAACAAAATAGAAAACGGTAACCAGAAGAACCGATCGTTCAATCGCGGAACCGATGGCAGTCGTAATGTCGTAGCCGGCTCAGCCGACAAGCCCGAAGCGAGCCGAGAAAAAAGCAAAAAATCCACGCCAACCGAGAAATCTAAAGATTCCGAAAGTAAGCGGAGCTCGGTTGTCTCGAAAACATCGTGCTTGAAGCCTAAATCGGCCGAAATTGAGAAACAAACTTGGCAATGCTCGAAAGAACAGAGAGAATCGCGAGACTCCGGCCAACGAGCCTTCTTGCAACCAAAATGCTACTTCGAGCTACCCAAAGCGAAACGAAGCTGTACCAAGGTGACCAACTGGCAGCATTGCGAATACGTCCGAGACGATTGCGGATCCGGTATCGTGCCCAAGAGATATTCTCTGAGAGGCGGTCGATGGTGCTCGACGCCTTTATCGATGTACCAGTCCACCATCGGGGAGCTAGGCAGGCAGCTGTTGTGCGGCGAGACGGTCATTACGAGGGAGATTAATCATGGACCCCCGTGCAATATACACGAGTACATTATGCCTGCCTGCGCCGGATACTATCGCAGATACGACTGCCTGAAACCGTGCGAAGAACTTCATATCAAAATGAAAGATGGTAAAAAGGTCTACCGTGATCGCGTCGAACGCTATTGGAACCCGTGCGTTGGCGGTGCCAAAGATAAAGTCAAAGTTGACGTCAATGACTTTGCACCTCATAATTCGGTACTGGCCGAGAAATATCGCCGAAGTAATATCGATGGGGATGAAAATATCCCATGCTGGTGAACGTATATTAGAATCTATGGTTGAATTCATACATCGGGTATCACATATCGATTTGTAATTTCTGATGAATAAAAAAAAAAATTTGAAATGTATCGATTTTTAATCTGTGGTGTTGTAGTGAGTTCAAGGTGAATGCCATCGATGCCGATGAGCTGAGGAAATCTCAGAGGAAAATGAAACGAAATGCGCTGGCTAAGAAGAATCCCACTCTGGAAATACCTGCTTATTCGGTCTCTGGTAGTCAGGAAAGTGACGACGATGATGATGAAGGAGGTTCTACGCCCAGTGCTGATAATTCCGAGAAAGCTAATTCGTTGTCGTTGAGCAGGTTAGTGTTTAGTTTATTCAGTTGTAAGGAGTAACGTGCTGAGAAATTGAAAAAATCTCCCGGAGACTCCCTTAGTGATGTTCGGTCAATTTGAAAAAAGTGGGATTATTAAAGAAACTATTTGAAATAGCAGTCTTTGATTCGAATGGACCTTAATTTTTAGAAAGAACTTGTATTGTCCTAAAAGCCCTGGTAGCCAAAATTTTAACTGCTCTAGTTGATATCTTAATTTGTGGTTAATTTGTGAATTTGGGATAAATTTTCATCGCAGAATTAATCGATGATCATTAGAATTTTCCCGAGCATTTTTAAGCTGCGATTAATGTGGGATGAATTTTCATCGTAGAATTAATCGCTCGTTTTTTTCTCATTTTTTTTAGACCGGGATGATATTCGGAATGAATTTTCATCCCATAACAATCATCCCACGATTTTCCCGATAATTTTTGGGTTGCAATTAATTTGGGATAATCTTTCATCGCAGAATTAATCGCATGTTTTTCTCGTTTTCAAGGACTTTTAGAATGAATTTTCATCCCATAAAAATCATCCCATGATTTTTCTCGAGAATTTTAGGGGCTGCGATTGATTTGGGTTGAATTTTCATCGCAGAATTAATCGCACGTTTTTTTCTCGTTTTTTAGGCCGGTATAATATTTGGAATGGATTTTCATCCCATAAAAATCATCCCACAATTTTTCGAGCAATTTTGAGCTGCGATTAATTTGCGATGAATTTTCTTCGTAGGTTTAATTTCTCAGAGATGGGCCGATTCAGAATCGCCGGTGTGAATCGTAAAGAATTTCTGAATCGGATTCGCGATTCGATTCTTCAATTTGGTGAATCGCAATTTTGCGATTCGCGATTCTTTTGTGACTGAATCGCGCATCTGCGATTCTTTCGCGATTCTTTTGCGATTCTTTTTAAATATTATGTACAATGTTGAATACTTCTTTTTTTAATAAGGGTTTAAGGGTATAGCCGGATAAGGGGTGGTTTTTGCTCCAGGTGTACCTTGATAAAAAAAAAATCTGGAAAAAATTTTGGCCTCCCAATCCCCTTCCTTTCGGAGCTATGATCATTTTATTGCATTATTTTCGAGCATTTTTAATTCCAATGGAAGTGAATGAAATTTTGTGTTATTTGGCACAAAGTTATATCTTATATCTAATAAAGTCCTATTTACGATAATTTTTTCACTAATTTTTTACATCCCTTCACGAGGTTTTGGCCATTTGAAATTTTCAACAGTAACAAAAATGACCTTTACAGCAAAGTTCAACTAATTTTTAAAAATATCCTAAAAACGTGGTTTTTTACGTAGATTCACGTCATTTATTCAGTTTTGGCAATTGAGGTGGCGCAAGGGCTGAAAATTGTGATAAACTGTTAAAAATGTTATTTTGGTAGATTTTTCAAATTTTGAGCATTTTGTATGGAAATAAATCACCAAATGAAAAAATCAATCCCATATTCGTGTTCAGCAGGTCAAAATACCCCGATAAAAACCCTTTTCACGATCATTTTACTTTAAATCTCAAAATTTAGTTTTATTGTTGCAAAAAATTACCTAGTGAAAAAAGAAAATTTCGAGATTTAAAGTAAAATGATCGCGAAAGGGGTGTTCATCAGGATATTTTGATCTGTGTAACATGAATCCGACATTAGATTCCACTCATACGATCATGTACAACATTTTAAATAAGAGAATCGCAAAAGAATCGCAAATGAATCGCAAATGAATCGCAAATGAATCGCAGAAGAATCCGATTCTGAATCGCGATTCTTTTCAGAAAAGAATCGCATTTCAGGAATCCGATTCTTCAAAACTAATGAATCGGATATTCCTGAATCCGATTCTTTAAATCGCTGAATCGCCCCATCTCTGTAAATTTCTCATGTCAGATGTTGGGATGATCATTGGAATGGATTTTCATCCCATAAAAATCATCCCACGATTTTTACATGGATATGTTTTTTCCGACGGGAGTAATTCCAAAATCCCGGGAGACCATAACTAGCGAGACGCCATTTTGCGCGTGGATGACTTTTTAAAACATAAATTTTTATATGGGTTATCTGGGTGGATGTTGAGTCATTGATCTTTCTCCACCAATGTTGACAGGAAAAAATACATCCATGTTACCAACATTTCCTTTCAGAGGAAACTTACTTATTTTTTAAATTAAACTTGATAAAATTGAGGCCCTTATCAAATGTCAACCCCCCAAACCCGAATTTGGCCATTTCTAGCCATTCTGGAGCCTACAGTCACTTACTGAATTTTTTTCAAATAATTGATTAAATTACACGCTTGAGATGTCTGCTTTGGAACCGAGTCAAATGGTGATTTCCTCGTTAAACTAGTCGAAGGGAAAGAGGAACTCGATTTTCTATTCTTCTAGTTGATTTGAGTTTCTTTTGGAAAAATTCGGAAATATTGGAGAAAATCGAAATTACGCTGGAAGCTCCAGAATGACTGGAAATGATCAAATTTGGATTCGAGAGATGGATATTTTGTAAAAACATAAAATTTTATTTGAAAGAAAACAATGCAGGTATATGTGGGCCTTGGGTTTCCATATTTTTTTTTCATTTGTCAATTTATCCTTGTAAAATGATCTACCGCAACAGAACTTTTTTTTCGTAGATGAAACTGTACTTCTGGCGTTTCAGAAGCCATCAAAGTGCATTCGTGGAATTTGTTTTATTACTACAGTAGAATTTTTCAACCCCTGCATAAGTGCTGGGCGATCCTTTTCATTGGTGTTAATTAAATTGCCTACCCGGTTCGCCGGCACCGCTGTACCTTACTGAGAGCGATCCTTTTCGTTAACGTTAATAAAATTGCATAATCGGTTTGCCGTAAATGTTTTTCATCAGTAACTCTTGAAAAAAGTTTTTATATGCAGGAGGAACCTAATTTAATTAGAAGTTGGTACCGAAATGAACCAGAAAATGGGCAAATTAAGAAAAAATTGTTATTTTTAAAATCGATTTTTGCGTATATGAAAAATGGTTATATTCAGGAGGTCTTGAAATTCTTGATTTTCCGAAGATGTTTTTAAAATTTGTTAATTAAAGGTATGAGGTGACCAAAAATTTATTTTTCACCAGATTTTTGAATTTCTGAAAAATATCCATTGTTAGGAAATAGCCTTGGGATTCTTGATTTTTTGGAAAAGTATTCCAAGTTTGAATTAACAAAAGTTCTGAATCCATTTCTGGGTTGATTTCAACTTAAAATTGAAAAAATAAGGCACTATAGTAGGAATCTATCAATATTTAGTTTTTTTACGTCATATATAGAAAGAGGTATCAAAATGTCCCTGTCTTTTTTTTTTTGCTTTTCGAGTCATTCTCTGAAATAATTTCACCACAGAATCTTGATGGAAATGAAAAAAGGGAAGACTGTGATTGCTGAGATTTGACTCAAAATTTAAGAAATTTCAAATCGGCTGTCACAGATGTTTTTAAAGTTCATTTCACGTCAAAATTCATCATTTTTCGATGTGAATGAGCAGAAATTCGTTTTCAAAGTTATTTTTCAAAAAAAATGTCTAGAATTATGATCCAAAATCAGGTCAGAAATGAATTCCAAATGTCTAAAAATATTTTTTGACGTCTATTTCAAAATTTCTTGAATTTTGAGACGAGCCCTTGAACCATACCCTCTCATTCACTCCTCTAAGCTTCATTACGGTTTTTCGGTAGAATAACATCAAAAACTGATTCAGAGAATAAAAAACATACATTTCGATACTTCGTTCGATATCTTCAAAAATTTTTGAATTTGAGATCAAAATTGAATCCAGAGATGAATTCTTGGAGATTGTAAACCCCTTGATACTAGTTTTTCAATTTTTTCAAAGAAATTTTTTAAAATTTTTAATCAACTTTCGAGGTGTATTTTTTTCGAATGTTGAAGAAAGGGCAGCTAAGAAATTATGTTCCCCCAACTCCACCCTTATCCTTCCTCATTTGGCCTTAAAATGTGACTATGCCATAAAATTTTGATAAAAATTTTCGAAAATGGTCTTAATATAAACGCTTTTATTTAAAAATGAATACCTTTCACATTTATTTTTCGTCTTAATCCATTTATCAAGGATCCTTGAAAAATATTTTTGCATCTTTTTTTTGATAATTATTCTGTAAAAAATCTAATAAAATTTTTGAATTTTTTTTAAAATGGTGTATGTATGAATGTTTTGATCAATAAAAATCATCGATGGCGATTTTTTGTCATCATTTCTCCTTTCCCGTCTCAGTATCTAGGCTATTTTTTCGAAATGAAGAATGCATTTTTTTTTTAAATTGCCATGTTAGTGTGGAAAATCTGTAACGAAAACTTTGATGGGTTATTATGTTCATAATAATTAATAATGTTGTTTCTGAAAAAAAATCCAAAAAATGTTTTATGATTTTATACTGAATTTAAAAAAAAAATCAAGGATCCCTTTAGCAAATGTACTTTTACCCTTGAAAATTTTTCGCGATAAAATTTTGGCTGGTCGAAAATTGTTATTTCCTTCAAAATCATGCTAATTTATCTTCACTATTTTTTAGTCCAAATATTGCGATAAATATCTTTTCAATCAATCGTATTATCATTTTTATCAAAAATTAACTTATATTTGTAATTTCGAAGTTATTTCGTTCAAACCTAATTCTTAAAATTTATTTTTTTTCTTTTCAGCGTCGATGCATTTATTCAAAGAGAAAAATACCTCAAAGGAACGTACGAATCATTAAGCGGAATAGAAATGGACATGAAACATAATTCAGAATACCAAGGTCAGTTTTCTTTTAATCGTTTACAATTTCGCAACATTATGAAAACTGTTTTTAAATTTTTATTTAACAACATCAACATCTTCGAATCTCTAGTCGAGTTCATCGTTCTTGTTTTCTCATCGATTGCTCGTATTTTCTACAGATAAAAAACTCACCATTTCGTCTCAACACCACAGCTTTAATTCGGATTACAAAAATCAAAAAATAATTCAGGCCACCATTCAAACGAAAAATGATATCGAGGCGAATCGAAAAAGGCAAGAGTTACAATCTCGACTGGAAGACATTCGAGGCAAATTGGAATGCGTAAGTTGACCACATTCACTATCAGTTACTAATTATTTCTCGCCGAATTTTTTTCTTCTACTGATCATTCTCGTGTGTTCTGGGCAGGCTGGTCATTCATCGTTGAAATCTAGTCAAAGTACGATGGATTTACGACGTAACGAAACCTACTTCGTGCCGATGTCCATCCACAAGCCAAATAATGATTTCCAAGGTACTAGAAGTTCGTATAATAACACTAAACCAGTCTCTTATAACCATCAAAGGCATTACCTACCTTATCAGTCTTTCAATGGTACTAACGTTGTAAATAACCTAAACTACGCTAGAAAAACGAATAATTTAAATAATACCGAAAGGCCTAACGTATTAAATATCTCATCTTGCTACTCGAACGTGAAACACAACCGGTTAAAAAACGTCAACTTATCATTACCTCATTCTCCGGTCTGCGAACACGAATTCTCATCGTCTCGTTCGGATAAAAACAAAAAACGATACTCGTGCAGTTTCTATATCGATTTCAACGAAGAAAATCCTCAACCTGTCACCAACGATGCTGTGAATCGAAGCGAAGACGACCTAGATCTCAGTTCGGATTCCCTGGACGATGAAAAAGAAGACTACAGAACGCCCAAGATGCGACGTCGTCGGTGCATCAGCGAATACCAATTATCTTGGAAGGAATCCAACCACAGGGATCACGAAGAAGAACGAAGAAATTATTGGAATTCGTCTCTATCCGATATAAATCGGTCGCACAGCGAAGAAAATATATTAAACGATGATGTGGACTCTTTGCAAGATAACAGCGATCGACACAGCAGCGCTAGTTTCTTCCTTAGGAAGCGTAAAGCTTTCAATAGCTCGGAAAGTATTTTAACCGATGAAAGCGAATATCAATTTTTATTCTCGAATAAAGAGGTATTCCGTAGCACCGAAAGTATCCTCACCGATGTCAGCGATTCGAATTTGAATTCGGTCTCCGACGATATGAACCTGACCGAAGAAACGACCTGGTCTCAAGTTACCAAACAACCAGTCCTGAGGACGAGAAGTTTGCAAGATACGAACGTCAATGGTGGCGAATTAACCAAATATTTCGTCGCTCAGAAAGAAAAGACTCAAAATCGAAGCTGCGAAGTGCTCGATAAATTGGACGACGGTGAATACTACGAATCGAAAAAACCACCCGAATCTTTCTTCATTCCTGTCGAATCGAATACAACGGCTCGAACGCCCGACGACATTAAGCAAATAATTATGAAGAAAATGAGCTCCAGGAAGAAACCGGAGTCTAAAAGTTGCGACTTGAAGGCCCTCGATCATCCGGTTGTCGTCCATAAACCACCCAAGCCTCAAAATAAACCGAATACTGTGAACAGTAAAACGTACAGAAAAAAGGTATCCACCAAGGAAGATAAATTTAAGAATACGAAATCGAGAAATCAAAAACAATCTGTCAATAAAACTTCCAATATGATCGAAAATATTCGAGAAAAAGATAAAGCCAATGAAAAATTTGGTACATTTACCAAAAGTAAATGCAACCTGGGTAAAAATCTATTGAAAAATAATATCAACCCGAAAACCTGCAATACTGCCAAAGTAAATAATACCAAAGATGAAGAAGTTACCGATTACAAAGTATTAAATAAGAATACCAAAAATGAAATGCTAAAAAGAGCCAGTACCATTACCAAATACGACGCTGATCTGATTAATTCGAGTTTGACCAGTAAATTCGACACTACCTCGGATCTGTGGAAATTCAAACGTCATTCGTTACCTGTTCCTTTCGTATCCCTGAGCCAATTATCCGATTGTTTTTCTCCAATCAATAACGATGAACCAGGTAACCGAAGAATTGCGAATCGTCTTGCTTGCACACAAAGCTACGCCAAATTTTTCGTTCTCTTTTTTTTTAGTTTCACGCTATGGCATGAAAAACCTAATGTCTTGTTCTTATTCTAACCTCAGATGAATAGGAATCAAGATGAAGATTTACTGAAAGGTTTTTTATACCTGTGATTTGACTTGGAAGCGTTGTAATGTGCATGTCAAGATGTTGAGCTTAACTTATGATTTGATTTTATTTCATCGGATACAGTAGAATTGGTCGAATATGGAGGATTATCATATGAATATTTTTGTGAACGTTGGCTCGCCATAGTAATGCTTTGTTTTTACTACGAAGTACATTATTTTAACAAAGTGCAATTTTTTACGCTTAGCATGGGATTTAGATTGATCGAGAATATTCGAGTAGTTTTACCCGGAGTAATTCGTATAAATGTTGATTGGAATTTTTATTTTATTTGTACGATTTTTTATTTATTTTTATTTTTATTATTTATCGAATTATTATTGGTTTATTTTTATTCGAGGTAGTTTTCAATGAACGAAATCAACGAAATATGGACTTTCGAGATTATTTTTTATTATGAATAAGTGACGAAGGTGGTGTAACTAGGCGAATTAGTTAAATGAATTATAATTTTGGGTGAATTTTGAAATTTTAGTACTTTATGCCCGATTAAGTATTTTTTTATTGGTTTAATATTTCTGAAAATTATTAGATTGTGTTCTTGCATCGTTGTCCAAAATTCATCTTCTCCCCCCCCCCCGATCCACCTATGGGGTGAAATTTTTCATCGATCTAGTTATGCCACCAACATCTGCTTATGTTTAGTTTCAGCTTTCACTGCTGTTTTGTTATTCATTGGCTACATAATTAAATTGCTTTTCATGTTTTTGCAACAAATATCCAAATAAAATGTGAAATTTTTCGATGAACTTTTTCTAATTTTGGTTGAAATTTCAGTTACTGATGACGGTGACGGTGGCATGAGAAGAAGTTGTTCGTTGAGTGATCTATCAGGCTCGAGTATGTTGGTATCGTCGAATAATCAAAAGAAATATGGAGGTATGTATTGTTCTTGGATCTTAATTTGACTGGTACAAATAATCAATTTTTTTCACGATACGATTTATTTGTTGTAGATAAATATTCATCGTACAAGAATCAGGATTCAGGATTACATTCATCTACACCTTTCAGTTCTCCTATATCGAGGAGTTCATCAGAAATAGCTCTTATGGTGAGTTGAAAAATGGTTTTTAGGGGTTGCTTTGAATTTTTTTCTTACAAAACCATAATTTTTCATTCAGCTCCGTGATTTTTTTCTAGGATTTTTAATGAGTCTGAAACCTCAATTTTGAAAAAAATGACACTTGGAAAATTTTAACATAAATGGGAAGTTTTTAATATTTTGTCTGATAATTTTAAAACCCGAAAAATTTTGATCAATCAATGTAATGATTTTTTGTTCGACTTTTATAAACGTGGAAAAAAATTCCATTAAAATTTTTGAGAAATTTTAAAAATTATGAAGAAATAAAAAGGCTCACTAATGTATTTCAACGAAAATATTCAAAAAATGAAAAAAAAAAGTTGTTTTCCAAAGTTTAACAAAATGTTAAAATGGTACTCAGAAATGTCAAATTTGCTTATAATTTTTCGATCTCTTGAAATTGCTAAGAAATTTTGAAAATTGGAAGAAAAAGGCTGGAGTACCTAATATTTTAATGAAAAGTCATCGGAAGGGTCGCAACTGAAAAATTTGAATATTGTCATTTTGATAAAATAAAAAATCATCGTTAAAACATATTCATAATTCAAAAACTCTAGCTCTAAAGCAAAACTTATCATTTTTTCTGAATACAAGATCATCGCTTTCATGAATTCTCTGACTTGAACCCAAGTTTTCCAACTAGAAATTAAATTTTGCAAAATATCCTTTGCCGTTGGATCCAGAATGTGGCCAAGGAGGGAAAAATGGACGATTACTCTCACTAAAGGTCAAATGTTTAAAAAATGGAATTTTTTACTTTTGCAGGAATATTTTTCTGAAAAATTCCGCCCTCGCTTCCCTCAAGCTGTGAATACGTCTAATGAGATGTATTCATTGTACCTTGAACAGATTTTTTACTGGAGTTTTTGAAGTTTTTAAAATGTTTGGAAGTTGACAGTTTCATAAAAAACCTCGACATGGAGCTTTTTATAGAAGCTCTAAAAATTATGGTATTACTCAACACTTCAAAAAATTTTGTGGCGAAATCGAATGAATAAGGGTCAAAATAAAAGATAATCAATTTGCAATTTTTCGAAAGTCAATTGTACGAGTAGCTCAAAAATTGTGTCCAATCTCAAAATAACCTGATGAAAAATTCAGCCCACCTGACTCAACTTTTACCCTTTCCCCTACTTTCCTTGAAATTAGGCCATCTTGAAAAAAATTTATTCCAACAAGTTTTGATTTCTCAACTTTTTTATTTTAAAAAATTGAAAAAAATTAATTTTTCGACAATTTCCAACGAAGAATACCGCCGTGACTAATTTTACGAAAAATGAACGTTGTTGCATTTTTTCCCCGTTATCCTTTTTTCGAAAAAAAATCTTTTTAAAATTCACCGGGGAAGGGGTAACGTTCGAAAAGTTTCAATATTGATCGTTCTAGGTACAAAAACATATTTTTCAAGTACCTCTGCATGAGTTGAGGTAAAAATTGATCGAAAATAGCATTCATGGGTAACAAAATCCATATTTCAGATCATTTATGTTGTTTCCAAAATTTGGATCACAGTAATACATATTTTAAACAGTTGATCGATTTTTCAAAAATTTGTGCCCAAGTTTCCAAAAATTTTTGAAAATAGGCATATTTTAAGAGCAAAAATGGGAGGGGTTAAAAGTTGTATGAAGGAGCAGGGACCCTCGACTCGCCCTTAAATTTTAATTATTCTCAAAAAATGTTGTAAAATTCTATGTAGTTAAACTCAACGACTGTTCTTAAAATTTGCAATTTTAATTCTAGCCACCTCCGTCTCATTACCGAAGATCTTCCCGAACTGAGAATAATTCGACATCTCAACGTGTCATGAGACCTACGATATCGTCGCAGAATAAAATCAAATCTAATATTTCATCTGTCAAAACGAATTCGAATCTGGCTCGTAGAAGACAAAGTGGATCTTTATCATATAGTAAGTAATATGACTCAAATGAAGTTCACTATTGAATTTCGTGGAATAACGAATTCTAATAAATGGTAATTTTAATTACAGTGGCTCTCAATGACGTTAGTAATATGGAAGATTCCAGCTCCGAAGATAATAAATCAGATAGGCCAAGAATTTCGGCAACATTTTCCGATAAACAATCGTAAGTGGTGGAATGTTTTTATTTGATGGAATAAAATATCGTACGTTTCATGGTTCGTTTTCGTTTCAGTTTGAATAAAAGATCGAGTAAATTTTTGGAGAGAAGTTGCAGCGAAAGAGATTTATCAGCGTTGAGTTATTTGGCCAACAAGAAACGAGGTCATCAGTTGAACGAGGCTAAATCAGAAGCTCAGTTGCTCGGCAGTACTTTCCCTGATGTCAATAATACACCACGTGAGTAACGGATCACTTTTTTTTGGATAATTTTGGTGATTTTGGCCTTAGATGTTCCAATTTTAATCTAAATTGATGAGGAAAGGTGCGCTGGATTTTAGTATTTTCTTCTCAAAATGATTTTTTCATGCTCTCGAGGCGAAAGAATTTGAACTTGAAAATTTTCTGAGCAAAATTGGAACATCCAAAGAGTCAAGCTCCAATTTCGCAACAATTCTCTAATCTCACTTAAATTAAATTCGCAGTATCGAGAGATCTTCTAAACGCAGTCGTCGAGCAATTCAAGAAAACCGCCGAAAACATAATCCGAATCCACGACCGTATCGCCGTCGAAAACATGAACGACGCCGAAAAGAAAATGCTCCTGTTGAGCCTGCGCAACACCATTGGCCAAGTACAAAACAATCTTCGTAGTAAATTCGAACCAGGTGAAATGCAAAACGAGCTGCTCAACGAAAACGCCGCCAAACCAAACAATACCGATATGAGCTTACCTAGTGATAATATGGTTTCGATGATCCAGCAATATTCCGACGTCTTGGTATCAATCGTCCAACAGAAATTTGATCAGAAACCAACATAGTTTGGCCGAAATAAAATCCGCAGATGTGAACCAAAAACCAAAACGCCATCGTGTATATTTTAATCGGTGTCATTTTAATATTGTGAGTTTATTTTTTTCTATTTAGGTATTATTGACAGTATTAACATTTTGCGCCATTTTTGTTAACGTTCTATTTCTTTTTGTAATTGTTGTCCCGTTATGTACTAATAATGCTCAACGAACTAATATTTTTTTATAGTGTCGTTCTACTTTCCTCTCTAATTTAATTTAAAATGCATATACCTACTACCTACCTATGTTTTAATTTCAACGAGATAGTGTTTACATATCACGCAAAAGCACTAAATTTTTTCCTCAGTATTTGAAATAAAATCGCGGTGTACCTATTTGTTTTCCATTTTCCTTTTATTTTGTAATTTACTAATACACATTTTGTTTCCCCTTTATTTTTTTTGTAATTTTCTTCATTGTGAATGAACTAGTCATATTGTAATGCGCATTATTAAGTTTGTAATTACTGGTAATTCCAAAATTAAATCAGTATTAAGTAGATGTTTGCATAAATATTCGTGCTCTGCTAAGTTATTTGTTAAATTTGAACTAATGTTAAAGAATAAATAATTTCGGAAAATTTAGGATGTTTTATTGGTTGAAAGGGTGGGTTTTCTTCGCTGGGAGCGTTGTCTATTCTGAGGGAAGAGGGGAGGAATAGTTCCTGGAATGTTTAAAAAGTTGAAATTTTTACCAAAAATACTCTTGGATATTTTTTCTCTTTTTAGGTGTACATATTTAATTATTCATTTGCGTGAAATATCCTTCAATTCTATTTTTTTTTAAATTGTCTTCAATTTTGAAATTTTCCCGAAAGTAAAATTTTTTAGCTTTGGTTTTCTCTATTATTTTTTCAGTTTCATACCTTTAAAGCTTTTCTTCCAGTTAATAAATTGAAAAACTTTTTAAAAAATATGAAGTTGAAATTTTTTTTCAATTCAAAGTTTTAAAAAAATTGAGAAAAAGTTTTAAAATTCCTTATTGGAAAAAATTTAGAGTCGGAAGTATTTGGCAAAATCAGAATTGGAAAAATTTTGAGAAAATTTGATTGAAAAAAATGTAACAATAAAAAAATTGAAATTTGAAAAATTTTAGTATTAAAATTTTTTCAAACTTTTAAAATTTCTTTCAACTCAAAAATTGTTTCCAATAATTTAAAAGTATTTTTCAACCGTAAATTTTTCACAAAAAAAAAATCAATTTCATGTTTTTCAAAATTTCTTCCAGCTTAATGTTATTAGACGATATTTTAAAAACTAATTAAAATATTAAATCAAAAAAATTTGAAACCAAAATTGAAAAAAATTTACGAAAATGTAAATTAAAAAAATTTTACTGGTGGAAAAATCTTTAAATTGGATACAGCGTTAAAAAAATTTAGAATTGAAGAAATTGAAAAAATTTAGGGTTGAAAAAAGTTGAACTTGGGATAAATTTGGACTTGAATCGTCAAAGTCCCATTGCCGCAAAATTATTTAGGAGCTAGGGAAATATCTTTATTTCGGAAGTCATTTCCAAAAAGCATTATATTTTTCAATTTTTTCATACTTACAAAAACAAAGTTTTTTTATTATTCACTACATTCATGTTTTGTCTCCACAGAAAGCTAATTTTCAAAAAATGGCATAAAAAATTTCACCTCCCCTCTTCCCGATTTTTGTACAGTGTCTATTTGATTTCGGCCCTCTCCAGATTGTAGACAGGACAGAAAACAATTTTTAAAATTGTTTTAATGTTTTATAATTAGGTACCTTGCTTTATTTCGATATACAATAGTAAGTATTGTGTATCGAAATGAGCATCTATCTGAAGAGGAGTCGAAATCAAATAGACACCCTGTATGATTCTGCAGCTGCTCACATGTGGTTGATATTTTCATACAGTTGTTAAAAAGTCGAGTTCTGTGAAATCCTCAATGTTTACAAAATTTTTTTAATCAGAAAAACATGACGTATCATTGCGAGCTATCTTCGTTTTTCGAGAAGAATCAAACTGCGATTGTAGTATTTTGTATAATTTTATGCTGTGTAGCTTTAGCTTTAATATTGAGAATAATTCTATTTCGTTTACTTTGTAAGATTCATCGCCGCGAAAATGAGAATGTTTCGACTTCCTCTGTAAGTATTTTTCTTGATTTTTTTGTACACAGGGTGTCCGAAAAGTACAGTCAGTTGGTCTTTCACAAACTCCCACTATATCCTTGGGACCAAATGATAGCAGATTCTGAAAATTCAACATTTTTACTCCTGAGAGGGCCTACACAGGGGAAGGTTGAGAAAATCACATATTTTTTTCCACCAGTTTTTCTCATCAAGATCGCCATAATCATTATTTGAGTAGCTTAACAGATCTTGAAAATTTTATTCTAATTCAATCGTTCTCTCCCTTTTTTTGGATTAAATTTCTATTTTTTGAAATAAATACGGGTTTTCAAATTGTGCAAAATTTGATTAAAAATCAGACGTATTATTATTGCATTCAACATTTTCATTTCAGGGTTTTCCAATATCAATACAACATTTTTTTCGAGTCATTCTCGTCCCAACTGTGAAAGAAAAAGTTATCAACATTTTTTCCTCAATCTTAAAATGTCCAACCAAGGGAATAAAATTTTTTCAAAAAAACAAAAATACCATGTCCTAAATTTTAACTCAAGTTTTCGATTTAACCTCTTCCCTCAGACCCAAACTCTCAAATTTGGTCAAAGTTTCAAAAAATTTCGGTATCGTATGACACATAATTTGTTATTTTTTCGAGAACACTACTTGCAATTTCACTCCCCCGATCCGGTATCCTCATATTCGAGTCAAAATTTTCAAAAATTCTCAACCATATCGTGTGACATATCATTTGCGAATAATTTTCGAGAACACTGACTATGAACTCGTATTTCAACTAAGTTGTGAGATTTGATCCCTTCTTTCTCAGCCCCGTACTCTCTAATTTCGGTCAAAATTTTCAGCAATATCGTGTCACGTATCATTTGAAATTTCTCCGAGGACGCAGAGTTCAATTTTCTTCTTTTTAGTTTTAAGATTTGTTCCCCTCTCGAAATAGATATCCGAGGTAGCGGAAAAATTTTGAAGTAGAGCAAAAATAGATTTAAAAACGCTAAAACAAAACTCCCAATCAATAATTTTAGGTGTCAAAATTGATTTTTTTGAATTCTGAAAATTTAAAATTTAAAATTAGATACCCCATGATCTCGCAAAAGTAAGTACAGAATATGAAAATTTGATTTCGTGACGTGCAGAAGGGCTAAAAGGTCGTAGCTGTACGATTTTTTTAGAATACATTTATACGTAGTTGATGATTCGTATAGGAGCATCGAGGAGGTGGGCAGTGAAAAGAAAATATATTTCATTTACGGCAAACCAATTATGCAATTTTATTAACGCTAGTGAAAGGGGTGGCCCAATATGAACGTAGGAGTAAACATTTACGGCAAACCGGTTATGCAATTTTATTAACGCCAATGAAAAGAATCGCCATAGCGTGCGTATCGAGGAGGGAAATGAGAACGATTGGAAATGACTTCGAGGCGATTAAAGCCTGTAGAAAATTTTAGAGTTTCTCGGCATTAGAAAAAAAAATTTTCTTGAGAAGAAAAATATGGGTTTGAATTGACAGTAACGAATTTTGGGAGATTGTTTTAATCTATCAAATAGGTCTCCAGTATGGGCAATCCACGTTTGTAGGGGCTAAATTTCATTTGAGCTTTTTTTATGGACCTTTTTTCAATGTTGGAAAATATTCAAAATTTTATAATTTCAGTGAGTCAAAAATCCACTCAGTGTGTCAAATGAAGAACGAATATTTTGAAAATTAATTAAAACTGGCCCTTGAAATCACGTTTTCTTCGAATGTTGAAAAAAAATTTTCAATGCAAAACTTTAAACACGTTTTTCTCGAAAACTTGAAATCTGACACTAAGTGTGTTTCATCGTGCAGGGTGCAGGGCCAATAAAAAAGTTTTAAATTGACTCAAAATACTTTTAATAAATTTGGGAAGTCTAAAATAGGGTAATACTAAATTTCAACTTTATACCAGGAATAGACCAAATTTTCATATTTTACACCGCTGCAGGACTATGGCGAACTTTTTTACCAAAATTCGAAAAAAAATTTAGGTATCTGAAATTTTGGATTGGGATTTTTCTGGACGTATTTTCGATATTTTTTCATTTTCGTAAAAGTTTATTACTGGTTTTTAGATGCCTCCCTTGTCAGTCTTCCTCGTACCCTTTAATTATGGCTAAAACTCAAAAATATTTTTAAAAAATACCGCGTAGCACGTAGGTAATTTGTTACTTTTTCAAGGACGTTGAATTGGAATAAAATTTCTATACTCAGTTTTTCGATTTAACATTGACCCTCTCCCTCCCCCCTCCAAAAATATCTTTGGCATGCGATCTAAAAAATTCACACTTTTGAATCACTTAAGTGGGTATTCATAATGTATTTAAAATGATACGGTGCCTGAGTGGTGGTAGAAACATGTAATTTTTGGACGCCCTTTCTTTGCATAAATAATTGAGGATTTTCGATATTTACTCCAAGCATTGGACGATTTGTACTTAGTATTTATGTCGAACTAAAGTAGGTAGTGAGTATGAAATTCCCACGGTCATTTTTAGCCTGATCTATCGATTTTTTTTCATTGTCTAGACGACAACCAAGAGAAGCAATAAACAACAAGTGTACTTCGTCTGAGAAAATTGAAATGCATATCTGGCCAGGAAAATCACAGTATTTGGATATTTGGATCGATAATTCATAAAGATTTGTAATCTTGTTAATAATACAATCCAATAAGTACCTATCTTGAATTTATGCTTAGGTATCATGTATTCTATGTAGGTACCTTGTAAGAAAAACGTGTACAATAAGTATATTGGAAAGCTTAAACTTATGTCTGATGGATAATATATCTATCCTCAATTGAAATATTTTAAATTATTTCCCCAATAAATTATGCCATTTTCAAATGCAAAAATATTCAAAATTATAATTTTACATATTTAACGTTCTTCTTTTGGTATTTGGCTACACTGTTTTCTGAAACTCTTATCAGATGCTATCAAATAACAAAATAATTTTTTAAATAAAGCTCGTCAAAATTTATGTTTTTTTTTACTGCATTTTAAAATTAAAACTCGGTATTTGCTAGAATTTTATGACAAGAAGTGACTTGTGAAGTAGTTTAGTGATTTCCAAACTTGGATCATCGGTTCATACAGTTCTAACGAGCTATTTTCTCTCATGATAGTAACAGTGACTAGATCAAAATCAAATTCATTTAGAAACATACTCGTAGTTATTTTAGATTTACGATATGCATTCTGTGCTTAGTAGTTCTTCTGCATATTGCAACGATTACGATTCTGATTCTGATTATTACTCAAAGTATCCTATTCCGCTCCCACCGAAACGTCAAAATGATTCTAAACCGCCAGCTAACCGGAGTAAAAAAAGAAAGATGATGTATCAGGTGAGATTTCGACTTATTTTTTCCCATTCGCGTGAATTGTATTTGAACCAACACACAATAACTTTGTTGGAGTAGGTGAAACAGATGAGTAATTTGAAGTTCTCCGATGGCATCAGATCCATAGATTTTGTTATTGTTTTCAAGAAAGAAGAAGCGTTACCTAAAATGTTAGATTCCCAAAAACGACAAGTAATAATACCAAATTTAGCTTTTACTTCGAGTGAATTTCCATACCTACTTCGATGGTATTTTTATTGCAGATATTTGAAGAAAACTTGCGGAAAGAAGGTTTAGAGTTGGAATGCGATTCTTGCGACAGCACTAACCTACAATTTATCAAACTCCATGCCACGAAAGAGCTGTGTCGAAGATTCTGCGAAATACTTCGTTTGAGAATGCCCATGAAAAAGGTTCGTTTCAAATCCTACATATAAATTTAAAATCTTTTTTGTTGCTAAATAGTCAATTATTTTCGTACCCAGATCGATAACCTGCAACGAATACCATCAACGACGTCGAAAGTAATCAGCCTATTTAGCTCTAAATGGAACACGCTGGTACAGAAATTGTTCTACATAGATCGAACATTATTTCCAGAATTGGACCACAGTTTCACTGCTATTTATAGTAGAGATAAAGAATATCTGTATGTTATAACGACGATGTCGTATAAACCACTGTGTTTGTCTTTTCGCACCTGCCCATCGTAACGCTGTGTTTGTAGAATTTGTACTAACGTGTTTTCTTGTAAACTTTTAACCCTTTGCTGATTCTGTTCGATAATTGATTTACAGATTCGATGTCGATTCGCCGGATTTCTTCACTCCTACGGTTCGATCTAGAATCGTGCAGTTTATTTTGGATAGAAATTTATTCTCGCTTAATGAATCTGATCCGTATAACTTCGGTATTGAACATTTGATCAATGATGGCGTCTATTGTGCTGCGTATCCCTTACACGATGTAAGCAGAAGCTGATAAGAGGTTGATGTTTGTACAAATAAATTAGATCTGATTTTAATTTGGATTTATAGGGATATTGCCACAAGCCGGGAAGCATTAGATATTTATTATGGTGCGAATGGGCCTCTCTAAAGAAATGTTTCAAGTATCAACCAGTTGATGTGATCAAGGAATATTTTGGAGTGAAAATAGCCTTATATTTTTCGTGGCTTGGATTCTATACATATATGTTGATACCAGCTTCTCTAACTGGGTTGATTTGTTTCTTTTATTCGTGGTATTCTTCGTATACAGATGAAATAACGTATGTACTAGTTCATTAATTGTGAGAAAATTTTAATTCGTGTTTTTAAAATTTTCTTTATTGATTTTTTTTTCAGGAATGAAATATGCGACGAAAACACTAAAATAAAAATGTGCCCTATGTGCGACTACAACTGCACTTATTGGAATATACAAGAAACCTGTACTCATACCAAAGTTACCTATTTGTTTGATAATGTGACAACAGTTCTATTTACAGTTTTTATGTGTATTTGGGGTATGTACTTCTGTAATCTGTACTGTATCCATTTGACAAATGATGAATTTAGGAGATGGTATTTTTACGAATGATTTGTTTTCGATTTTAGGTACACTATTTTTAGAGCTATGGAAACGATATTCGGCTGAAATAACTCATCGATGGGATCTGACGGAATTTGATAAACAAGAGGAGTACCCTAGACCGGAATATTTAGCTAGATTAAGACACGTATCAAAACAAACTGTAAATTTTATCACTAACGATGCAGAACCCAAAGTACCATTTTGGACCATGCGAGTTCCTATGACTATGTTTAGTTTTTCTATTGTGATATTTCTAGTAAGTTGAACCAGAGATAGGTATATAGAGATGAAAATAATAAATAAGTATTGAACAATTTTTATATATTTGATTTATCTGTTCTAGGTTGCTGTTGCTTTTGCTGCTGTTATAGGAGTCGTATTATACAGGATCTCAATCTTAGCTGCCTTTTACGCCTGTTCCAATAAACTAATCACGAATTATGCTTTGATACTGACAAATATTACAGCAGCTTCGATCAATTTATTATTTATCGTTATTTTGAACGTGGTTGGTAATAGGAGTTTTTTAATTTGATATTTTTTCAGTAATTTGAAAAATCATATGGTTTTGTGAAATTTACAGTTATACTCGTGGCTCGCTAGATATCTCACTGAATTGGAACTCCATCGCACTCAAACTGAATTTGATGATTCGTTAACCCTCAAGATGTATTTATTCGAGTTCGTCAACTATTACGCGTCTATTTTTTACATTGCATTTTTTAAAGGCAAATTCGTCGGGTACCCGAAAGAATTTTCTCGGATATACGGATACAGACAAGAAGAGGTTGGTGGTCATTCCGTCTCAGTTTGGACAACTTTTTGCTCGGGTCCTATCATCGTACAGTTTGAAAAACCACCTTAATTTATTTCGAGCATTTGTAGAGACAGGGTGTCCATTTTTTGGAAAATCTGGAAAACCGAAAAAAGTCAGGGAATTTTGGAATTTTCTCTGGAATTTTTTGAAAATCCAAAAAAAGGTACTTTAATCATTTAGAATAGAAAAGTGTTTTTTTTTATTTTAAATTTTTCAAAAAATTTCACCCTCGCTCCGCTCGGCACAAAATTTTTACATCTTTCATCTGATTTTTTTAATAAAAATTTCCCTCGCTACACTCGAGGTAATTTACTCTCTTTCTGCAGAATTTATTTAAAATAAAAGTTTTTCGAAAACTTACTTTTTAATGAACTGTAAGATGCTCTTGACCTCGATATTGATAAAAAAAATGGAGGGAATGGAACAGAATTCGAAATTATTGGTCATGTTTTGGAAAACCCGAATGAAGGAAAAGTGGCGAATTTTCATCTTTTGAAGATCTTCTTTTGCAAAAATTCTGGCCCTCGCTTTGCTCGGTTTCAACACGTATAAAAGTGGATTTATAAATTTAAGGCATGTGTTTTTCATTGGGGGGGGGGGGTAGGCAATAAAATTTAAAGAAATTTTTGAATTTTCGGCCCAGAGGAATCCGAATTTTCTTTCGTTTGATTTGGTAGACACCCCGGCTTAATTTGTTTCATTTTTTAAAACTTTATAAATTTGCTTTGAATGCTTAGTTTTTCTTTTTTATTTGAAATTTTTTCTGCAATTAATTCAAATTTTCAAATTTTTGTTGTGAGGGGGAGTCGGGTGGGCTCAAAAATGTTTAGAATTGAATTCAAATATTTTTTTGGCCCGCAGAGGAGCATTGAAAAATCTCGTAAAAAGTACCTAGTGATTTTGAAAAAAAAAATTGTTAGACCACATGAGTTTTATATCATTCTTATGCAAAATTTCGGGATGTAAGTACATCATGCAAACCCCCCCCCCCCCATTGGTTTACGAATATCATATTTCTGGAAAAATTCGAAAAAGTGGTCTGGAAAATCTGGAAAAGCCAGGGAAAATCAGTTCTGAAATATAGTGGACATTCTGAGGGAGTGGAGAGAGGAGATTTCTTTTTTTCACTTTTGAGATCTCCTCCGAAAGTGCCTAACAAGACTTAATATAAAAATCAGTAAAAAAATTACCTCAGTTATACTATAGGTACCTATGTAAAGCAAAAGCTTTTTAAACATGAAAATGTTTAGGAATTTCCCTAAGGTAAAAAAAGTCAGATTTTTCAACTTTTTTCAATTTTAAAATTTCTAAAGAATTTTTCTCAACATTTTCACGTTTTTTTACCTAAAATGTTTTTTCAACACTTTCAAATAAAGAATTTCTGATTGATCCCAGTCTTAAATCCATATTAAATTGATTTTCCTCTAATAAGCGGTGCCTAATTTTTTCAACATTACATATTTTAATGTAATTTCGGAGAGGGTGGATGGCAAACTAAAAATTTATTATGTTTTCAATTGTGCTTTTTGCTAAAAAAAAATGAAAAAAAGTTCATGATATTAAATTTAATGTAAATAAATTTCCTCGTTTTTTTTTCAAGTCCAACAAAAAATATCTACGCCTTTTTCTCCATTTTCTGAAACTTTATTTGAGTCTAAAAATTTCCAATCCATGTTAAAGTACCATTCACGTATTGAATTAATAGTAAATGTCATGTGGCATATCAGCTCTGAGTGTAAATATCAACTTGATTTTTTGATCGAAATCTTCTAAACTCATTCCATAGGCACCCAAATTCAATCAAAAATCGTAAAAAACGAAATTGTGTGACGTGTTGTTTTTCATATTTTTGGGACGTCGTTTTTAGATTTCCAGTTATTTTTCGAATTAGAATCTCCCTTCTCCTCTCCCACAAACCACTCAATTTTGAAAGAAAATTAAAATCACAGCATGAAATTCCAAATTATTGAAATCACGCTTGATATTATCAGGAAATTTTAATTTTAGTTTCCTTCTACGCTTAAAGAGGTAACGATTTGAGTCAAAATAACATCGGAAATGGATTTTGGGGTCAAAAAACTTGCAATTTGATGTCCTCACTAAATAATCTTGAAAAATTTTCAGTTTTCCTCTTTCCCTAGCTCCTTGAGGTCTTACTAAGTTGTTTGGTAAAATGACACTGGAAACGGCTGAATATTACCGGAATATACATATGTACCTATGTAGTTTTATTTTGACTTCTTCTCCCTTACTCTTATGAGTCTTTATTAAGGATTTAAGTCACAAAAAAAGAATTCAGGTGCTTCGAATTCCCTTTGCAGACAAATTTCCAATTTTGTCCCTCAAAAAGCCCTTTTTGATGATCATGAATTTTGATTAATTTTTTCTTGTTTTTTTTTCATCATGCTTTGTGATAATTATTTTTAGCTCACCCTCTCACCTCGGAATAGAGTTTTAAAAAATCTATTTCGATTTTTAAAAAACCGGAAGAGAAGCAGTGGTTTTTTCGAATTACACGATGACACGAGCCAGGAAATAAAATTTGAAGGACTCGAAACAAAAAAACTGCCTGAATTGAGATAAAAAGACCATAAAGAAGAGTCAAATTTTTTCATGGTCATTTTTTTAAAAATTAATTTCCTTTTTGTGTTTTCAGTGCGGCTTAGGAGGTTGCTTGATGGAATTATGTATCCAGTTGGGAATAATAATGGTTGGCAAGCAAACTTTCAACACGATCCTTGAAATAGTTGAACCTGTAATTTACAAATGGTGGTACACCAGAGAAATAGGTAAAAAGAAGACCAAAAATCATACAGATTCGCCTCAATGGGTTGAAGATTACAAATTGGTCCCTTGGGGACCTCAGGCACTATTTCCCGAGTATTTAGAAATGGGTAGGTAACCCCAAATTCTCCTTTGTAAATTTGAAAAATTTTACATAGGTAATGAAAAAAATATTTCTTCTACAGTTTTACAGTATGGTTTCATCACCATATTCGTCTCAGCGTTTCCACTAGCTCCTCTATTCGCCTTATTGAATAATATATTAGAGATGAGATTAGATGCTACGAAATTACTCACATATTACAGAAGACCAGTCTCTCAACGTGTGAAAAATATTGGAATTTGGTATCGTATTCTAGATTCGGTTGGAAAAGTTGCTATTTTTACCAATGTAAATATTTAATTTCAAAGTATCATTCATAATTTTCAATTTGATTAGTCACCTGATTATTATATCAATCAATGCGTATTTTCATGATTACAGAGTTTCATTATTGCATTCACATCCGAATTCATTCCTAAATTAGTTTACATGGTCACTGAAAGTAAAAACTTCACCTTGACTGGATACCTAGAGTACTCTTTATCGTACATGAATGTTACCGAATTGAATCTAGACGAACTTCCTCCCAATCCTGAAAACATAACGTACTGCAGGTTAGCACAAAACCCCTTCATTTTCATACAGATGAGTCATTAGATCTTAAACAAAAGGATCCGTTTCGTTCGCAGGTATAAAGATTTTCGAAACCCACCGTGGTCTTCGGACAGGTACAAACTCAACGTCAAGTTTTGGCATGTTTTAGTCGGTCGATTACTCTTCATGGTGATCTTTCAGGTACATTAGTCAGATCTCCTGCTGTGATAGGGTATCTATGAATCATTACTCTCATTCAATGAGTTTTTTTGTATCATTTTTTTACAGAACTTTGTCACGTTAATGGTTATCGCGATACGATGGTGCATCCCCGACGTCCCTGCCAAATTAAAAGAGAAAATTCAACGAGAACGGTATGTCACAAATGAAATAATTATAGCCCAGGAGACGAAGCAAGCCACGATGAATAAGTGTTCCTACGAAACGGAGGCTGAACTCGAACTTTAGACTTTTCCCAAGCTATTGGCCTACTACATTATCTATTCTAGTCCTCTATGGTCTCCCAAGACATCGATATTTTTAATCAATTACGAATAAATAAATTTTAAATTATAAAAATTATTCGTCGAAATGAATAAAGCTCGGGAAGGTATTTCCACTTACTCTTTTCCATTTTACTGAATCCAGTTACGCTAAATTAACGAATAACAAATAACAATAAAAATCGAATAATTCTCTTTTATTGCTTTACAATAAACCTATTTCAAGTACAACTACAAGTAATTACAAAACCATGTGCATTATATGCCTTTCACATACGTACTCTTCGGATCTTATTTTTTATTTGAATAAAATATGCGTATCACTCAGAGAAATAAGGACGGATTTAAGTTTGACATGATATTTTGAATAGTTACTATTGTACGTTTGAATATAAACTTAACGAACGTCTATGACCTAATATACCATATTACTTCATCAATTATAACTTTCAATTTATAACAATTACGGTAATTAATTCAATGATTCGTGTAATTCCTAGATAAGTCACGTTGGCGAGATGTAACATTTAAGTAGAAAAATAATCACAAAATTAAAATCCAGACTAGATACATATAAAAAATTGGCAGAATAATCATTACGTAATTTTTTCTAGATAACCGAGCTGATATTATAATCAATAAAAAGGTAAAAAAGCAGATTTTAAAATAAAACTCTAGACGTTTACGATGTTAGAAATATAAACACGAGTTGAAATTATCGCGTAAATAAATGATTCAAACGTGTATCGAACAACAACCGTATCTTTAATAAACATGTACTTAGGATTCGGTTATAAGGTTTATGGATTTTATCGAGCGATTAGAAAAATTAATCGCAGTGATAGGAGACCGGAAGAAACACGTAGCGTCGTAGATTTTGATAAACTATATACGAACACCTTACAAAGGATCTAAAATTAGAGAGAATAGGTCTACATATGAGAAAGGTATTTCTCGCGAGAAAAACATATATTACCCTGTAATATATATCACAATCTATTTTATAACTTTGGGAGTCATTATTGTCTTATTCAATAAGAAAAAAAAATAGTTAAAAATGAAAGACTAATTAAAAAACGATTTAAAACTAATAAAAATCGAATTCTACCGTGATGAGAATGGGAAGCGATTTAAAATAGTACAAAATAACAGACTAGCTTAAATAATGTTGTGCTTAGCTCGTCAACGAGATGTCATTTATAAAATTATGTATAAAAAATATGAAGTCGTCAAATCAGTCACGAGATTCTAGTGTTCTGTAAACTTGAAGTCAATTGAGATTCCAGGCTCGTTGTATTGTCATGAACTTGGACATATCTGCGAACCAGATGATCGAATAAAAATCATGATTTAAAAACGTACATAAAGTATTCGGTTATAAATACCTATGGTCAGATATCATTTGAGAGTTGCATTTACAACAAACGTAAGTTTTAGGCTCGGTGCTACAACCTCCGTTGAATATCAACATGCCATTATTCTGGGCCCAGCCAGCTGAACTCAAACTAGGCATTTCTGCTGCATTACTAGCCGAACTCGTCGAAGGCATGCTTCTTATACTACGTCGATGATTAGAAGTGTTTGGTAGATTGAAAAAAGGAGAGTATGGGGGAGGTGCTTCGTATTCCGAAGGAGCACATGCCTCTACCACGTTGGACGAACAGCCTAAAGCCTGGATTACGGTTTTGGCCCGAGCTAGAGCTTGTTTAGCTTTACAATCGCCTGTAAAAATTAAATCAATTGAGTTAAGAGAAGTGTAGGCACGAGATAGGCAACTAAATGAACGTACTGGCAAATTGAAGTTCATGATTGACGCCAACTTCGTCGGGTAATTCGTTCACGATTGCTTTCTGAGCTTGTAAGACAACGTTGCATTTTTGTGAAAGGGATATATAAGAATCAGTCAATTTTTTCAGGCCTTCTTTGACCCGGATCAATTTGATGATTTCGTTTTCACTCATTTTTTCAGTAACTGTGAAAAAAACACGAAAATTAATGCATAAAAGCTTAGACCTACTTATGCGGATAATTGTCCTCATTATTAAATTAGGTTTACCTTCTAATTTGGCGAAATCTAAAGCTCGTCTGGCAGTTTTGAGCTTTTCTTCGGTATTCAAACGATCTTCGACACTACCAGAATACGAATCTGAAAGTCGTTTTTTCATCTTAGCCTCGTTTCGTTCGCATTCTTGTAAATTCGATTTGGCTTTATCTACGTTTTGTTCGCTTTCTAATATGAGTTCGAACTGATTCTTGAATTTCTTCAAATTATCTACGCAGATTTAATTAAGTAATAAGTTATTGTCCGAGATTTAGGCCAATGTAACGAGAAATCGACTTTTACCGAAATATTCGTTATGTATATCAGTCCAAAGTACATTCAGTTCTGTTAGAAGAGCGAATAAATTCTTCAGTCCTTCGTGAGGTTCACGATGCGCCCATTTGATTAAATCTTCGACGAACATTTGATGAGCTTTGACACCAGATTTTCCGTGTGATCGCATTCCATCCAGATCAGATAATATTAGATTGATTTCCGAGTACGATTTCAGCCTAATGCTACCGCTGGAAAAAGATCAACACAGAATGAAAAACTATACTGAAAAACGTAACTTTAGGCGTATTTTAAAAGAGATAAAACACTTACCGTTTCAAAGCCTTTGTTGCTCTTTCCATTTTCAGTGTGTTATTTCGAGTTTTATCGCAGTATCCAGGGAGGTGAATTAAATTAACATTCCACAGTTCGAAAATATTTGGCACCAATAGCAATTACACGACTTCATGACTCAAATGTCATTATACGAGCGCGAAATCATGTACTGGTAACTGGTAAGTGAAAAAACACAATAAAATTGGAGTTTGAAACTTAGGGAACAAAGTAATGAATGGTTTGAACAGAATAGAACGAATCAAAACAATAAAATCAATAGATCAATTGATTGCGATTTTCGACAATCGATTTGTGAAATCGATCAATCGTTTGATTTTAAATATTTTCATGTACCAATTTTTGCATTGTTTAAATTTGTGCAATTTTTCGAGAAATGCTAGAAGAATTCGAATAATGTAATCATAAATTTATATATTTTTCTAATTTATTTCATTTTTCATTAATAGTTTTTGCAAAAAATGAATAAACTTCGAAAAAAAGAGATTCGCATTTTTAAAAAATAACGGCCATTTTTGTCGTTCTCAAACGATTCGATCGATTCATCTGATTGATAGTTCTAGAAAAAGAACTTAACTTTCCATTTTCTCGTTATCTTTACAAGAAGAGTGGGCGGAGCTTCACAAGACAGTCAAACCTGGAAACCCGAATACCTTCATGACGTCACACTACTCATACCACTGAATGCCGTTTCGACTTTTTTTTTCGAAGTCCAGAATTCCAGATTATTTTAAGTAATTTTAAATAGTTTTGAATTTTCTGAAAAAGTTTTCCAACTCCAAATTTTTTCCTCGTAATTTTTTCAACTCCTAATTTTTTTCTCAGAAATTTCTCAACTGAAATTTTTCTCTTGTCGCGGCATCGCAATACCGCGAGTGCTCCAACGGTACCGCCTCCTTCCCTTCACCGTTTAGTTTAAGTTTGTACTTTATAATTAACCGCATTGTTTCACGTTCTTAAATAAAGCTATAAAACGAATAACCGCGAACTTATTACGAGCTTTAAGCTCGACATGGTAGCAGAGCTTTTAATCGCATTCACCGCCTCGAATCGCAAATAATGAATCCGCATATTCATCAATTTCGCAAAATCGCAAATGTAAGTACAATTTCGCCATTAGTGTACCAACATGCCGCGTGTTGGTTTACAATTCGCTAAATCTTATTCTCTAAATCTTATCCGCAAAATCACGTCTTCACAATCCGACGAGAGTGTTGACAAAAATCGTTCGTGAAAAGTTCGTTATTCGCGACCTTACACGTGCCAATAACCGATCGCGATTTTTCTGCCGAAAAATCGCACCCTTTAAATCGCTTGAATCGCGTCTTCGTGCCTAAAAAGTGCGTAGACAAATCCGCATCGACGTACAACCACGTAGTCGATAAAATCATCCGCGTACAGAAACGTACACAAAACCGCGCCATGAATTTGGCATCAGAAAACGCAGCCGCCGAATTTCAGCTATGGCTGAATACACTCACCAACTCCGTAACCGCCATCGAAGTGAGCTTAAAAAGCTCTCCACTAAACATCGCCGACCTTCGGATCAAGATGGATAATATCAAGATCGCCATCAACAAAGTGGAACCATTCCGCCCAACATCCGAGGAACCGCTTTCGTATAACTACGTATCCGCAATCGCCACCTTAGTGAGGGCGAAAATGTTAGTCGGCAGGGCTACGCGAAAACTCGCCAGAATCGCCGACAATCCAGAAAAAACCGCCGCTGACTCATCAAACACCGCCGATCTTCCGCTTGACAGCACCGACGATTCAAACAGGCTCCAAAAATCCGCAGAAATCCGCTCGTCGACAGACGTAACCGCTAACCCGATGGATGCCCAGATCGCCGCAAAAGTCGTAGCCGAATTCGCCGCCGTTGAGCCGACGCCTGAAAAAGTGAGCACAAAGCATCACACGAACGACAGTAAATCGCCAAAAAACGTAATTTACCTGATGATAACCAACGCGAACGAAATTCAAGGCACCGCTGATCACTCCAAAGATGACCGGAGTCAGTTGTCGTCCCATCAAACGCAGCCACCGCCGCCGCTGCCGATCTTCATTGCATCGTCGCCGCATGAGATCGCCAAAGTCGCCGCCACTTCCAGAGTCGCCGCATCTATCCCGCCGCCATCACCTGTAACAGAAAACAGGAATCAATACCCCAAAAGCGCCAAATCAATACAGAATACCACTCACCTGGAAAAAATCGCCGCTGATCCATTGCCGGACATCAAAATCGCCGAAAATCCACCACCAGAGTTTCCAAGCACGGAAAAAATCCCCCAATCACCGCCAAAATACGCCGATCCTCAAAACGCCGCAGGAAAACTCGTATAAAATCGCCGAGGTCGTCGCCAATTCCAAGGTCGCCGTATTCTCGCCAAAACCTCAATTCGCACCTATGGAAAAGAAAACCCAAGGTAATAACTGAAAATAAAGCAAAAATTCGGAAAAATGCTTACCTGAAATCGCCGCAATTCGCTGTGGAAGTCTGCCGATCTTCAAGACGCCGCCGGAAACCTCCGAAGTTGTTGCCTCGAACTTTATCGCCGCTGGCATCTTGCCAAAACCGCCATCAGCACCTGTGGGAACGAAAAAATGAATCAATTAAAACACCTAAGAAAAGAATTCGAAAATTTTCTTACCCGAAAATCAGCCAATCACGAAATCGTCACCGAAACATTCCGGGAGTCCACTTCGGGTCGCCGTCAACACCTGCTAAAAGGAAATACATTAAAGCAGGACAAAACAAGAATCGAAATGCAAAAATCAAAATGAAAAATTCATACCTAGAAGTCCACCAATGTAATCGAAATCGGCACCGGAAAGTAAGAAAATCGCAAAACTTGATATCCGAAATCCATCAATCCAGTAATCACCTCCAGCCATTTGGAACTGCTGAAAAACGTTCCAAAGGAAAGATTAGCACGAATAGGGCAAATTATAGCTCGTGTAATAAAGGTTCAGTCACTCACCTGGTTTACATCGCGAAGTGCCGATCACAAAAGAATCCAAAAATCGCCGCAGCAGACATTGGTCTCCGCTTATCACCGAAGTCCAGTCTGGATCAACGTAGCTCCCGCCGCCGCCGTGAGCACCACAAATCACCGCCGCTAATACATCGCCGACACGAAAGTGGGACCTGGAATACCCACAAAAGAGATCAAATTAGTGATAAAATCAAATTAAAAAAAATCAACGTTCATCGACTCACCTTGTTTACACGGAGAATCGCCGCCGGAATCATTCAAAATCGTTGCTGAAAAAGCTGCGATCGCCGAAACCACCGCCGCTGCCTATGAGCACCTCCGGATCCCAGATGATGACTGTTTATCCCTGGAATCAGAAGACAAATCCTTATTTTAGTAATATTGCTAATAATTTTGTTAATCAATATTTTTTACAATTTTTTAGTTACTTACTTTTTATCAGTTTATCCGCTAATGTTTACTATTTATGTTTTGTAATAGTAAACATCTTTTCTCCCGCGGACTGTCGCGGCATCGCAATACCGCGAGTGCTCCAACGGTACCGCCTCCTTCCCTTCACCGTTTAGTTTAAGTTTGTACTTTATAATTAACCGCATTGTTTCACGTTCTTAAATAAAGCTATAAAACGAATAACCGCGAACTTATTACGAGCTTTAAGCTCGACATCTCTAATGTTATTTTTCCACGACTGAATTTTTTTCTGACGTAATTTTTCCACGACCAAAGTTTTTCTGAAGAATTTTTCCATTATTGAACTTACATCTTTTTTGAAAAGAATGATTTCTGTTGGATTGACGTCGCAAAAATTTTATTTTCTCGCAATTTTCACATCTGAAAATTTTCCACGTCCAATCATAATTTTTTCAACTCGAATTTTTTTTCTCAAAATTTTTATGGCGTCAATCAAACAAAAATCATTCTTTTCAAAAAAGATGAAAGTTCAACGATGGAAAAATTCTTCAGAAAAAAATTTCAGTGGAGAAAATTAAATTACATATGTCAGAAATATTTCAGTTGAGAAAATTCTGAGAAAAAAATTACGAGGAAAAAATTTGGAGCTGGAAAACTTCTTCAAAAAATTCTAAACTGTTTAAAACTGACGTAAAATATTCAACGGCATTCAGTAGTATGAGTAGTGACGTCATGAAGGTATTCGAGTTTCCAGGTTTGACTGTCTTGTCGGAGATTCAAGTAAAAATAAATAAAAATTATTTTGATAAAGAAAATTACGAATGTAATTTTTCATTTTTCTTTTCAAAATTCATTCTAGTCATGTATTTTTCGATGTAATTCCCTTCTGCGATAAATTTTAAATTGCCCTCTGAACGTAGAATTTTCCATATCAGTAAGTATGAATAATCCAATTCAAACTGTAAGCGAGCTAATCCCCATGATCCTAAAATTGTGATATTTTCAGTTTCAGATAAATGATAAAAACCCACCTTGAAAGAAAAATCGCTTGTTCTACCAACGTTGGAAACTATTTCGTCTCATTCATCATCCAAAAGCGGTAAATTGCTCATTATTTATCTATGTACATCGCCTGATTCTCATTCATCTCTCATTTACTTATTTTAGACTTTGAATGAAGCTAACAACTTATAATTCTCGAGGACCCAGTCTTTTCTACAAATTATTATTCTTCGTCACCAAAATGAGCACTTCGAGTCATTCCAGTTTCAGTGAAACATATGTAGCAGTTTGTCAAATGACAAGCAAGGATAATAAAGAAGAGAATTTCAAATGTTGCGAATCTCTGGTGCAGACAGCTAAAAAACAAAATGCCAGCGTGAGTAGAAATAAATTTATTTCTCCTATTTTCACTGAACTACAAAACTCAAAAACTATGTCTTTTCTGCAGATGGTTTTTTTACCGGAAGCTTGCGATTATATCTGTGAAAACACTACCGACACCGTAAAAATGGCCGAATCCAAAGATGGCCCCTTGGTATCCAAATATAAACAACTAGCTCAAGAATACGACGTCTGGTTGTCTCTCGGAGGCATCCATTTAAAAGTTAGTATTACCTAATGCCTAGCATTAATTTCTCATACTTTCCGGTGTATTCAAATTTTCCAATATTTGGTTCCCTTTCAACAAACTATCGCTAAAATGAACCTCAATACGTCGCCTAGTGAAGAACCTCCACTGAAATCGGTATCTCCTGGAAGCGATCATTGTCTTTGTTGGAATAACAATTACAGCTGCGACGACTTTTACGACGATTCGGAAGATATTACCAAAAAAATCGATTACTCGTTCAACGAAAATTTGGTCTACGAATGCGAAAAAAGATTGACAAAGTTTTTGAAAATCGTCAACTATTTAGACGAATTCGCCAACCAGCAGCATTTCCCCGAAGACGTACTATCTGAGTACTTGAAATATTTAGAAAAATGTCATCCAAGCGTGTTATTCATAGCGCCGAAATTTTTCCAAAAATTGACCCCATCCGATAGCCAATCTGTCGTAGACCTACTCGACCGTAAAGAAGCCAAAGAACATGAAATCGTTGTTTTTGTCTTGAAGGCCGAAGTTAGCTACATTGTGTTTGCCTACGAAGTGAAAAAAGCCATAATGTATCATTACTTTTTGCCCGTTAATGCAAATTCCCAGCTCGTTGATCTCGTTTGGCCTCATTTAGAGTCGTATTTCGGTGCCGAGCAATTTATTCCGATCGAGGTAGTGACTAAACACGAAGATGATGTTTTATTCGTTATCGAATCTATATTAAAATTGCTAAAAGAAGTCGACGAAATGTCCTACGAAGAAATGAACTTCTTAATTTATCCTGATGTCTTGAAAGTCAACGTTTTGCACGTGTTTTTGGAAACCAAATTGGAAAAGGCTAAGAAATTGTTGCCCCATGGTTTCGAAAACGTAGCAAAATATTAATCTTTTTTAATCTGGTTAAAATGTAATTGAAATGTCGTAACTTTTTTTCTTTTTTTTTCAGCATACGAATGAAAAAGTTACCAATACCCATTTAGTGATTAATAATAAAGGAGATATTGTTGGCGAGTATAATAAAATACATACGTTCGACGTCGAATTATCAAATCATTCAATGTGTGAGTCGTCATATGTCGAGAAAGGAAAATCAATTATACCTCCGGTTGATACTCCCGTGGGAAAAATTGGTCTCGCTGTAGTATCCTTTAATATCTATCTATTTTTTAAAAAGAAAATTCAAGCAAACTACTATCTATTTTCCTTAATTAGCTGAGTTAGTGTTATGACTTAAGATTTCCCGAACTTGGTATAGCTTTACGAGAAATGGGCGCTGATGTCTTGACATATCCATCATCCTTCATGTTTGAAACCGGCGCTGTGCATTGGGAAAGCCTACTACGAAGTAGAGCCATTGAAAATCAATGCTATGTAATCGCAGCAGCTCAAACTGGATACAGTACACCTAAAAGACGATTATGGGGCCATGCAATGGTTGGTAATATCAAAATCTTCATATCTATTTTGAGCTTTTCATTTATTTTTGAATTTTCCACAGATCGTCGATCCTTCGGGAACGATAGCAGCTCAATGTTCAGACGGCAGTAACGTAGCTATTGCTGCTATAAATAAAAATCTTATAGAGAAAACACGTTCTTCGATGCCTCTTATATCACAAAAAAGGTTCGACTTGTATCCTAGAATAGCAGAATCAATTTCTTGTGATAACGTTGACCAATATCAATTCGGCCAAGTTATGGTTAATGCAAAAACAGTATTTTATAAAACCGGGTTAACCTTAGCCATTGTAAATAAACGCTGCGTTGTACCTGGACGTATCCTTTACCTTATCTGCTTAATATTTTGGTTGAAACCCTTTGTTTTTCAAATAATTTTCTTAACATGATAGATGTATTAATTATTCCCATCAGACCGGCCAAACGGTTCTCTGATCTGACCAGTTCAGAAGTAGCTGATCTCTTTCTAACCGTGCAAAAAGTTCAACGTGTTATGGAAACTGTTCACGATGCTAAGTCTTCCACGATTGTGATACAAGATGGACCTGATGCTGGTCAAACAATCTGGGTAAACTTTTCTACCCATTCAAAAAAATCGATCGTATTATTTATTAATATTTTTGGTATATTTTCAGCACGTTCATGCTCATATTTTACCAAGGAAGCCTAATGATTTCAGTGATAACGATGATGTATACAGAGAACTTCAAAACCACGATAAAAACGTCGTCCAATGGCGTAATGAAAGCGATATGATTAAAGAAGCCGAATTTTTGCAACCATTTTTTAAATCTTGAAATGGCGATGAAAGTTGTTTGTTGACAATTATTCTGTGATGCCCTAGTGCCTATTTATAGCCTGACGAGGTGACGTTCCAAATGGTTGTCTATAAACAATTTCTTTCTAAAAATAAAAACAAGGGTATATAATAGTCAAAATTATGTTATGTTGAATTATTCTTCATTCGTATTATTTTTCTTATGAAATCTGAATAAGTAATTTCAGATAGGTATTTAATCAAATTAGGGGATGAAAATTCCAGTACTAAAATGGTCCAGCATATAAATGATGAAATTATGATTGCGGAGTAATATTTATTATTATCGAAATACATATCCATTTTATATTGTTCATTTTTGAGTTTTATCTTCATCGTACGCAATAATTTCGAATTTCGTGAAGACACAAACGAAGCATTGTCTCATGTTTGTTTTTCGATTTGTACGCAGTAAAGCACTCAACCAAACCCAAAGCAATTTAAATTTATCAATTATTTTGCAATTTCAAGTTTGTCGATATATACCGAGATACTTGAGGGTGTTTAAAACGATAATAAAACGTTAACCGTTCTTGCTGCGTACTTGAAAATTGAATTTTTAAATGCTCAAGATGTGACAAATAAAATAATTTCAAGTCTCGATCGAAAATTCGACAAATACGAATTCACTTCCAATCAAAGAAGATAGATAGATTTTTGCGGGAAAATCTTCAAAATCAAACACGTAAAACCACATGTCGCCGTAAACTTGGAGTGGGGATTTCATCGATTTTCGCAGCTGTACTGTAAACATAGGACAAAATGTGTTATCCTTATCACTAAGTTTATCTCGCTTGTTAATTATTTTGTAAAACTTTACACTTTCTCTTCAAAAAAAGTACAGATTTGAGTAAATTATGTGATCTCAGAAGTTTAACGATTGTTTTAATCGAATAATGTGTTCATTTGTGTTACGAAAATCTTTTCTGTCTTTACTCGTGCTTCCTGTGGCTGTGAATGTGTGTCTCTGTTCAATACTAAATGTTTAAAAGATAATTATGTCGATTTGTTTCCAAAATGCAGAATAATTCAGATAGTGAACATAATTCGAGCTTCGAAAACTCCGAAGTAATTTGAAATGCAACCGTTACATTGTATTTGATTAATTTTCCTAATGTTGGCTTTGATTTTAGGATTCGGATGGTTTGAAAGCTGCAACGGTTTATGTTATTTTAAAGAAATCCCATTATGTGCCTCGTAGTTTACGAATTCAGTGGTATTTACAGAATCTTAATACAAAGATCAGAATCACTGAGAATGAGGATAACGTGAGTATAAAGCTTTGATATTGTATTTGTAGGTAAAAGTTAGCGAAGATTTTGATTTTTCGTTTGTTTTAGAACGAAGCTGAAGCTGTGGTTGTTTCTATTGTACCCGAAGAATCCACTAAAGATTGGTCGCCGGAAAACAGTCACTTGTTTGAGTATTTGGTTACATTAGCGACGAACGTGATTTTTCTAGGAGATGTTTACCGTGTTGTTTATTGTTTAGATATTAGCCCTTCTGTTTCTACTGTTGTATGTGATTTTTTTCATTATAAATGTCGGAATTATAATATGAAATTATTCTACACCTATGAAAATACTCTGTTTTGCCACAGGATAGTCAATATGGGGAAGTTTTATTGGATGTTATTATCGAATCGCTTCAAAAATCGATTACTTCGTTAATCACGCCGGTAACTTGTTATTTATAAATTATTTTTACGAAATATGAAATCGATCGGTTAATTTATCAATTTATTTTACAGTTTTTGATACCAGGATCTAGTCATTTGTTTAAACCAGAAATTTTCATTACGGTTATCGCTCATACTCCATTTTTCATATCGCCAGCTCAACAGGTAAATATTTCTCGTGTCTGTACTTCTTCTGTAGTATAATTTATTGATTAATTTTTTGTTCAGGTTCTAGTCCAAGGATGGAAAATATCTCCTGATAACTTGAACGAATTCTTGGGAGCTGTTCTAAGACAATTAGAATTTATCGAAAATGCTGTTGCCCGAGTATCTGGCTCATGTCACGAGCAAGTGGACAGAGATAGAAAAAATTCAGTACGTTTCAATCGGTTTATTCTTATTTTCGATCTCTTTAGGTACTATTTTTTTTTTAATTTTATAGACCGAATTGGAGAACATTAACGAAGGATTATTTAGCGAAGATTTACTCAAGCAGTTTTCCCCCCTGAGTCCGAATATAGCAATGGTTTCGCCTGGATCAGGTTTTTTGAATTTATTACGTTTCGGAATGTTGGCCTTGAAGTTGCTACCAGTTTCTAATTTCTCTAGTAAGTCATTCAACGTTGTTCAATAATTCGGCGACGTTTTAAATTTAATATTTGATCGTTACAGATTTAGTTGTCATTACCGATGGTATGATTGCGATGCCTGATAGCGACACGCTGGATTCTGTTCTAAATCATATGCGATATAACGACATCGCGTGTAATTTTTTACACGTTGGGAGCCAGTTCCATCCTCATTGTGGGTTCGGTTTCGTACCGTATGCGGAAATTATGCAGTTGATCTCGGTTGCCACTAATGGCTCTTATTTACAATTTTCCCCGAATCAAGTACCTATATTATGTTTTTGTAAAAATACGTTGATCCAAAGTGTAAATATTAACCACGAGGATTTGTTTTATAGAAACAACCCAATGAAATGAATATTTATCAACAAAATTTTCTAACTTGGAGTTTGAAAAGAAGATCAATTGTGTTGGAAATGTGTACACCTCATCGTAAAGATGGCGATTGGTCTATAACGTAAGCTGATTTGATAAAATAATAACTCAATGTCCCGGGTATTTTTCGAATTGATGATCAAATTTTTTTTAGAAATGCCCATTTTTATGGCAATCGTGGATCTCAGCTATTGACGAAGAAATACTTGGAGAATGATATCAATGTTACGTTGTATGGTGTTTTAGCTTGTCGTATCAGAGAAGGGTTTATACTCCACGTAAGTGTAATTAGGAAATTAATGACTGTGTCGTAAAATTCTACTCGGAAAATATTCCAAGTTTTAACATTTCCGTATTGTTCATTTCAGGATGTTTATATTAAAGATAACGAATTATTTATCGACTTCATTTTGCCTTGGACGAATCATATTTATATCGAATATACGTCTTCTTGTCAATGGCCTGTGATCATATCTCCGTCCTCAACTACACATTACGTAATCAATATTAAAGGTACAATGAGATGCTAATTCTTTATCAATAAAAATTCTAATATTTTTAAAACCAATGTAATTGTATTTTTAATTTCAATTTTCAGCTCCTTACGAATTCTTGCACGATATATCCTGTCGAATGAAAATCCCTATCAAGTCACCTTTTCGTCAAGCATTAATAGCTAGATTTTGGCGTTCTTTGAAATCATTTGCCCAAAGCGACCTGTTACTTTCTCATTTGGAATCATTTATGAACACAACTAGCTTGTACTATTTACCAGAAGGTCTCAAAAGTGGCATGCCGTTGTATTATTTATCGTCCGGAGCTTCTCAACCTTTACTTACCTCTAAGTATGAGATTATTAGATATACTTTCACTAAATCGTGAAAAAAAGTATTTTAAAACGTTGTTTATTTTCAGTGATATTGGATTTACTCAGTTCGGAGCTATTTGGAGACCGGCATGTTTACTTAACAATAATCTGTGGCAGAAATGGTTTCATGCTGATCGAGTTGGTTTGATATTTCAACACGACGAATTCGTCAATTTGTTTTCCGAACGGAACAGAAAGAGTAATGGTGTTCAATGTCGATTCGCTAGCAATACTTTGTTTACTTTTTTGAAAAACATGTGTTCCTTCGTGCTGATTGAGAATCATTCTTATGTCATGTTTTTGTCACCATCGTAAGTAGAGTGATGATTTGAAAGAAAATAATTATCTTTGAAACTACCCCACTGATGGATTTTTTTTTTGCAATTTTCAGCGAATCTGGTACCGGAAAATATTCGTTTTATGTGATACGAAGTATTTGCAAACCTCCCTATGCTGTGATACATATTGCCTTTTTGTATAATATTCCAGGAAGTGTTCGATCGAAGGTAGAGCTATGAAATTATGAATAAGGATTAGGAAAAAAAACTTGATTTTTTTGGTTACTTGATTGCATCTTTTTTTCTAAATTTTCTTCTTGAAGTTAATGATTTTCTATACCGAAAAAGCTTACAAATTGATGATTTTTTTTTACATTTGTATTTTAAAAACTTTAAATGAAATATTCAAATTTTTTAGTCTACTTTTTATGACGTAGCAATGTTTGGATCATAATTTTTGTAAAATATTTTTAATTCTTAAACTTAATGAATTTAAATTATTTTTAATCTACCTATCGATTTATTTATTTTATTACCTTATTATTATTATTTACAAATAATATTGTATCATTTCAGATTATCAAAAACTTGAAATATTCTCTCAGTGTATTGAAAATAAGTCGTCCATTACAACAAGAAACGTCCAATATCTGTTCCGACTTGTCTTCCAACTGCTGCAAAATCTTGGAAAAATCATTAGAAAAAATATTAATTCGGTAAGTATTGAAGTTCTACCTTTTTTTTGAGCTCTTTGAAACCTTTTCTAATCATCTTCTTTCTACAGATATGAACAAATGCCATCAGAATTCAGCACAGTTATTTTTCCTGACGGTACTCAGCCTTCTATCAAAGGCGACAATACGTTAGTTTCAAATCGTGGCCTAATAACGACTCTTTCGAGATACCTACACCATCGGAGATGGATTTGGAAAGCCAATATCAATCAACAGATTTTCCTGCCTGTTAACGCACTCGAAAATATTTTATCCACTTTGGTCAAGTAAGAATTTCTCGTGTTTAGAAAATAATATACCTATAATTTCTTATTAAATGTTCGTGGCATTTGCAGGAAACGTCTCCAAGAAGGGTTTTATTTCGCTCATTTTAGCGCTGGAATTTGCAACATGGTTTTGGAGGTGCAAATGAAGGTATGTAAATTTGAAATTCGACTCGAAAGTTGAATTATTTAGTATATTTACGATAAATGAATGAACGAAATTTGTTAAAAATGTAGAGGGGACTAAAAAATTGAAAATTTCTGATTTGTGGAATTTTTTCGTATTTATCCTGCTTCAAACTGTAAATTTTTCGAGAAAAGGGTCATCACTTTCATACATTTTTCAAATTGAACCTAATTTCTTGACTAAAAATGCCATTTTTTAATGGAAAGGAAAGGGGAGATGTACTAATATTTGATTTTTTTTTGGGGACGACTGCGAAAAATGAAATTTGGTTTTTAAACTGAGATAAGAATTAATTTCTGAAATTCTCATAAATGACATTATGACAATTTTTTTTAAATTTCGATTCAATTTTGTTTTACAAAAAATTGAAGAATTTTTTATAATTTCCCCATTTTTTGAGCACTATGGAGAATCGTTCATTATTTTATCTTTTAAAAGTTTTTCAAGTATTGAAAACTTTTCAACATGTTTTTTCGGTTCTGCCTATAATTTCTCTCTGAAAAATAAGTACTTACCCATGAAAAAATTTTATGAAAATTTGAAGTAAGGTCAATATAATAAATACTTTAATGGCCACCTTCTTCCCCTTATCCCCGTTAAACAATGAGAATCGCATTAGCAAGAAAATTATATTTTTTGTATGGACTTGAAAAACGAAATATTTTTGTAATTTTTGAATTTTGATTGCTTTGAGTAGGATGGTGGGAGAGGGAGGGTGAGATGAGGTATGTATAACTGCAAAAAAACACCCACTTCTAAATTTACACGGGATATGCATTAGGCACAAAAATAAAAATAGTGTGAATGACTGAATCTTTCCTGTTTGATTCATACAAGTCTTCAATTACCATGCAACTTGTTTTTTTAAGTTCATAATTATCAAAAAATTTTCAACTCAAAAAAAAGTTTTTCTCTTTTCCCAGAATTTTTTTAACTTTAAAAATGTTTTTCTCAATATATTTTTCATCCCCAATGAATTTTTTTGTCAACTCTGAAATTTATTACTAAAAATTTTTTCTTGGGTGTAAAATTTCTTCAACTCTGGTATTTTTTTTCTCAAGATATTCCTCAACTCTATAACTTTTTCTCCAAATCTTTTCTACTCCAATGAAATTTTTTCTCACCTCTAAAATTTTTCTCTAATTTTTTTCAGCACTGAAAGTTTCTCTTACAATATTTACATTTTTTCTACATTTTAGTAAAATTTCATCTCATAAAAAATTTCTTCAAATTTCAACTCCAATTCTAATAATAATTTTTCTCAACTCTAAAATTTCCCTCAACATTTTTTTTCGCCTTCAAAAGTTTTTCTCAAAATATTTTAATACTTACTCTAAAATTTTTAGAAAAAAATTTAGCCTGGAAAAAATCTTGAGAGTGTTAATTTTACCGTACCGAAATCGAATTATACGCGGTTATTTTTTATGTAAAATTATTGGCTACGGCCTCTAATTATTTTTTTGTTTATTTATTCGTACCGTTCGTTAACCCGCGATCGTTGTATCGTTTTAACCGTTCTCGCGTATAGTCGATTTGTAACTTAAAATTATTTAGGCTTAAAAACTACCGAGTTTTTATAGCCTCACGCGATGTTATATTCAGTTTAATATAAGGTAAAAACTAAATCGAGTTTTTCCTTCTTTTTTCTTCGTGAAACTGTCTGAATTTTCTTTTGAAGAAAAATTCATTTTTTATGAAAATAATTTTCAATGAAAATTATTATCGTTTTGGTATCGTCCGATCGAACAATTATCGTTTCCGTAGAAACGACCATCGTCGAAATTCCGATCCATCGTGAAAAACTGTTCAAAATTGTAGCGCAGTCGAAAGTCTCCCTAAATACGAAAATTTAGGGAAAATCAATCGTAGGCGCGTTGCTATTGGTCAGAATAATTTTCCGAGCAGTTCGTATCGATATCTGCTTCGTGCGATAATATTTACGCGAAAATTTTCCGACCGCTTTCCCTACGTCTCGGAAAATTCGAAGAATTTTCCGATTTCGAAAAGCGTTTTTTCATCTATCGATCATTTCGCCCAATCGAATCTCACGCTCCTCACGCCAAGTCAGCGATTTTCATCGTATTTTCTACATGGTAGCATAGTATCGTGGTTCCTGTGAAACGGCGAATCGACTCGGTATATGATACCTCGTCTGTCGAAGCTCATTGGTCGAGGCGACGCTGCGAACGATACTTCTAACGACGAAGATTTCCGTGGTTTTCCAGCGTCGAGCGAAGCTGAAAAAGTGTTAACTCGATCACAAAAACGTAAAATTCGAAAGCGACTTTCGAAAGAGTTAAATACTTCCCTCGTCGGTCAATCCTCTGCGTCGACGATACCAACAGCTCCGTGCATCCAATCAACAGCCAATAACGAATCAGACGCAGCGTCGATCATCTCCGACGACCAATCCGAAAGCGAGAAAACTGCTACGTGCTCCGAAAACGAATCGTCAGCGTCCGAAATGGCTTCTGGAGAATCGTCGTCGAATATTCCAGCGCACCTGATCTTTAACGGTACCGACTACATTATCTGGAAGAAGCGAATCAAATCGTTACTTCTAGCTAAAGATCTCGAAAAGGCAATAACGGCGAACGGCGGCGCTACCGACAAGGAAAAACGAAAAGCGTATTTTGAAATAGTTAGCCATACGACGAACGCGGTTTTCCGACTCATTAGAGAAGAAAAAGACCCGGAAAAACTCTTCAGCGAACTCGACGAACGCTATGCGAAAGAGAATCAGCAAATCGTAATCGCCTGTCGCACAAAATTGGCTGCCCTCGATATCGACAAATTTAGGTCTGCTACCGATTACTGTGACGAGGTGTCAAGCTTGGTGAACCAAATGGAGGCCGCCGGTACGAAGGTCCCGAAGGATGAGGAGTATGCGTTTTTGAATTCCGGACTCAAAAATATCGAGAAATGGAAGTCCGTTAAGAAACCGGCCGAAGCCCTTCTGAATATCGCACCCGCCGACCCAAAATTCCTGAGGGGTTTATTAACCAGCGACGAAGATAAATCCGAAAAGGCGACGTCGAATATCAACAAAGGTTCGGCGTTAGTAACTTCAGCGTCGAATAATCGAAATCCGAACGATCGTAAGCCGCGTCCGAAATGTGCCAAGTGCAAAAAGCTCGGCCATCTCGCGAAAAATTGCTGGGCCAATCGAAATCAATCGCCGAGAGGAGAAATAAAATGCTATCGTTGCGGTGGCACCGGCCACATAGGAAAGCAGTGCCCTCGGTATGGTGATGAAGCGAATTCAAAAAGGTCTGAACCGAGCTCCAGTTCCAGTTCGAATTCGCCCGCGCCGAAATCTCCATCGAATGCTGAATCGTCGAATCGTCCAAAGGCTCTCATGACATCCGAAGAAAATGTAGCGCTAATTTCGACCGTCGGTGAAATTGTCTTCGTGCTCGACACCGGCGCCACTAGCCACATGATAAATGTACCCGGTATTTTGGTCAACGAAAAGCCAGTAACGTCGAACGCCGAAATTATCGTCGCGAAACAAGATACAGCTATCGTACGATCGTCGGTTGGTGAGTTACCAGTCACTAACGATAGCGGCGTAAATTTTATCATGCAAAACGTGAGTTACATTTCCGATTTATCGTACAATTTAATGTCCGTGAGTCAAATCCGTCGTTTAGGTTATGATACCGTGATCGCCGATAAAATTTCGATCGTTCACCGCGATACTGGTGAAAAACTGACTGATGTTTTTGAACAGTCGAACGGTTTGCTTACTGTTAAATTTAAGCTAAATAATGTTACCGATAATTTTGATTTCGCGCTAAACGCTCTATGGCATCGTCGGTTAGGCCATCCGAGTAGATCGGTTATGTATAAAATACCCGATATTAGTTGTACCGAACATGACTGCCCTCTTACGAACGAGTGCGATACGTGTGCCAAAGCGAAGCAGCACCGTGGGCCTTACAATACCGAGCGCGAAAAGGCGAAGCAACCGTTGGACATAGTCCATGTCGACGTAATGGGTCCGCTGAGCGCCGGTATCGATAACGAAAGGTATATTCTTGTGTTCGTCGATGATTTTACTCACTACGCGGTAACGTTCGCGATAACGGCTAAATCGCAAGTCGGCGAATTTTTCGAAAAATACGATAACATAGTAACGAATCTATGGAATCGTCAAATTAAGCAACTACGTTGCGATAGCGCGACCGAATTTATAGGCGGTAAATTTCGCGAAGTAATCGAGAAAAAAGGTATGCGATTAATGGCTTCGGAGCCTTACGAGCACGAACATAACGGTACGGCCGAACGTTTTCTACGTACCATCAGTGAAAAACTCCGTTCGCTTCTTTTCGATTCGAAGCTCCCTCGTCGATTTTGGCCGTACGCGTTGTACACGGCTACGTTTTTATACAATCGTCTTCCGTGCTCTGCTATCGCCGATAAAAGCCCGTATCGTTTATGGTTCGATCGCGATCCGACTTTCCAATATGTTCGTATCTTCGGCTGCGTTGCTAGGGAATTTATTCCTAAAGAAAAACGAACAAAATTAGATCCGAAATCCGTGGAAAAAATGCTAGTCGGTTATACTGAAACAGGTTATATGTTACTCGATGTACCGCGAAATAAACTATCGTATTCGTCAAACGTCATATTCGATGAAAATCAGCTTTATGCTGACCGGTTAAACGAAACTTCGTACGATGGTACCGTAAACGTTGAACCTGAAACAATCGAAAATTCGTTAGTCGCGATAAAATCCAATCTGTGTAACGATGACGATCGTATCGAATACTCCGCGTTAATAGCCACCGAGCAGGGCAAAGAACTCACGTATGAAGAGGCAGTGAACGGTCCTGAAGGTAACGAGTGGAAAAAGGCGATCGAGGAAGAACTGAGAGCGATGGCAGTGAAAGATGTCTGGTACGAAGTCTCCGAGGACGAGTTGGAAGGCAAGGACTTCTCCAAAGTCGATACGAGATGGGTTCTGCGAAAGAAAATCTCGGTTAATCACGTCGTAAAATTTAAAGCTCGATTAGTTCTCCGCGGATACAAGGACTCTCACCAATACGAGCTGGATGAGACTTACGCGCCGACTGCAAACGTATCGATCGTCCGTGGTATCGTCTGCATAGCCACTGTAAATAAATGGAAACTCCGTCAAGCCGATGTATCGACGGCATTCTTGAACGGCGAAGCAACTCGTATGATAGTTTTCGATCCACCGAAAGGATCCTCCGTAAAACGTAAAATCGTATTCGTGTTAAAAAAGTCCCTTTACGGACTCAAAACTTCGCCGCAGAACTGGAACAAAAAATTAAAGAAAATTTTAGAAAAATTAGGTTTCGAACAGTCTGCAAACGATCCGTGCGTTTATGTAAATAAAGACGGCGATAAAACTCGGTGTATCTTTGTAATTTTCGTCGACGATTTCTTAATAACCGGTTCCGACGCCGAATTAATCGAGTGGCTGATCGATCAGCTAAATAAAGAATTTGGAATTCGAGATCTAAAAGAACCAGAAAAGTTCATCGGTATCGAAATCGAACGTAAAAGTGACGATGTAACGTACTTACATCAAAAATCGTACATCCGTGAGTTAATCGTAAAATATGATCTTGAAGACTCTAATCCGATATCGTCGCCGATGGAACCCGGCTTAAAAATCGAAGACAAACGGCTGGATAAATCGTTCGAAACGAAAGTTCGTGGCATCTTAGGATCGCTATCGTATCTATCGCGAGGTACTCGTCCCGATATCGCGTTCGCCGTAAATTTCTTGTGCAGATTTCAGCATCTCGCTAATGCTGAAATTTTTAATTATGCTAAACGTATCATTAGGTATTTAAAAACGACAATCGATCGGTCGTTAGTTTATAATTCAAATTACCTTAATGTATCGTATCCGTTAAAATTGTATTCCGATTCCGATTTCGCCGGTGATGACTCCGATCGAAAATCCACTACCGGTATCGTCGTCATGCTGAATGGAAATATCGTCGACTGGATCGTCCGTAAGCAAAATTGCGTAGCACTATCGTCGGCAGAAGCCGAATACGTAGCTCTTTCGACGGCCGGAAAAGAAGCGAGATCGTGGATAAACTTACTCGATAGTCTTGATCTGGTTACAGATGTCGTACCGATCTTCTGCGACTCAAATGCTGCTATCTCGATAGCAAATACCGACGAATCTCGGCGTACTCGACATATTGATGTATCGTACCATCATATTCGCGATCTTATCAGATCCGGTGTCATTCACATCGTGAAAATTTCATCGAGCGATAACATTGCCGATCTATTGACAAAATCGACCAATAGGATCGTCTTCGAACGTTTGTCAAACGAGATTTTTGAATTTAATTTAAAAAAATAAATTATCGTCCGAGGGGCGGTGTTAATTTTACCGTACCGAAATCGAATTATACGCGGTTATTTTTTATGTAAAATTATTGGCTACGGCCTCTAATTATTTTTTTGTTTATTTATTCGTACCGTTCGTTAACCCGCGATCGTTGTATCGTTTTAACCGTTCTCGCGTATAGTCGATTTGTAACTTAAAATTATTTAGGCTTAAAAACTACCGAGTTTTTATAGCCTCACGCGATGTTATATTCAGTTTAATATAAGGTAAAAACTAAATCGAGTTTTTCCTTCTTTTTTCTTCGTGAAACTGTCTGAATTTTCTTTTGAAGAAAAATTCATTTTTTATGAAAATAATTTTCAATGAAAATTATTATCGTTTTGGTATCGTCCGATCGAACAATTATCGTTTCCGTAGAAACGACCATCGTCGAAATTCCGATCCATCGTGAAAAACTGTTCAAAATTGTAGCGCAGTCGAAAGTCTCCCTAAATACGAAAATTTAGGGAAAATCAATCGTAGGCGCGTTGCTATTGGTCAGAATAATTTTCCGAGCAGTTCGTATCGATATCTGCTTCGTGCGATAATATTTACGCGAAAATTTTCCGACCGCTTTCCCTACGTCTCGGAAAATTCGAAGAATTTTCCGATTTCGAAAAGCGTTTTTTCATCTATCGATCATTTCGCCCAATCGAATCTCACGCTCCTCACGCCAAGTCAGCGATTTTCATCGTATTTTCTACAGAGAGAAGTTAAAAGTTTTTAAAAATTTTAAGATCAAGTCGACGGTTGAGAAAAAATTTTAGTAGAGCTTAAAAAAATTGGTGAATAAAAAAATGTTGAAAAAATCTTGGAGCTGAAAAAAAATTGCGGGGAACATTTTAGAGTTGAGAAAACATTTAATTGGAGTTGAAAAATTATAGATAATTTATTTGAGGAAAAATCATAAGAGTGGAAAAAAAATTAGAATTGAAAAATACGTTGGCATTTTGGAAAAAAATCAAAGAAGAAAAAAATTCAGACCCGAGAAAAAATTTTGAGGAAGAAATTTTAGAGTTGAGATAAAATTTCATTTGAATTGAAAAAATCTTTAGAGTTGAAAATTGCCTAGAGAAAAAAATTCTGAGAAAAGAAATATTATTTATTAAAGTTGAAAAATTGTTGAAAATAATATGGACTTGAAAAAAAAATCGAGTTGCATGGTAACTGAAGACTGGTGTGAGTCAAACAGGAAAGATTCAGTCGTTCGCACCATATTTCAATTTTCGTGCCTGATGCATAAATTTTGTGAAAATTTGTAGTCGTGGAAAAAAAAACACGAATTGGTATTCTCAACAATATTAATGTCGAAAAAAGAATTTCTGTACAATCTCCTCCCCCACTTTTTTCACCCCTTTTAGGAACACCATTTTCCCATTTCTCCCCCATTTTTTAAAATGAAATACTTGAAATATCTTCTTGATAATTCGTCTCTGTTTCAGAGATCAAACTCGGAGACCGATAATTTGGAGAGTTTTTATCAAGAAGAAAACAATTCCGACGAGGAACTGCATAGCTGCATAATCCAATACGTCCTATTCCCTCCACGTATCCTGGAAGTTCCAAAAAGGTAAAAAAGGAGTCAAAAAATTAACTCGGAATAAGAATTTATCACAATTCATTACTGTCATTTTCATCCTGTAGAGAAAACGAGACCTCAGAATCAAATCCTGTTAACGTCATCGAACTAGTTACCGAATGCTGGATCGAGCCTCAACACGGCGTAGTTACCAATTGCCCCGAAACCAGAGAATACATGTCTAATTTGCAATACCACCAGTTACTCGATGCTGTAAGTTATCTTCTCATAGAATTATATTTTATTCTCAGACTAGGCTACGACGTTCTTATGAAAAAAATCCCCAACAGGGTTGCATAAAATGGTGCCTCGTAAATGCCTCGTTCATTCGGGGCAAACGAACTACAATGAACTAGAAATGTTCCGAGTTCAAACCCGAACAAATCTCATCTCGTGTTTATATTTTGTATCCCAGTGTTGATTTATTCGATGTGTATATAGGTTGATAAGGATTCCAGTTTCGCATAGGTTTAAGGCACGGTACATACGACTATTTCCGTTAGCTACGTGGAAAATTTAGTAAACTTTGTGATAAAAACGAATCCTAGAGGGGAACCCTGTTCGTATCTGTGATTTCGTACAAACATTCGGTGGCGTATTTATCACGCGTTTTGTTTTCCTTCGTCGTGAAAAAAATTCAAATTCGCCTTCTCAGCCAACAAGTGCATTTCTCTTCGGAATACAGTAAATTTCACGAGGTTTTTTTCGGTAATATTTGTTCGGAATAGGCGATGGTATACAAAGTAAACAGTATCGAGGTGTTTTATTTACTTATCTTTATCAGGTTAGGTGTGACGACGATTACGCCGGATTTTCTAGTGCCGCAATAAAAGACTATAATGCGTCCGCTGCGACCGAGATCATGGTGGGGACTAAGTGGCTAGAAATTATATAAATCGTAATTTTGCCGAAATTTTTCATTGTCGTGTGGTCGATTTGTGGTGGTTTTTGTACCGCGCCGGTTGTCGTAATGTGTCGCGGATGCTCTTTGGTCGGTCTCGGTCATCGGCTTGGTCGCGAAACTCTCTCATCTGACTGCGTATACCCTTCAGCTGGAAGTAGAGGTCTAGGCGGTGCGTTTGATGGCCAGATCTATTTCTTCCAGCTCATGGTGATACGCTGCTTATATTGTGTTCGAGATTAAGTATTTAAGAAGGTATAGTTTTTATGGGATTTGGTTTGGTGCTCGTTAAGTGGGTTTTTTCGATGCGAATTTACATGGTTCAAAGTTCAAGGTGCCTATCGTGGTTTAATTCCATTCGAGTTTCCGAATAAAATAAATTTGGTGGAATTTTTTTTCTGAAATTGGGGTTCCTTTTTTGAGGATTTTTAAAAAACATTTCCTAAGCATACAATTTTATGATTTTTTGTTTCGAATGGTGTATTCTTGATTTTTTTTTTCAAATTTTCAAATGATAATATGCTACCAACCGACCTTTCTCGATAAATTTCATTTAAGGAATATTTATTTTCTTTATCTGCAAAAAATTCAAGGTTATTTAATTTCAAAATGGATACTAGACTATCATTACCTATCTATTTGTTTGGTCAACTCTTTGTTAAAATTTGACAAATTTTTCTCTATCTTGAAAAAAATAATTTTTCAACTGAACTTTGATAATTTTTTGTCTGAAAATTTTCATTTTCATGATTTTTGTCAATTTTTTTTGTATTAAAACACAACATTTGAAAAATTTAAGATATACTGATGAAGTTTTTTCAATATTTTAAAATCTAAAGTAGAATATTCCATATTTGAGAATTTTTCTTCGGAATTTTTATTTTTATTGAAATTCATAACTACTAATGAAGAAATCCAATTTGTTTTCATTTGATAGAAATTCCATCCAGGGACATATCAAAGTTAGATTATTTTAAAGAAGTAAAAAAATTGAAAAATTGAAAAATTTCAACAAAAATTGTCTTTTTTAGATTTTTTTGGTCAAAATTTCAATTTAAATGGGATTTTTTCTGTTTTTTTCGACCAAATTCCAACAGAAATGGGATTTTTCTGATGTTTTTTCAACTCACAGTACGATTTTCTCATTTATAATTTGATTCAAAAATCTCAAAACAAAAATTTCTCAAAAAAAGTCATCTTTTTCAAAATACTTTGACTCAATTGAATATTCTTGGTTAAATATTCAATTTTTTTTATTATTTTGGGGAAGGGAATCAAGCTACTCCCTCTCCTCCCGTTCGGTCCTAATGCAAGCAATAATTTTTTTTTGACTGGTAATGAAAATTCAGTGATGTCTCAGGTATTGAAAATAAAGGGGGAAAATTTTTTAGGAATGGACAGTCTAAGCATAAGCGCACCCAGAAATTATTCAAGGGAGGGGCTCAGAATTCGGAAAAAAAATTCAATGAAAATCTTCAGTCACTTGTTATTTCAGTGGCACTGGCGTAGTCGGGGTATTTTCAGTAAGTTTATAATTTTATAAACGGATTTGAGCCAAGTAAAATTAAGAAATTACGGAATTTCCGTTATTTTTCGCTAATTTTTCAGTCAAAATTATTGATTTTTTCTGATATGGCAATTGATTGAGAAATCAGTGATTTTTGACTGAAAGATGAGTGAAAAATCATCAATTTAAAAAAAAAAGGACTAAAATACTGCCCGAGCGAAACGAGGGCGAATTTTTTTTGAAAAATCATGTTTCAAGAGCAAAAAAAATCACTTATTTCACATTTTTGTAATAGAAAAAACTCTTGTGCGAGCTTGAAGGAGGGGCTTGAGCCCCCTTAGCCCCCCTGGGGTGCGTTTATGAGTCTAAGTGATGAAAAAGTCGTTAATTTCGTTCAAATCTCTATAAAATCAGTAAAAAAATCAGTGTCGCATATTATTAAAAAAATATATTTTCATTTTTGAACATAGTCTTTCATAAAATATTGACGTAATTGTATTTCATATCTTTTTTGTAGCGATGGGGTGAGGAAGGGGGTTCATTATTAAAAATTATTGTGAAAAGTAATGAAAATGTAGTAATTTTTGTAGGTAAAAAAAACACAGTCAGATAACATAAATTCAGTTTTTTTACTGCTTTTTCTTTCGATTGAGGACGAAATCTATTTTTTAATGAATATTTTGAAATTATCAAATGCCTACATTTTTAAATTACAAAAAAATAATGAAATTTGATTTTGGAAAAAATCGGTCTCTAAAAACTAAAAATAATACTTCAGCAAACTCCAGAAAGTTGAAGTTTTTTTTCTTTCCTCCCCTTTTTTTTTGTAGAGTGATGACCAAGTAAATTTGAAGACATTGGCATCCCCCTCCCTGCACAAAAAAATAAAAAAATCGGTATTTTTTAATATTACCTATTTTAAATTTTAAAAAAATGAACGGAGTTTAATCTTTTGCAACCGTATTTAGCATTCATTTATTCAATCACTTTCCCGGTTATGAAGAGAAAGATGTAGGAAGTGAAGGGGATGGGAAGAGCATAAACCTAATTTTATTAGTATCTACTTGTGAATTCGAGTAGAATATTTTCTGATCTTATTCGAAAATTATTAATCAAGATCATGTTGAAAAGTTTCGAATTGATCCCTTCAATCAAAAATGTATTGTTTTTCATGATCTCCCCTCCCTCCCTCGGTACGAACCGAAATTCATTTATTAGAGAAGCAAAAAAATCGAAAAATTTCGATTGAAATGGAGTTGGTTATAATTTTATTGACTCAGAGTACGATTTTCCCCATTTTTCTGACTCATAAAAATAATTTCTTTACAAAAAAATCATCAATTTCGAAAATTTTCCATCTCAAACTTAATTTTTCCGACTTAAAAAATGCAATTTTCCCATTATGGGGGGAGGAGGGAGCTACTCCTTCTGTCTCATCCCCGGACCAGAAAAAATGAAGAAAGAAATTCCACTAAAAATCGAATAGTAAATAAATTATTTTCCCCCACCCCCCACCTCTATCCAATCCATTTCGAGTATTTAATCCATTAGATCAGTTTTTTTGTTCCACATAATATTTTCAATGATTTCGATTGTATAACGAAAAAAGCTCTGTTCGGTTTTAGTCTAAAATAATTTTTTCATAAAACACCTCTATGGCCTTTCGATAGATGGGAGGGGCGATCTAATAATGAGAATTTTATAAGTTCGCTCAATCTACGATTCGTTAAATTACGACGTTATTATTCCATTAGCTGTTATCAGGATCCCCTTTCCCCCTTCCCCATCCGTTAAAAATGTAAAAAATGAGTATAATTCAATTTTTCGATCCTTTCATATTCTTAATACGAAAATCGTACGTATTTTTATCTCATCGTCGACTAAAAATATCCCCTAGTCCGAAAATCGCTCAAAAAATCGAAATCTTTCCGCATAAAATGAATTTTTCATTTCACTAAATTACTCGTATTTCTGCTTATCTAGCCTTTAAGATAAATCTCATTTCCTTCCCAAAGGCTCGATTTTTTATCTCCCCCGAAATGATTAATCAACATACTAAAAATTCCAATCCTAAGATATGTAGGCTACGTTGTACATCGATAATGAAAAACTAGTAAAAAATCCCGATCGTTTAATTAATGGTCATTGATAGTCTCGCGCGGCCCGGCGACCTAAGCCGAACTCGTATAAATCTGAAATAAAAATAAATTCAACCTTGAGGTCGAAAATTAGTACGGTTGTTTTACGGTGCAAAATTTCATTTTCATTCTGCGGCTTGCGGCGTGTTCCAATTCGTTATCGTATTTTGTTTTTGGCGACATTAACCAAACGAGTGATGGCTTTCTTTTCGCCTCTTTCGAGCACCTCGCCATAGATATATTTCAAGTGTTTACTTAATAACGGGGTTTTTTATCTATGTACGAAAAAATATACGTATTTTTATCTTAATTGTTAAGTCGAGTTTTTTTAGATGATGAAATATCGTAGAGGTACCGTGCCATATCGTTAATGTTTAGTTGACTTATACAGGTGGTTTTTTTTTTATTCTTGTTTATTTAATTATCTGTATGCTGATAAAAAAAGGCACCTATGTGTTGGTTTAGTCACAATGTATTTATTAGGTACTGTCACGTAATTCACATTTACCAAATGCATGTAAAGTCCTCGAGTTACGAGATTGTATTGTACTTCTATCTAGACTTACGTAGGTACCTGTAATAAAATTTAGGTACCTAGAAGACGAGCATTCGTGGCTCCTGAATGACGAAACCATCGAATTATGCAGTATATGTGGTATAAATGAAATGAGTGGAGAAGTGGTCTCCTCACTAATATTTAAAGTGAGATTCAACTCCTCCAACTTATTTCAGCCACCGTTGCCCTTTGGATTTTATTCATCGAACGTCGTACCTTTTCATCGAAGAATCTAATTTTAGCTTGAAAATCTATACATAAGAATCGCATGTAATTGTAATTTCCAATTATCTCGATAGATATGGTCAATAGATGCGAAATGCATATCGGCATTATGCACATTCGAGCATTTAAATCTCATGTGCCAAACTCCCGGCGTCGAAGCTCCGGATTCAATTCAGCATCTGTTATCGAAATCAATCGCGTCTCAGTAAGTATGTCTGCATTGGGGAAATTGCGATCGAGAGGTCAGAATTGATGTTTTGTTGCAGATATTGGCCCAATGTGGCTCCGTTCGAAGATCCACGTATTAGTCTGATACCGTTTCCGTACAGTGTGCCGAATTTGCTGTGCCAGTCGGTTCAAGAGAATTTGCTGTACAACGTTTTTTCAATAGGTGCGATTTTTTTATTGATTCGATAAGCTGAGGTTTTTTTGGGAGGGTGTCATTTCAAATCGAGTTGATGAGATTTTGATTAGTGATGTTCTGAAGGTATTTTTCTGGAAGAAGCTGGGAGAGGGAGGGGGAAGAGGGTAAAATATGTGAAAATCTCAACTTGGATGTTGAATTTTCTCAACTACCTAAGGAAACTTTTTTTTACACTCCTTTAATATTTTTTTTCAACCACGTACCTTCCCTGAATTTAAACCCAATTAAATTTTCCAACTTATGGGTAAAAATGGTAAATTTTCCCAGCTCATGGGTAAAAATTGGTAAAAAAGTATGGTCGGATAAGGGGTGAATTTGGTCCTCAGGCGCGTTTGGGCTCTAAAATAGGTACCACAAGTGGTGTGTATTATCAAGAAAAAATTTTTCACAAAATTTTGCACCCCTACCCCTTTTCCTATCGGAGTTATGGCCATTTTATTGCATTATTTTCAAGAATTTTTAATTTTAACACAAGTGAAGGAAATTTTTTGTTCTTTGGCACAAAGTTACATCTTGTAGAGGTGTATTTATGGTAATTTTTTCAACAATTTTGGTGCACTCCTTCGCGTTTTTTCGGCTATTTGAAGTTTTCAATCGTAAAAAACACCGCATAAGCGAAGAGCGACCACCCTGGAAAAATTACTAAAATATACGTTTTTTTATGTAGAATTTTACTGTGTATTTGGTTTTGGCCATTTCCCTGAAGTAAAGGCCAAAAATTACGAAAAACCGAACAGAAATGTTGTCATTTTAGCAAATTTTTCAAATTTTGAGCAATTTATACAGAAAGAAATGATTAAATGAAAAAATCAATCCTACATTCGTGTTCAGCAGGTCAAAATACCTCGATAAACACCTTTTTCGCGATCGTTTTACTTGGAGCCTCAAAATTCACTTTTTTGTCCATGAAAAATTGAGTGAAAAAAGTGAATTTTGAAACTTTAAGCAAAACTATCGCAAAAAAGGTGTTCATCAGGGATTGATTTTTTCATTTAGTCATTTTTTTCTGCATAAAACGATCAAAATTTAAAAAATCTGCTGAAATGGCAACATTTCTTCACGGTTTTTCACAATTTTCGGCCCTTAGTACAGAGAAATGGCTAAACCCAAATACACAGCAAAATTCTACATAAAAAAACGTATATTTTAGTAATTTTTCCTGGGTGGTCGCTCTTCGCTTATGTGGTGTTTTTTACGATTGAAAACTTCAAATAGCCGAAAAAACGTGAAGGAGTGGACCAAAATTGTTGAAAAAATTATCATAAATACACCTCTACGAGATGTAACTTTGTGCCATAGAACAAAAAATTTCCTTCACTTCCGTTGAAATTAAATTTTTTTGAAAATAATGCAATAAAATTTCCATAGCTCTGATAGGGGGGGGGGGCAAAATTGTGTGATTTTTTTTTCTAGTCAATATACCCTTTTTAGGTGTTTAGGGAGCCCAAACATGTCTGGGGCCAAATTCACCCCTTATCCGGCCATACCCTTTTCCCAACTCATGAGTAAAAATGGCGAATCTTCTAGCTCATGGGTGAGAATGATAAATTTTCCCAGTTCATGGGTAAAAATGGTAATTTCTCTCAATTGAACACTGAAAAATCTCGTTGAAGGGGAATTACCCCTCCCCCTGTCTTTGGTTTTGATCTCGAGTCGAATGCCATGTGGTCAATTTTCAATTCGAAAAATATAAGTATTGAGATTGAAACTTTCGATGTCAATTTTCTAAGCAAGAGGTTTATTTTTTGTGCTATTTTTGATAGCTTCGACTTGTAATATTGATTCAGGTTTAATCCCTCCCCTTCCCCTATCACATTTTCTTCCTTGACATCAAAATTTCAACTTTTTCGTAGTGCTTACTACCTAGTTCGAAAATATCAAGTTATGATGAGACCTTTTCAATCCATCTCTTTTCAATGATCATTTTTCAAGCAACCCTACTTCAATGCAAAATCTTTAATTTCTAACACTTCTCTCCTTGTATCTTTTGATAGGAAGTTAAAAAGTAATTGCAGATTCATTTTCCTGACTAAAAATTCGCTTGTAAATTTTTAACGCGTAACAACACAGCCCAAATTAATAAAACTGCCTAAAAAGTGCATGAAATTCCCTACAAAACGAGTATGCACAGATGGAAGGGAGATGAGGGGATAGAAGGACGACTTTTTTGGGACAATTTCATGCATAAGAAATGGACCGAAAAAACAAGATAATTTAATTTTCATTCTTCAAATAAATTTTGGAAATTTCCAATTTTGAAATCTTAAATTTTATACTTGAATTTTTTTGCATGAAGGTTTTTTAAAAAAATGCTATAAATTTTTGAAGTCATGTTTCTTAGCTCATGTTGCATCACTGGCTCGTTGATAACATTCCCTACTTTATTCGAATTCCGAAAAAATATTTGAGAAGTGATCAAGGTCAAACCGAACCGAACGGAGGGCAGAGGAAGACTGTCTCCACAGAAAGGCAGTACTGCAGTTTTAGTCGAAAAAATTTCGGGAAAATAAAGTTTATTTTTTGAAAGCGATGATCCTTTTTGGTGAATTAAAAATTAAATTTTCAATTTTTTCCATCGATAAACTTACTGTGATTGACAGAAATGACGAAAGTATGTCCATTTTTATGTCAAAAGTGAGCAGATGACATGAATGGGCGTAAAAATTCATCGACAAAGTTCATGATGAAGTTCGAAAAAAAAATTGAGTAGAAAATTTTCAGTAACTTAGGACTGGAAAACATAGACTTTCTCTATTTTTTGTTCCAAACTTCCAAAAGTTCCATCTCCCCCCCCCCCTCCCCAGGCCTAATATTATCAAAAAAATTGAAAAATGAAATAATCATGTTTATTTGTTATTATTTTTAAGAACCCTCCTTCCCCTCCTCAACTCAAACGCTCCACAACCTTCGAAATTTCAATTTTTTTTCGTATAGGTAGTCCTGAGTTAGAAATTTGAATATTAATTTAAGCAATAAAATTTCTGACTCGATTCATCTCCCGACATCAGTTTTAGAATTTTCTGTTGAAGAGTGATAAAATAGTGTAATCAGTAGCAGATTCAGACAAAGTTTTTAGGAAGAGGGACATGGAATTTTTTAAGCCCTATTTTTCTATTTTCTCGAAAATGTGTCAAAACATGGCAAAAAAAGTGAAACCCTGAGATTTGTGTCATAAAAAGTCGAAAAAGGACGCGATTTTTGGAAAAATTGATTTCCATCAAATTTCTAGGTCGGAATTTCGATAGAATGTCGTTATTTTTCAATAAATTCTGCAATTATGATTAAAATAATTATATCAAATAATTTCCTCTTCAAATAGTAGGTACCTGACCGAGTAGAGAAAAGGAGCAGCTTTCTCCCAAAAATGGCAAAACTGCAGTTTTAGTCAGAAAAATTACGTCCAAGTGGAAAATTTTGCAAAAGTGATGATCTCTGTTTTGAAACATTAAGAAAATTTTACATTTTCAATCGAAATAACAGAGAAAACGTACAGGTTGATTTGAAAAATTTTTGTACGAGTCGGAAATTTTTTGATTTCCCCCCTCTTTCCCCTTCCCTCATCTTTATCTTTTTCCTCGTGATAAACTTGAGTTATTTTCTGCCTACAAATTAAGATTTTTTCCAATATTTGAGAATTCTTGGGAAGGGGAGTGGAGAGGGGTGGAGGGACACGAAATGAGTTTCTTTTTAAATAGGTACCTAGTACCCATTAATACCTGCCTATTTATTATCTTTATCCATCATATCCATAATTTTTATCAATTCCAGATGTTTTGGACAAATCAGAAAATGGCCTGGAGCCGAACAAACTCCTATTGGATTCGATGTTCAACCACTTATCAACGGTGCACAGCAAAGAGCTGCTAATTTGCGGCCAAGATGCCCAATATTTGATAAAGAACTTCCGTCGAAGCAGTCGCTGTTCGGAGAAACGCCACATGAGTAGGTTTCACAATTCATATTTTTTCTAAAAAAAATAGGTACCACTCAAAAACCGCTATCCTGGCCGTTGATTAAACTTCCGCGTAAAAAATGCACGGCGCAGTACGCTTTAATCAAACGGAAAGTTTCCATATAGGAGTGTCTTATCTGTGTATACAGAGCGTCACCTATTGACATTCTTGTTATTAATTTCTACGATAAGATTAGCCTTGCTAAAAGCTTTTATTGAAATATTTTCTCGGTACTTGTACATATAGGTACGACAAGTGCGACGATAACTGAAGAAGAACCGCTAATCCCCGATTTACCTTCCGCTCAAGACTGGGACAGATTGATTAACTGGGCGTTAGGCAAGACCTGCTGGAATGACGATCGAAAAGAGAGCACGAGCTCGAGCCGGGCCACGATACCTCCTATACAAGAAATAAACGAATCTAGATTCAGACGTAGCTTCATGTCGGATCAAAATGGAAGCCATCATTCGTCAAATTTCGATCTCAGCTCGATCAGTTACCTAGAAAATGCCGATTGGTTGAAATGGCGCTGTTACGTTAAATTTGTCTCTAGGTTTCAATGCATTGTGACCGTTTTACCAGCCAATGTCGAGGTAATAAGGCGAATTGCAATGGATCACGAGCATCGAAACTCGCACGTAACCGAACAAAGCCACATTTTGTCGGAAATATCGGCTTATTACGACGTAGACTCTCATGGAGAATCGGACGACACAGCTCGCCCGATTGTCGCCGGTAGTCAACTTAGAAACGATGCTGGTTCTGTTTACACATCGTGTAGTTTATCGAGTAAAGACCTAAATGCCGAAGATAGCGTTTACGACGAGACAGCCGATTTATCTACGGAGCTCGCCAAGGAGTGCGATATCAATACGTCGTTTAGATTGAGAGCCAGCACTTGGGATCCGGTTAGGCGAGTTATGGATTCTCATATTAACCCTGATGATCGTATGAGAACGAATTCCGTCGGAGCTAAGGTTCGGCCTTTGACTCGACTCAGGGCGAAGAGATCGTTCGATTTTGAATCCAAAGATAAACTTTATTACGCCGAGAGTACGATGAGGATGACTAAATTCGTACCGATTATTTTACCAGTTTATATTTATAATTGTACGATGCCCGATGTTATTAATTATCTGATTTATAAAGACGATTGTATGAATTTCGAACAACCGGAAACGTCTTTTGAAAAAGTTGAGCCGGATGATTCCAAGGCTGAGTCGAAGAAACAGTATCAGGATTCTAATTTAGGTATAATTTGACTTCTAAGTGTAAATTTCAACTGAATTTAAACTCGTTCTAAATCTTTTGTGATTTTCGTTCTAGGCGAATATAATTTAGAAGAGCAATGCAACAGTATAGATAACATTTTCACTAAATTCTTCGTATTCTCTCTATTTAAAAGCTTGCATCATGGGTACGAGATACCATTATCTGACGTAGAACAAGGATTTAGTAAATGTGAAAAGTCAGTTCTAACTATTGACATAACCGATTACCTCAAGGTAGAAAATTATACCTAGAATCTTCCTAGATTTGTTTATTCGTTCATAAAACAACAATATATTTTCATTTTACAGATCGTCTGTCGACACTTGCGCAATCTAGTAACAACAAATCAATCTCCAGGAGAAAACGGTGAAAAACCCAAATGCCTGGTTCCAATCTCTAGTTTCATAGGTTCCGGCGCCTGCAACGAATTCAGATTTATCCATAGACTGATTAAGAAAAAATTCGCCAATATTTTAACCTCCGATTTTAAACCGATTCCGTCGAAACCAGCGTTTTATTATTTTTTCCCCTCGTGGACGAAAGAATCTAAACCCGTAGGTGTTTTATTCCTAGTATCGTGTACGGTTCGTTGTACAAACAATGATATCATCGCCGATAACTATGTTTGTTTTACAGTCATCGGCCGGAATTCTAAGTCCTGGATTTACGGAAAATAACTCGAGTGCTGTGTCTGTCGATCAGATTATTGTACCTACGTCGACGAATATTTTAGGTAATTTGACTTCAGCGTGTTGGAGTGCGACGCTGTTGCATTTAGATATATATTTATTACGAAAATATATTTACGAGGTGTTTTTTTATTATTTTGAAATCAGAATCATGCTTGCATGCGTTTTTTTTATGCTTCGAATAATGCATGAATTGCTTTGTAGTTATTGCCGATGGGGGTAAGTTGGTGGTTATTTTGGACTGAATTTTGGTAATACCTGATTGAAAAAATAATTGAAGTACATAATCGAGGTTTATGAAATTACGTTTCAATTTATTTATTGCGGGAAAATTAATTTACAGTACAATGCTTACGTACTGTTTCGACTTTCGAGTACCTATCTCGTGGTATCTTTCATTTTAAATTTGATTTAACAAGGTGTCAAGATAAAACCTCACTTGAGAACAAAAACGAATAAAATTGCAAAAAATTGAACATCGATAGGTACTTGAGTTGAATTAAGGTTCTCTTTTTGACTTTGAAACACTTGTATTTTGTGAATTGATGGTTGTTATTGAGCCTTATGTTCGACTACGTTCATGGTACAAAATTGTTGAGAAAATTAGCGATTCATTCTTCTGACGTTGATTTTGTTGCTGTATCGAATCATGATTCATGATTGAGACATAATGCTCGTATTTACATTCAAATTTCAAACAGAACTTACCAGATACTGATCTGCTACTTCTATGAGCTTCATTATTATAATTTTAGACTTTTAATTACCATTATTACCTAATTATCTTTACCTGCACCTGAAGTAGTGCCCTAATAAATGATTTTTTCGAAACTGTATTCGTGATACGTGGATATTTTTATATTTGAAATTATACAAACTTGCATAAAATATTGCAATATTGATTTGATGACAATTCATTACCTTGGTGAAGTTGGTGTGGTTTATTTATGGTTGTTTATTTTACACCATTAAAAGATTAAACATTGAATACTTAAGTCGAGTCTTCTTTAAAAAAATAATATTTAATTGATATTTAACCCTTCACATAATAAAATCAAAAAAATACTCAAAAATTCATGTTCAAATTTGCGATATCAATTTCGTGTACGTTCGGCATAGTCCGGAACACTTCGTCAAATTTGGTTCTCTGATTGGCTGATTGAGCGTTTATCGTTATCAGAAAAACGAAATCATTTTTCATTTCAAAACAAGTCGGAATTTTCTCGTGAATTAGTTTAATTTCAAAGGAAAACTTTTCAAATATTTCCATTATTTTGTATTCCACGAAAATGAAACCAATGCATGTCTTTTTATTACTTTACGATTAACAACGTAATGGTAATGGTAACTGAAAGGTGTAGCTAATAAATGAATATATCGTAAGTCTAGGTACCTGCTGGAGCCTTAACACAAATACATCCCATCTGTAATATTATCATTTATTTTCGAAAAACAGGTATGACAACGTGGGAAGCATGTAAAGAATCGATCAATTCGGAAGATAATGCATGTACATCGTTGATCTCAAACATGGATTCGGATAGTTTGAATGAAATATCCAACGAAAGTCTGATGGACGATGTAAATCCCTTATTCCTCAGAGTTGATTGCAGAATTCTATCGAACGGCAAAGTAGCCCAATGTTCCCTGCATCTCATACCTACTTGCATATGTAGGTTGAAAATTATAATTGGACTATCGCGTTCCAATTCTGTTTCTCTAATCGGTTGATTTCGATGTCGGCAGGTGAAGTACTGAGAGGTTTGGATAAATCGTTTACCGATATTGATGTAAATGATATCAAGGTAACGTTGGATTTATTATGCTTAACGTCTCCTTTCAACGATGTCAAGAAGAAGCCTTCAAAGGCTGGAGAAACATCGAAAGCTGACGATAGCAAGATTAGCGCTTATGAAGATACCGAAGGTGGATTGTAAGTATATCCATAATTTGTTGAATATTTCGAGTTTACGTAATGTAGTATTCGAATTTCAATGTGGTTGTTCATATTTTTAGATCATTCGACGAAGGAAGAGTACCTCGACAAATTATGTCGTTACCAGATTATCAATATAATGCTTTAAATACCTGTATAGCCCAGGTAATTTATTATTTTCGAATTGATACCTAATAGGTACCTACTTTTGAATTCATTATAATGGTTTTCAATGTATCTGTAATTTATTTTTTTAGATGAAATGGTTAATTAAAGATGAAATTATCACTTTCATGCTGGATTCATCGCCGATAGGATTCGAAACATTGAAAATGGTTAGCGACCACATTGAATCGTCTCCGAATGCAGCTACTTGCTTTATAGAAAAAGTACCATTGTGTTTTGTGTTTGGAAATGAATCTACCAGTTTACTTAGCTTTTTAGAGGTTGGTGAAATTATAGACCATATGAAGCATATGTTATTGATGGTATTAGAATCTTCAAAGTTTATAATATTCTTTTTGATTTCGTAGGCATTTGATAGTATGAGAATACCATCATATCGTTTGAAGAAAAATAACAATATGTATTTCTTGGTGAAAGGAGGTCGCGAAAGAAATAGTTTTTATAGAGATTTGGAAGACAAAGATGAATTAGGTGTGTTTTTTTGTTTGATTTTTACTCTTTTTTTTTGGTTGAATAGTTACTTATACATTTTTATTTTTACAGAATCCACTAGTAAATTGCTTCTTAGCAGTATGGATATTTTGAACGAAGAACAAGAAAATTTCTTTCAAGTATTCAGGTATAATTTGAATTTTCATGCGATTTATCAGTTTTTTGATTCCATGCTAATTCGATTTTTTTTAAAATGAAAATTGCAGTAGTAACGAGTCTATCTCAGAAACCGAATCGATCAAAATTATTAATACTGTTCAAAGACAGGAGAGTATCACTGGTATGTGCAGTCATCTTTGAACGGATTACTGTGAAACATTCGATTACCTACTTAGATTCACGTTTGTATTTTTATTTTAAAGATGCCGAAGAAGACAACAACAGAATGTTGCAAAATACGGTTCAGTGGATTTTAGATCGAGATTCCAGTAGCGCCGAAATGCCTAATTTTTGGCTCATTATGACCATAACACAGAATTATGTCATTGTTTATTTCCATTGCAGGTAATTAGATTTAATTTTCATAGCCGTGTCTCATTTTCATTATGAAAAATTTAATACGGATTTTTTTTTTAGGTTTTTGGAAATAAACAAAAAAGAAATCAAAGACTACGTGTTGGTTCGCGAAAGCGTCATAAGCAATATTAAAAATTTATGTAAAATCGTCAACCAGAAGATGCTTCTCGATAGTTTACACGATACGAAACTCTGCGACCAGTTATTAGTACAAGATCCTATGAATGGTAATTTTTATAATCATTTTATATTTTTAAACCCCGAGCAAATTACTGAGATATGTTTTATTTGTGTAGACGACAGCGAAAACGAAGCTCCCAGCGTCGGTACGGAAATAAATTACGCTTTTGTTCCCGGTTACTTCGCTTGTGACGTGGTTTGGGAAACGACTTTCTTGCTTCATCCGAGATTAAAATCAAGCCCCATCAAGAGCGGAGTATCTCGAGGAATTCAAGCTCTTTGCTCAGCTCTGAGTGGATTCTTGGTTACCAATCGTAAAAATTTATTCGTTTATCAGGATGACAGAAAGAATGTATTTTATTTAAGGTACACATCTACATCTATTTTTTTCTCTTAGTTTTTTCCCCTCAATTTGGTATGATTTTTTATGTGTGGATTATTCGCAGATTGTACGAGTGTATTCATGGTGTCATCAAGTCTCACGACGGCGAAGAAACATCTTCTGGGTCGTTTTCAAGAAGTTCTTCGTTTACGTCTCTGAATCGTAAACTTTTCGACGAACAAATGCCTTTTATGGTAGGCAATCAATACTTGTAGTTTACCAACTGATCTTCTATATTAATAATTATTGCTTTGAATTTATAGTTGGACGAATCGAAATCACGTAACAAATCGATCAGCGATTACAGCGAAACTGGTTTATCAAAAATGGAAGATTCGATCGTCTTAAAAGTATTCGGAATAACCGAAGCTGGCAAAGATATCAAAAACGATCTTGTACAAGCGTTGCAAAACAGATTAGACGATGCTGTCTTAGATGTAATTTCTGTGATGCTGAGTCGAAATCGGTTGTGCAAGTTGCTTTCCGAAGACGTTCATTTTATTCAAAAACCTTATCAGCATCCAAATACTATCTTACAGGTAAATTATCCTCGCCCTTATTGATTTTTTGTGTAATTTTTGGTATTTAAATTTGTATTTTGCAGTTCAACGTCAATATCTGGATGATGAAGTATTTGTACACGTTTCGTTATTTGATTAAGCAAAACATTCAGCAGTTTGCTTCTTCGCCCAAGTATTCTGATCCCAGAAGCTCGTACCATTTTCAAGTATATTTTTCAATTGGACTCAATATACATAAAATTGGCTAACATATTCACAAATTTTTTCAATTTTTCAAATTAAAGGATTATTCTGTGCCGGAAGATTCCCCCAATCGAGCCAGCGAAAGCGATATTTTTCTTTATAATCAAAATCCAACCATTGGCAAAGGTATAGCTTGCATAGCTGTTGTGATCGTCAATTCAAACGGAGAAGCTGTCGAGTGCTGCGATGAATATGTGCCAAATGTTCGCCATTCTTTAGCTCTGTTTTCATTGGATGATCTGAAATCGATGACTGAGGTCAACGAAGTCAAGCCTGGTTCAGAAACAGGTGCCTAAATTGATATTGTAATTACTTTATTATGAGATCGTCAATTAAGCTATGTATTTTCAACAGGAGATGGCATCAGAGTAGAATTTCGTATTTGGAAACAAGGTCGAATAAACATGGAACTATTAGAACCGAAATTAAA